>CP119826.1:0-105000 GCA_033953505.1 Leishmania tarentolae
ATGCCACATGACAACCCACTTCTGGTGGTGAAAGGGCTCCGCCCTCGACGCCCTTGTGCGTCGGGATTACCAGCGGCGGGGAACACGCTTGCGCCATCGACATGATGGGCAGGGGGGCGGCGTGGCACACACACCCGCGGCCCTCACGCGGCTCACCCGTGCGGGGTGCCCGAGTCACTGCGATGGCGGGATGCACCAGGCGTGGCGAGCAGCGTGATTTGGCAGCACGTGTGAGACCATCCGGCGGGGGCGGCAGGGAGGGGATGAGATAGGGGAGGGGGGAGGGTAGCGGAGGCGGTGCTCCGACGACTGTGTGGGAAAGGAGAGGGCGCAGTTGGTGTAGGGCGTGTGTGCGGCACTGCTGCGTCCCCCGGCATTGGGTGCCGCTGCGGCCGGGGGTGGGAGGGAGTGGGTAGAACGATGTGGTGCTCATCATACATGGCAGCACATGTGGAAAAAAAATAAAGTGTAAGAGAGGAAGGAGGCCCTGTCGGGGCACTAACATCCGCAAAGCGATGGCGCACATGGACGTGCCCACTGCTTTACTTCTAAGATAACAGAGCGTACAACTAGGAAGGAGACGCACAGAACGACAGCGCTAAGGCAAGAAAAGCAAAAAGAGGTTAGCAACGGCAACACCGCGCACAAGAAGAGACACGACGACCATGGTGGCAAGAGAATGTGTCAGGGGAAAAGGTGGGGGGGGGCTGGTAAGCGGAGCGCGGGTCAACGAAGAAGTGAAGCAAACAATAGGTGCGAGACTCGTGTGGGCCGACACCAGATGCGGAGGAGGAGGGGGGCACCAGCAACCCCCACGCACGCCTACATCAAGCGGAGTCTACGTCGTGGTGTTTCTGTGTCTCCGCCTTCCCCCTGCCCTCACGCACACACACGCACGTGCACACCCGACCCCTTGTGTGTGTCTTCCCTCACGTGCGTCTTTGTTGGCAGCGGAGTCGTGGGGAAACGTACGAGGGTCGGCTGCGCTCACAGACCACCACGGGGGCGTGCTCGTGCCTACCCGACTGCTGGAACGGCGTGCTTCCTTTCGCCTTCACACTAGCCTAGAAGGAAGACGCCAGCGATGACGAACAGCACCAACGCCATGAGGAGCTTAAGCTGCTCCTGGATGCGATCAATGAGAGATGCGTTCTCATTCTTCCCACGGGCCATCTGCGTCGGAGCCGGCTGCTGCGTGTTTGTGGCCTTTCGGTTTACGAGCGCCTTACGCTCACTCGGTTCGAGATCGCCAATGACATATTTCTGCATCATTTTGTATGCTGTGTCGCTGTGCCCGTTGTCCGTGAAGGCCTGCGTCGCATCACCACCGGCGTTGTAGAGCAAGATGTCGCGGCCACCGGGATGCAGATCGAGAAACGGGGTTACATCGTACACCTTGTTATTGATGACACACCATGCGCCGTCGGCCGACTTTTTGGCAGACACCTGCTCCCTGGAGATGTAGCGTCGCCGCTCAGATTCCGCCAGCTCGCCTATCTTGAGCCTCTCGAGCTTGCGCATGGCTCCCTTGCTGTGTTTTACCGCCTCAAAGCCCTCTGTGGCGTCGGTGCCAATGTGAGCGAGAAGAATATCGCGACCTCCAGGGTGGTCGTCGTAGAAATCGCTCACATCGTACACGCTATTATTAATAATGAGCCAGCCACTCTCCTTGCTGTTGTGCTCCGCCACCTGAGCCTTAGTGTAGACAGTGGGCATTGGCGCTACTCAACTCCTCAACCAACGGGTGTGATGAAACGGAGGGAAAGAATAAGGAACGAGGACGGGGAATCACTGATGGTCGGTGACTGCGTAGGCAGCTGTATGGCTGTCAGCGTACGTGCCTGTGGAGAAGGATGGAGAAAGTGCGTCCCGCGCGCCGGTGTTGCGCGTTTCAGTGTGCAAAAGCAGCGAACGTACGAGATAAGGAACCAGGCATGTGTTGCCCGCGAGCTGAGGCGGGCAGGGTGGAGGATGCAGCAGCCGCACAAGGTGCGGAGCGGGGAGGTGGTAGAGGGTTGCTAAGGGCTAGAGTGAGTGGAGATGGGCGATCGCTGTCTTCCCGAAGAGCGCAGTTGCGGGTGAAGAGGAGATCCGCGGGCAAGCCGCTGTAGGCGTGAAGGGTGGCAGACCGCCACACCTGGGTGAGAGAGGGACAAAAGCCTCGCCAGTCCGGACAAGCAGCACCATCGGCTTGACACCGGAAAGAGAGAAGGCATAAAGAGGGAGTGGTATTTGTGTGCAAGTGCAGCGCAGCAACGCACGTGTTAAAGGGGGAGGGGGGGCGGGGGGATCAAGACAACTTTCCTCACAGATAACGGTGCCCTTCGCCGTCGTTCTCACTTTACACAGCGCGCTTAAGCCTCCCACAGCCGTGCAATGAGCCGGTATGCCTCCTGGTAGACGAGTGCACCAAATTGGAAGGTCATGTCAAAGCCGCTTCCACCATCCGTGCCCAGCAGCGGGAGAGCCCTTTCCCCCTCAGCAGCACAGCTCACGTACACGGCCGCCTGGGCTCCTAAACGCTTTGCGATGCCGCGCACTAGTCGCTGGCCGAGGCTCATCGAAAAGACAGCTTGCACGCTGCTGCTCTCTCCCACTGACATATCCTGCTGACGCGCTGGCTCGAACCCCATCAGCTGCGATGAAGAGACACGGAGGTGGGTGTTGTCCCCGTTCAGGTAAAGTCCAACAGCAACACTGCAGTCCCCAAGCGGGGGCACGCTCTGATTCGTGGGGCTCTCCGAGACGTGAACCCAGAAAAAGCGGGTGCCGAAGGCGATCACCTCGATAAAGACATTTGTGACAAAGACGGCCTCCTCGGGTGCGCTGGGGTGATCTGTGCACGCCTCCGCCTCCGCGCTGCCCTCACGAGCCTTGTAGTAGAAGGGCACACGCACAGCAGCCGTTTTCGGGGCCGGCATCGGACGGGCTGAGGTAGTACAAAGACGATTTAAAGCATGCACCCCCACCAGGCAGAAGGCAAGGCAGTGAACGCACGCTTACAGTGGTGGCAGCGGTGATGACGAGTAAGAAGACGTTGTGTGTTACCGGTGAAGGCGCCTGTGGAGTGAAGGAAGGGCAACAGTGGAGGGCAAGCGGCGCTGAGAACGCAACGCGAGAGCACAAGAGAAGTGATGTGGAAAGAAGAGAGGGATGGGGTACAGGAGAAGGTTGCGATCCTTCACGTGGTCAACCATGTCAATCAAAACACACGGGCCCAAAGGCGATTCTCTCTATGGAAACGGGGAAACATACGCCGTGTGGTGATGCCGCCATCATCAGTGCCGGCGGGCGGAGACGGGGGGGGGGGGGGGCGGAAAGTCAACGAGATGAAGGCACAGGCCAGATGCCGTTTCCTCTGTTTGCGTCCTTCGGTGCGCAGCAGAGGAGGGATGAGAAGCACAGCCACCTCGGGCACAGTACAGATGCGAGAAACCAATGGCTGTGTGCGCGCACAAGACTAAGGGGTGCTGTCTCTGCAGGCAGCCCGAGCCGCCATTGCCACCACCAACTTCCTTACCGGTCGTCTTCCGGGGCAAGTCACATGGGTCCATCATCCTCGTCATCGTCTGAGGAGTCAGACCCTTTCTTCTTAGCTGCTGCCGTGCTCGACAAGGCACGGCGCTGCTGCTGCTGGATGAGCAAGTCAGAGACAAAGTCCGCAGCGCCATCGGCGCCCGAAACACCGCTAGCGGCACTGCGCCCAGACGCGTCAACAAGATCTGCAAACAACGCGCCTGTCGAGAGGAGGTACGCCTCGCGGAGGAGTTTCTGCTTGGCGATTTTGCCCACCTCATGGTTGACATGGGCGAAGAAGAGCCGCTCAAGTCGTTTGTCGATGGAGAGAATGCGCCGCACGCACTCCTCGTCGCGCAGCAGCTCGTAGTCGCACAGCTTGCGGTAGGCGCACATGAGGACGGAGCAAAGGGCGGGGATAACAGCGTCATAGGAGGGCGGAGCCGTCGTGTACTCGAGGTGTTGCTCGCTCAGAAAAACATATTTGATTTGCGCGTCGAGGTCGGACGATGTTGCCGCCACAGGCGACACCGGCGTCGAAACAGGCGTCTCCGCATCCGTCGATGTCTGCAAGAATGACTTGAGACCGGGTGAAACGTGCTGGCGGAATTGCCGGAGGCTGAGCTGCGCCAGCGCCTTCGACGCCGCCCCGCCCGCGTACGCCACCTCCGTCTCCAGAAGCAGGCCATAAAAGCACTCAACAAACGCGTCCCCACTAATAGGAATGACGAGTATCTCAGAAAGGGAAATAGCAAGCGCCGCGTAGCAAGGAAGGTAGTACCGCGCCCAGTCCGCTGCGGAGCTGCTGCGCTGCCGAATCGCTGCTGGGGCATTGGCGATGAAGACGTTAATGAAGTCGTTCCCCGGCGCACCAGGCTCCGCCACGACGCTGCTGCTCGAAGACGTCAGCGTTGCGGTCGCATTTGCCGTAGTTCTCACTTCCGGCTCAGCACGCAGCTGAATGAGCCCTTCTCTGCTGGTGCCGTCGCGATCGGTCGGGAGGCAGGCGTCGTCAATGTTGAAGTATTTGCCGATCTCATGAATGTCGAGGTGAACGGTGTTCATCCACAGCGACCCCTCCTCGCTGTGCAGCTCCTTCAAGTACTCGAGGAACTTGACGCGTTTGTTGACGGCAAACTCGACGAGTGCAGTGCGGCCCTCCACGCCTTTGATCTTCAAGACCTTCTTCAGCATGTCTTCGGTGCGCGTCGCCTGGTGCGTGTGGAAGGAGACCAAAGAGATGGTGCTTATGTGTGCGTGTGTGAGCGAGAAAGGAGGCAGTGATGCAGTAAGTTTGTGCTCCCCACACCTACACGCCGCAAACGTGGTGCCGTGCAGGAGGAGAAAGAAAGGCAAGGTGAAAGCTCAGTCTACAGCGACATAGCCATCTATCTGTGTCTCTGATAGTCGGGGGTGAAGAGCGCACAAGCTCTGACGCTTGGGGCAAGAAGCAATGGGCAAGGGTGCAGGGCTACCTGGCAGTGGTGTCCTCTCCGCAGGAGGAGGTGGCACGGAGACGACGAATAGAGTCATCTATTGGTAGAACGCGAGCGCAGATGGTTTTCAGCAGAAACAGAAGCTCCGTGAGGGGTACGGTGTGACAGAGGGATAACGATAGCGTGTGGTATGCATTCTGCGGATTCGCGAGAACGCGAACCAAGTGCGCACAGCAGGCCTCTCACCTGCACTCTCCACTGATGTCCTTGAAGCGCTCGTGTAAAGGGAGGGGGAGGGGGATTAAGCGCTGGTCGCGTAATGAAGCCGACACACACACGCACACACACACGCAGACACACACACACGCAGACACAGCTGCATCTTCCACGCTGTGTAGCGATATCGATAAGACAAGGCGGAAACGGAGGCGCGAAGATGACGAAGGCAACGACATCACTTCGATTAAGACGGCTTCCCTTCAGAGCGCATACACAGAGAGCAGGCCGGGGAAAGTGAGAGCGATGCGCTACCAATAGCGAAACCATCGCAGAAGGCGTCGCCGATCTCACGGAGTAACCGAGGGAGAGGGGAGGAGAGGGGGTGGGGTGGCATGGGCACAGCAACGCATGAGCAAATATGAATACGGCACAAGAGAAAATAATATTGTGGAGACAGTGGTTGCTGCTGCGCGCCTACATCGATGGGCGCAGCGGCCAGCGAGGAAGGGGCTGTGCCCGCGTCCATGTGAGCCGTCCGAGACCGCGCGTGTGCTACGATGCGTATGAGAAAACGAAGGATACGAGTCGCCGACGGTCCTCCATCGAGCACCGATGCACGAAAAGCCGTGCAGTGCCACGGGGGAGTCACTGTCCGCAAAAGCAGGCAGCACACTCACAGAACTGTGCGGCAATACCTTCCCTGTGTGCGTCCAGGTGACTTCTGGGCTTTACTCCAAGAACGGGGGGAGAGTGCTACAACGCACTACACAGATCTATTATTGCACGCGCGGGGAAGACCGTGGAGCAGCGGAACATGAGGGGCAAACCTCCTGGTGTGAAAGTACACGAGCTGGGCGGGCAGTGCGTAATTTGAATCGGAACGCTACACGACACACATCAGCACGGGTTCGACGGAGGAAGCGGTGTGGCATGTCGTCGTTCTCCGCTAGTGCGCCTTCTCGCTACATCTCTGTGAGAGAAAAGCCTACATCTGACTTGGTGGATGGGGTTGCCTGGATCGGGGCCGGGGGAGAGCTACGCGTGACAAGATGAATCCACCAGCACCGCCTCTGTCTCACTAGTGATCGCACAGCCGAGGTTGTTGATGGCATCAGAATCTTGACTGGCCGCTCCACTGAACCGTGTGACGCACTGTTGCATATCGTGTATCTGTATACGTAGTAGAGGGCAAAGACGATGATGGACACAAGACACGCGTCGGAGGTGAGAGAGTGAGGGAATCACGTAGACGCACCGCGGCCGAGAATGGGGATGGGGGAGGAGGTGGACCTGGGAGGTTGCGCAGTGGCAAGACATGAGGAGAAGGACGGCCGCGTGATACCGTGAAATGGGGTTCGATCAGAACGCCATGACGATCGTTGGAACCAAGAGTGACAGCCCTCGCCCTCCCCGTCGAGTCCATAGCTCATTCCTTGATCACAGCGTCTCCTGCAATGCGCGAGTACTGGTCACCAGTAAACTGAAGACTGAGCACAAGGGGCGAAGCAGCCTTGGGTGCTCGGTCTGGCCATGCAGTGCCCGGCATCTCAGGCCCAAGGCGTGTACAGTTCTCATTGGTTATAGACAGCTTACGCACGCCCAGAACGCGGGTGAGAGAGCCACAGATGCTGTTAGGGGGGGGGGGGCAAAAAAAAGCAAGGGGGGTCACAGCATCGTTCACGTTTTCTCATTTCTTCACCGAGGCGCAGAACCGCGCTCCACCCTCCATGAAGGTAGGCACGTGTGTGTGTGTGTGTGTGTGTGTGTGTGTGTGTGTGTGTGTGTGTGTGTGTGTGTGTGTGTGTGTGTGTGTGTGTAGCGAACGAGCGGCACTCTCCTAACACTAGCGTTGCCGCTACAGACGTGCATGCGCACTGTTTCACCATCGGGGAAAGAGGGCGAGGCTGCAGAGCAGCTGTGGGGCAACCCATTCTACGTGTTGCAGAAAAGGGAGGGGCCTCGAACGAGGATTGCCTCCACACCAGATCGCTTGGCGTTCATGGAAAACAAGTCAGGCGAGGAGGCGCGCTTGCGTTCGCTAGACGACGCCGCGGGTGTGTCGATCCCCTCTCCCTGCTCCGCGGCGCCTGCCTCCGCCTCTGCCGCAAAGGCAGCAGGGACGAGCTGCTGAAGTACCCGCACCACACTCGTTCGAAAAACGGAGTGCAAGGGCAAGGCGTGGTGGTCTTCAACAGAGTCGACCCAGCGCTGCATCCAGTACCTCACAACTGCTGTGCGTCTTTCCCGTGCACCGCCAGGTGTCCCCGCTTCCTGGTTGACCCATGTGTGTGTCGAGCAGCCGAGAGCGGGAGGCACCGCCACCCTGAGGGCATCTGAGAAGGGCACAGCCTTTATGTGAGGGGCGTGCGATGAAGAAGTGGCATCCTGCATGAGCCACCACTCGACCTCCGCCAAGGGTGTCAGTACACACAGCGTAGCACGATCAGCGGCAACGCCTCCGGGGGTGAGGGACAAAGTCGATGTGGAGGCCGAGGGCTGCGGCTTCTTTCCTCCCTTCGATGTGGCATTGGCCCACGCATGAGGCAGGTGTTCTTGAGATGTCACACTCGAGCACCTCGACTGCAGTTCGCGTAGCGTGGCATAGTCTTGGTAACGGAGACATGACGCGCCTGCCGCGGCATGTGCGTTCGGTGCCTGCAGCAGCGAAGACGTGCCCTCCAGAAATCTCTTACGTTCCTCGAGTGGCCAGTCAGCCTGCACCTGTCGCCATTGAAGAGACTCTGGGAGGCAGTACAGCGTGCCGTAGTCCTTCCAAGAATCCCCATCGACACGGCAAATGGGGCGCACGGACATTGGAAGACCCCCCGCAGCAGCTTGCAGCACCTCCTTCACGGCCGAAAGAAGTGAGCTCTCAGGTGCCGTAGGGAAGGAGTCGCTGCTCATCTGCGAGTCAGTCCTAGCTGCTCTGTGGAGTTCAAGAGCAAGCTCCTGAAGGACACCGATCATCACGGGAGGCAGAGTGTTAGCCCAAGAAGTATTGCGCGGCTGATGCTCCACCGCCGACGCCACCCACTGCCGAAACACTGCCGCTGCGGCTGGCGTGGCTAGCACCTCGTGCACAGCACCGCTGTCACAGCGCTGCTCGTGCACCCCTGCAAGCAGTGTCAGAACACGCAGAAAAAACGTTCGGTTGGCATAGTAGGCAGCGGTGCGACGTGTGACGTGGTGTTGAGCAGCCATCTGCAGCTCAAGAAGATCGAAGAAAGCAAACATGGTCGATGAGTCAGATTGCACAAGTTCCGTGCCTGTAACTAACGCCTGCGCGACAGAGGCGTGCACCATATCGGCTGTGACAGGGAGCTTCGTGTGCATGTAGCTCACGAGCCGCTGAAGAGTCATCGCCGCAGTAGGGGTGCTGAGCAGCACCGCCGCCACGTTGCGCTCCTCTGCAGCAAGCGCACGTGACGAGGGCTCGCAAAGCTTGTTGAACAGCGTCACTGCGCGGTTTGGGACTCTTGCCACACTGCAGACGCGCAGGCAGCTCGCAAGCACGTCTGGATGTTGTGTGACCTCGATGGTGGAGTTAACGAGGGTGCGGCGGTAAACATCTTCGAGGAAGCTCAGATACGTTTGTGTTCTCAGCGGAACCCGCGCAAGAGAATTGAGCACAGCGCAGAGTGCCAGACGTGTGTCGTCAACGCTGTCCTCGCCATACCCCACACCGGCCTCCTCCACCAGGCGCAGGTACAACTGCAAGACAACATCAAAATGATCAGCGTTGGCATCGACACTTCCGGCGAGCGCGCACACGAGGCGCACCGCGCACCGAGGATTTTGCATGAAGGAGGACATCCAGCTGCAACTGTCTCTGCTGCATGGCGGCGAAGCCTCGGACACAGAAGACACCTCTGCGTGCTCCCTGTCCTCGTGACTCGCTGCGTCGAGTCTCGCCATGGTGAGACCGCGATGAATAAGATAGGAGTACGCCAATGGAAAGCCGCCACTGGTTGTGAAATAGGTGCAGGACGTAAAGAGGCTTGCATGAGTGCGCGTTGCAGCTGCAGCGATCATCGCAGTCTCGTACAGTGAGTTACCCTCGGTCGTGTACCATGCCGTGAATGCCTCGGCCTCCTCGCTCAGTGCAGCGGCGTTGGTGTGCTGGCCAGAGGCACCGCTGGTAACACGATCCACGCCGCGGATGAAGGCCGCCATCAGTGCCTGGGCAACGTCCTCAGCATGGCAGACGGCACATACCTTCATACCCACCTCCAGTACCTGCCGCTCCATCGGCGAGAGCACGACAGTCAAAAATGATGTCGCTGTGTCGCAGCTTCCCATGGTGCCACTGGCTTGCGTGGAGTGGTGTAGAAGCCACGGAGCACAGCAACAGAGCACCACCACGCGGGATTCATGCACCGTCTGCGTCCACATCTCGCTCAGGGCATGCACAGGTGCCTTGTCAGGGTCATGCAAGATCCCCTCCGTCGAAGCAGCAGCGTCTCCGCGAACGCCATCCGTTACGTAGCGGCGGCGACGGTGGAGCCGCTGCAGCTCATGCGACAGCAGCAATTGACGAACCGACGCCGGCAGCGATGCCGCCCACTCCATCGTTGGTGCACGCAGGGGCTCATCAGCCGACCTGTCCTCGAAACCGTCCAATGGCGTTTGTGTCACCTCCTGCGCCGCGCTAAACGGCCTCCAGAGGTGTCGCACAATCACAACGCTGGACACCTGTGCACGAATACCCGCCTGGCAGACACTTAGCAGCCATGGCGAAGTCTCCAGTAACGGCACAGCATCCGCTGCTGTATCCTTACTGTCGGTGCGGTTGCCCCGGCTTTGTGTGACGTCGGTGGCCTCGGCAGCGGTTTGGCACTCGGCACGCTCGAGAACCCCCAGCTCGCGCATGAGGGCCTCGTTGGAGGCACCGGTAGACGTCTGGTGCACAATTTTCGGTGCCATCGACGTCAACACGTCGTCTTCCTCGTCATCCATCTGAGCAGCACCACGCACGAAGGCATGTCCGGCAGATGCCGTGCTCGTGGAGAGCCCAGCATCACGCGGTGCCGATGATGGGCGATTAGAAACAGATTTGTTTAGTTGCCGACAAGCAGCGACGAAATATGTCCACGCAGTCTCTCGCTGCCGCTGCTGCCGCTGCTGTTGGGCTGTGGGAGCGATCGATGCGGTGCGATGTGGGATGGAAAGGCCATGACGCAATGTGTCAGGGACGCCCAAGGCGCGAAGTGGCGCCCCTGTCAGGCAAAAGCTGCGTCGCATGCGTACGATGTGCTTGTGCAGGTCAGCGCCAGGGATGTTCCACCAACAGCGCACCTCCTCTGGTGCACCCGCCTGTGGTTACCGCTACGTGTTCTGGGTAGCGCTGCACCGCCTTGTGAACCGCACAGGGCACATCCAACAGAGAAAGAGAAACACAAAGGTGGGCACAGTGGCGGTAGAGCCCATCTGTGGAGTGCCCACGAATACTAACTTTGTTCCACAGTGGGTGAAGAAAAACAATGCGCGCGAGCGCGAGTGGCGTAGGAGGGATGAAGATGGTAGCGCCTCAAAGGAGCACATCATAACCGTCTGGGAGCGGATGGTCGCGTCTGCCAGAGCAAGGACAGTGGTTGACGCATCTTAGAAACCTCAACTAATGGGTGAGACGTCACAAGTACGCAGCACATGCCCATCCCTTTCACGCCAGCAGGCGCGAAACCGCCATCGAGCACTGCACCCGGCCACCGCATGTTGCAAGTCTCTGTCTTAGTGGTACAAGAATAAGAGAACCCACTTTTGCTTAAAGGAAGAGAGATGCGGGCATGTACCGCGCCAAAGGCCGATGGCCCCGACTACGCCTGCCAGTGCTCCCAACGTTGGCGTAAGCGCCGTGAGACCCCCCCCCTGCCCCGCACACCGACGCGCACAGCCACGCAGGCGCTGTGTTGAGTGTCATTTGTGCTACTGAACGTTTCTAAAACCTCCGACCCTCTCCGATTTTTTCTTCACTTATGCCTCACCTGACGGCGGAGGCGGAGGGCGCACATGCGCCTCCGTGCGCGGCATCAGCGGGCCCTGGGCACATCCCCTCCCCCACTCTCGCTCCGTATGTGCAGGGAGGCCGAAGTAGCCGCCCTCCTCCCCCGTGCCCCATGCCACATGACAACCCACTTCTGGTGGTGAAAGGGCTCCGCCCTCGACGCCCTTGTGCGTCGGGATTACCAGCGGCGGGGAACACGCTTGCGCCATCGACATGATGGGCAGGGGGGCGGCGTGGCACACACACCCGCGGCCCTCACGCGGCTCACCCGTGCGGGGTGCCCGAGTCACTGCGATGGCGGGATGCACCAGGCGTGGCGAGCAGCGTGATTTGGCAGCACGTGTGAGACCGTCTGGCGGGGGCGGCAGGGAGGGGATGAGATAGGGGAGGGGGGAGGGTAGCGGAGGCGGTGCTCCGACGACTGTGTGGGAAAGGAGAGGGCGCAGTTGGTGTAGGGCGTGTGCGCGGCACTGCTGCGTCCCCCGGCATTGGGTGCCGCTGCGGCCGGGGGGTGGGAGGGAGTCGGTAGAGCGGCACGCGGGCGACCTCGTGTCCGTGTGGCAGAGGGCAGAGGGGCGCAACGTGCTTCAACAGCAGATTGCAGGGTATGACGCCGCTCACTGCCTGTACGCCACACAAAGTGCGGCATCACTCGGGCGGTGTGGCACCGACGGCTTCGGCCATAATGCACGCGGCGGTGGAGACGTATCGCGTCCCTGCTGCAGCGGACTGTGTGACGTGGCACAGGGGGGTGTCGCAGCTGCTGCAGCAAGCAAGCACCAAAACGGGATCAGCGCGATGATTCTCGTCCCGCAAGCACGTCTCCCTCCACGTCCGTGTGTCCTGTAGGCGGATGGTGCGCCCGCGCCTACGCACGAAGTCTCCCTCGACAGTGAGCCCGCGTTGCGCAACGCTGTTTTGCGGCACCGCAATTTCAAGTGTCTGTCGTGGCGTGGTGAGACCGGCGGCGATATTTGTGGCGGACCCGTCGCGTGATGTGTCGCTGAGTCGCGCGACGACAGACTTCTGCAGTACCGTGCTAAGCCGCAGAGCAGACGGGGCGGAGGGGGCCAAAAACGTCGGCCAGCCGCTCGAGTGCCAGCCTACGCGACTCGTGTCGGCAAGATTGTCACTGTGGAAAACAGGCGCACGGCAGCGTCGACACACATAAACACAAGGGCCAGGTGAGAGCTCCTCCTCTCCCTTGACGCGGGTAAAGGGTGGGTCCAGCGTAAAGCTGATTGGTGAGGGAGCAGCAGCCGGCATTATTGCTGTATCCGAGCGCTCTGGTGGCGCACCCGGTTGTGCGTCCTTTGCTTTGTGTGCCGCAGCAGAGGATATAGAGCTTCGTACTACGGATGTGCGCACAGTAGAGTGCGGTGGATGCGTACCCCACAGATCACTGCAACAGGTGGCCTTGAATCGGAAGGTGCTGAGTGAAATCCGAGACAAGGCACCAAACGGCTGCCGTGCCCAGGTGGAGTGCAGAGGCATCCATCTGCGAATGGTGTTCCGAGTCGTCCGCATCATACCACTGCCGCATGCGTCACTGCGTCCCAACGCGAGAGCCATGAGTCTATATCGCATCGGCGTCCTCGTCCCGCGTGGTCCGCGAACTTGAAAGAAAGAAAGAAGGTGAGAGAGACGTAGAGAAGACGTACGAAGGGTTTGGAACTTTGCCGACGAGCTCTCGGACAAGCGACGGCCTCCGCAGCAGGAGCCCTCCCCCTCCCTCCTCCCCAACGCCCCGCCACTTTGTTGTCGGTGGAGCGCGCCCACACCGGAGAAGGCGTGGTGCCGATCCGGGTTAGAGCGACCGTGCGTGTGCGGAGTGGGGGAGGCAGGCGACATGAGGATACGCCATCACCGGGGCCTCTACTTGCTCTGGCGTTTCCCCGAGATCCCGCCACTGCGAACAAGGGCACCGGTGCCTGCAGCATGACTGGCCACAGCCTAAAGGCAGTGGACGGCGGCGCGGAGCTCGGAGCTCCCACTGGTACGCTGCCTCTTCGCGCTTCGTGTCCAAACGGCAGGCATTCGCCCAATCGTTGATGACGAAGTCACACACATGCGCACGTCTCCGCAATGGGCAGGCAGGTTGTGACGCAGGAGAGGGGCCAGGCGGGCTGCAGGCGGGGGGGGGGGGGAGCACAGTTCAAAGATAATACAATTTGAGCCAAAGCTTAGGGGCCGGGCACACCTACACCGATGTGCAAAAGGACACCTGCGCCACGCTGCAACCGCTCGGCTGCCAGTACCATTTTTCCACGCCATACACATTAGTTACCAAACGTGACGTACTAAGAGGGCGCCAGCGCATCACGAAACACCGATGTGCGGCCTCAGACGCTGCCGCCACGCCTTCACACACGCACACAGAGAAGGAGGCGTGAAAAGACACACACACACACCAGCAGAGGGTCCGCTCCGTATCCTCGCTGATGAAGGAGGGGAAAGTAAGGTCTACATGTCATCCCCCCAGGCCCATCCTGCAATCTGCTGAGGCGAAGCCTCACTCAACAGAGCGGCGGCGGCGCGTGCATCTTCACCGCTCAGCAGATGATCAGCGCCTCCTCTTCTTTTTACCGCTGTTTGAGCTGTGTGCCGCCATACTCGGGTGCGGTGTCGTTTGATGATTTCCTTTTCCACAATTAGAGCTCGGGGGCGCCTCCCCATCGTCAGCCGCACCGCCGCGCGGTAGACGCGATGCGCTGAGCTCCTTCCGCAGTACCTGTCCGAAGTTGGACTTAAAATAGTTCACAGCCTTGGCAGTGCTCAGGATGCACGTGTGCCTGTCCCGCTGGCTGTCACGAATGCGCACCAAGCACTTGGTGGGCACAATGTCTCCCGTCTTCGTCACTGGCTCTGCCGTAGCGAAATAGTAGAGGTGTTCGCGGGCCTGCTGTTGTTCCTTGAAGTAGTCTTCCGCCGTTCCCGCTGGCGTGGCACTTGTGCTATAGCGGAAAAGGATGGCCGCCTCACGTGTGCAGATCTCCTCCCACTCGCTGCGAGTCAGCGTGTACTCAGGTCGGTCACGCGCCAATCCGGCGACGGCATCGTCCGAGCTGCCGTGGCAGTGACTCGCGACGAGTTGATGGAGATGAGCGCCCGTTGGAGAAGGGCGAAGCATCTGCGACGCCAAGGCGTACTGCTCGGCAAGGTAGGCATCGCCTTCCTCCGTCGGTGTGCCCTCCTTGGTGAGGAGTCCTGCGTCTCGTACCTGCTGCCACGCGCTCTCAATGTATGACTCGGCCTCCTTGAGTGCCGCGGCACGCCGCTTTTCCGAAAGTAAAGCCCGGCTGCTCGCGCGTCTGCCAACCTGCGCTGTCTGTATGGCAGTGGGTACACTCTTCGAGCTAAAGCCACCTTTGAGTACGATCCACACCGACCCGCCGTGTTGGCTGCGCCGACGCGAGCCCCGACGTGTATCGATCTTGGCCTTCTTGGAGGCCTTTCCGCCTGGCACGTTCGAAGCTGCGGCCGAGGCCGCGGCGGCCCCCGCAACGGCCTCGCGTCCGTTCCGTTGCTCCTTGTGATTCGCTTTGATTATGTGAAACATTTTGCTAAGGTCCAACAACAGTGCCTTCTCCTCCGCCAACTTGCGGCATCCACTCGTCTTCGCTGGCATCGCTCACTGGGGCACACAGGCAGGATGCGCTACACAGAACAACTTCAAGAGCAGACGCCTCCAAAGGGGGAGGGCACGGATCTACTGTGGGGTAGCGTGGCGCCGTGCTGGCGGCTCTGCGCAGCTTGCTAACACGCACACACAAAAGAATAATATGCAAGGCGCGAAGCCACTCAGGTTTCGGGCTCTGCTGCGTCGGGCTACGAGCTGGGCACGGCGTTCAGGTGACGAGGTGTGGGAAAGTGAAAGGGAGGGAAAGTCTTCAGTCGTTCTGCCACTGCCATCGCACTCATGTACATGCGCCCCTCCCCCATCCCAGTGCCATGAGCAGCTCAACAGCCCGTGGTGTGCGTGCAGAAATGCGTGGTGATGTGTCACGGCACGATTAGGGCATCTTACGCGAGGGAGGAGGGCTAGACGGGGAAAGAAATCGTCAGTTGACGTAGCAGGGAGACACTCCAAGAGGGCGTGTACCGCGCGGCATCATCGTCTGGGGTCGTGAGGGAGAGGTCACGCGGACCACGAGAGGAGGCTGACCGCGCACGCGCCCTCTGTTGCTCTGCCTCATCTGCCTCAGCGCTTTTCACTTTGCCTCAGTCGTTTTATAATGTCACATTCTTGAAGGAAGAGTGCAAGTGCGCACACAGGCGGTGCGCCCAAGCGCCCTCACAGTAGTGCACAGGAGCGCAGCAGACGCAGACCTCTTCCCGGCTCCTCAGCCACCTCTTGGCTTGTTTAATGTTGTCTCTGGGCACTTGGCTCCAAGCAGCGCCCCAGCCGCCAACAGAGGTTGCACCTTCCCCTGCGAAGGTTGCAGCGACGGTGGTACGGAGATCTGCAGTCCTTGGCAATGGTCACGGTACAGAGCACCCAGAGGCGTGCACCCGGCTACGCGTCCACACACGCAACACAAGAGAAGCCTGCAGGCAAAGCACAGCAGCCTCTGATGAGTGCAACCTCACCCAAGCGGAGAGCACCTCTGCCCCCGTACTCCTCACACAAGCGCACGCACGCTGGCGAACGTGAAACGACTGGGCATCGCGCCTAAGAAGTGGGGTACCCTGCAGCTCCAAGTCGACCAGCACGACGAGCGCGCAGGACACCTTACGCGGTTCCGGCAACGACACAAGCGGCGCGCGTGCAGAAAACTTCAACGCACGTGAGAACCATTACGTTGCCCACCATCAACGCCCCTCTGCCCTCTGCCACACGGACACGAGGTCCCCCGCGTGCCGCTCTACCGACTCCCTCCCACCCCCGGCCGCAGCGTCACCCAATGCCGGGGGACGCAGCAGTGCCGCGCACACGCCCTACACCAACTGCGCCCTCTCCTTTCCCACACAGTCGTCGGAGCACCGCCTCCGCTACCCTCCCCCCTCCCCTATCTCATCCCCTCCCTGCCGCCCCCGCCAGACGGTCTCACACGTGCTGCCAAATCACGCTGCTCGCCACGCCTGGTGCATCCCGCCATCGCAGTGACTCGGGCACCCCGCACGGGTGAGCCGCGTGAGGGCCGCGGGTGTGTGTGCCACGCCGCCCCCCTGCCCATCATGTCGATGGCGCAAGCGTGTTCCCCGCCGCTGGTAATCCCGACGCACAAGGGCGTCGAGGGCGGAGCCCTTTCACCACCAGAAGTGGGTTGCCATGTGGCATGGGGCACGGGGGAGGAGGGCGGCTGCTTTGGCCTCCCTGCACATACGGAGAGAGAGTGGGGGAGGGGATGTGCCCAGGGCCCGGTGATGCCGCGCACGGAGGCGCATGTGCGCCCTCCGCCTCCGCCGTCAGGTGAGGCATAAGTGAAGAGACGCCCAAGCAGCTCTCTCAGCAGCACCTCCGACGCAGTGGATGTATTCTCCATGCTGCTCCTCTGTGCAATCGAGGAGATGGTCGTCGTTGGTGCTTCTCTTCTCTAGGCTCCTCGGGGAGAGCCGAAGAGGACGAGCGAGAAGAGAGGTGAGGCGCGTCACCGCTCAGCACTTCTTGTTGAAACTATACAGTGGCATATGTGGCGCAGCGGTTATCATGGGCAGCTACCTCTAATTTACAGAAGAGACCGGCCCACAAAAACGAGCCCGCGTAGATCCACACATATGCCTTCCCGCATCACCGCCCCGCCTCTCCGTCATCAATCGCCTCCTCTCCCACTCGCAGCATGTCCACATAGACGAGTAGACGCACCCGCGCATGTGATCGAGTCCATGGCGAAGGTGCAGTGCAGTGCCGCAAGTCACATGACTGACCGCAACAGCAACAGAGCTCAACGAACAGATGTACGAGGCATGCAGAGACGCGCGTGTGCCTGTATCACCTCCCCGTACGAGGAAGACTCAGACGGTGGAAAAATGATTCCACAGCGCCTCCCGCCCCCACCCCTAACAGCGTGCCAAGCACCGTCGAAGAGGATGACTACTGCAGGAAGCGAAGGCCCGTGATGGAGGGGCACCCCACCGGATTTAGGTCGCGTGCAAGCGCCGAGGGGGAGGGAGGCGCCGCGAGAGCGCCAGGAGGTTCCAGGAAAGCGGCGAAGAGGAAGGCAGCCTTATTAGCCTGCTAAAGCCCAACGCGCCGGCGCGACACCCACAACAGGCGGGGACGGGGGGGGGGGGGGGGCGAGCGGCGCTGAGCGGTGTCGGCGATGCAAACGATGAGTGAACCACCGAAACTGCCAAAGGTGTTCGGCGTCGTCCAAAGCGAATGAAGAAAAGAAAAGCGTAGCAAGGAAGAAAGCGCGCGCGTGCATGTCGGGGGGAGCGCCTCCTACTTGCTTCGGTCGTCCCCTGCAACGCAGGTAGAGGTCAAGATCAAGAATGGAAGCGGTGGTGGTGGGCTGTCGCACGGCCGCTGCCGGCACGAAGAACAGCAGCAGTCATGAAGTAGCACAAGAAACTGGTTTCCACCACGGGAGAGAGAGTAACGAAAGTGCACGCCAGCCGCAGCCGCGCTGAGAGGCGGTGCAGGCTGTCGGTCACTCATGAAGTAAATTCAAGACGTATGGGCAAAACGAGAACGCACACACGCACACACACAGAGAGAGGTAACGAAAGCCGTGTTCGCTACCCACAGGAAGCGCATCCGCGATCCCGTCCCCTCCCCCTCCTCCTCCTCCTCCTCCACACATGCGCACACACGGTCACCCTCACACTTCCACAGAATACACAAAACAAGCAGAAAGGGAGAGGCGCTGTGGCCCCGGCGCGCCTGGCGACCGTCATCGCCGCGCGTGGGAAGGCGGGAGGGGGGGAGCGGCCAAGAGGGAGGGAGACAGAGAGAGAAGAATTGAGGAAAAAAAAGCATCGCGCACAACAAGGGAGAGGGAGGTGCTGAAGAGGGTGCGTGTGCCTTGCGATACATCGCAGTCTGAAAGGCAGCGTAGCCCACCGTGAGAGGCGTGGAAGGGGGAGGGTGGCGAATGGCTGCATTACGAGAAGGTTGGTGCACTGCCCTCTTCCCCCCCCCCAGCCCTTCACCTCCCTCACCGGAAGAAGAAAATCAGAAGAATGAAAACAATGCACTCACAGCCTGCTCCAGAAATGGAGTGACGCACACACACACACACAGATGGACACATAGACAACGAGTGTGTGTGTGTGTGTGGTTGAGGTGTGCGCAGGCTACTGTCGCCGTCGACGGGGCCATTATCTCGTCACCCCGCTGCATCCGACCATTGTAGATTTTGGGGAGTGTCCAAAAGACACATATGGCCTGGCAAAGCAGAATTGCTTCTACCAGCGCCACCACCTGAGCATACGCGCATTCCTGTTGTCTCTGTATCGCGTTTGGTGCCCGCAGGACCCTCCACCGCTGGCACTGCAGCCAGCGCCTCCCCTCATTCGAAGAGGTCCACAACGAGGGTACGTGAGTGCAGAAGCATGATGCAGCAGCAACGCCGACGAGACACACACGCACACGTACTCAAAGCACAAAATCCATGTGCGTGACGAATGGGACCCCCATGCCAACATGTCTGCTGAGGTGATGAGCACATGCAATGCGTGTACGGAGAAGGTGAGTGGGAAGGCGGAGGGCCCCCCCCTCCTCCTCCTCCTCCTCCCTCGACACGCGAAAGGGGGCCGCGATGGAAGAGAATCGCGAAATCTGGTACGGTATTGTGAGATAGAAGGAGGGGGAAAACGTGGGCGCACGTGAAAACAAAGGAAAGACTCCCCACGTCACGCGCAGCAGAGCACATCGGCGGCACTGACGACGTGGCAGGAGGAGTCGGTTGGGGGGTGAAGAAAAGAACGTGCGCGCGACAGAAGACGCGTACACATCTGCACATACGCATATACACACAAAGCACATGAGGGCAGTCATCGGCATGTAGTCGCACACACGCACGAGGACACACACACACACGCGCACAGCACATTACACATCTACACATACGCGCCAGGGGGGGGAGACATTGAAGTTTACGAGAAGCAACAAAGCAAAGACACATATACACAAGGAACGCATAGAAAAAGGCGGTTGCGTTGCACCGGCGCCGAGCGGAGAGAGAAGCATCGCAGCAGAGGCACGCACAGGGCACGCCCTCGTGGCTGGAGGTGCTGCAGTGTCAAGCAACCAAAAGCGAGAAAGGAGGAAAGACAAGCACGGGAAAACGCATGGCACGCCGCGGGGGGGGGGGGGGGCACCGACGTCGTCGAGACTCCTCGCAGCAGCCCACAACGCCAGGAGAGAGGATCGCACACTTCTCCGGTCATTTACTGGTGTTCCCACGACGCACCACAGCGGCGGTGGGCGTCGTTTGCGGAGGTGGCACGGCCGTCGCTGCTCCCCAGCGCTGCGGAGAAGGGTGCGGCGTGGACAAAGGCGGTTGAGCCTGCTGTTCCCGCACGAGCATGGAAGGCATCCTTACCAGCAACGGCTGCTGTCGCACTTGCTGCTGCACAGGGAGATGCTTCGTTGCGTGGGCAGTACTTTTGAACCCTACTGCGACGCCTTTCTGCAGCCCTTGTGGGGGCGACGTCATCATCGCCGGTGGGCCCATAGTCTCCCTAGCGCCCATGGGCACCATTGCTGGAAGCCGGGATGCGCCTGCCCTGCACAGCGTGGCGCTGTTGATGTTATTGGGTGTTCTCCAAGCGGTTACGTGATTGGCGCTGCAATCTTCACGGTACGCGGTGTTCGGCCGGTGACGTGGCGTCATCGCGGTGGGAGGCCCAGAGAGGAGCTGTGGCGGCGGCGAAGGCGCCTCCTTCTGCGCCGTCTCCGATACATGCGGCCATACAGGAGGGATGGTTTCACCCGGTATGAGAGGAGACGATGCTATATTTACCTTGTATGCACCTCTCCCTCCTCCCAGCACCTCCTTGACGCGGGGGTCACCGGCGTCAAACTCAGCAGACGGCAGAACGACGCCGGCAACGCTGCTGTTGAGAGTACGCAAGTCGACGCTCAGCGGCAGTGGTGGCTGATTCACTGTCCCCTGCACAAACGGAATAAGTGAATGAATGAAGTGACACGAGGTGCCAAGGTTGCACATGCGCTTGAACTGAAAGTGTGCACAGTGTCGCGGGCGCACAATAGTGGTGTCTTTGCGGTGGTCGGCACCATCCGCAGTGTCTCTGCTGAGCGCTCGGTACGTATGCAATGCACCTTCGGTCTGCAGGATGAGCTCTGACGGGATGAGCTGAGGAGAACTGTTGAGCTGGTTTGGCGGGTAGACCGCAAAAATCATGCCTGGTGCTATCGTGGGATACTTGAGCGCGTTGCGCCCCCCAGCAAGGTCCTCACGGTCTTGCTGACGCACGCCAGAGGTGATGCTATTTTCGTTCATGTGCACCGCGGTCACCGTGGAGAGGACATGGCTGTGGATGTATGGGCACTTCGACGCGCTGGAGCAGCGGTGGCGCAAATATCGATTGCACAGCTGAAAGCGGAATCGTGTTTGGTTGCCGTAGCGCTCGTTCAGGGAGGCGTACTTGATGGCGCCACGCGTGATGGCAACCTTCTCGCTCTTGATCAAGTAATGTTGTCGCATGCAAGAGTCGTAGACGGAGAGCTGTGACCCTGCCGGACACCAAACCTCGTCTCTCCCCTTGCCGTCACTGCTGTTGCCGCTGTGCACCCGTGCCAGGTGCGCCTCCAGCAGCTCGGTGAGGTGGGCGACGGTGAAGCTTGGGGCTGCGGCTGCCACAGTGGAAGGCCACAGAGCTGCAGCATCAGTGCTTGCTTTGAGTTTCGGTTGATGCTGCTGATCCTGAGGCTGATGGGCATGGCTGTACTGCTCCACTTTGGGGTAGTCTGCCGGTGTCAACGTGGGGTCCGCATGGGACGGCATGGTGCAGACACGATCCCTGTTATGCGACTCGGCACTCGGCCAAGCCTTCTGCGGACTGTGTCTGACCTCGGTCAAAGAAATCACGGACGACAACATTGTGAGTCTCTGCAACTTCTGCGGTGCCGATGCCCCTGTCTGCCCGGTGTTCGTTTCTTTCCCCACAGGGCCCGAGGCGCTCGCGGGGTCGATCAGGTCCTGACCACGCACGCTGCTTTCTGAGAAGGACACGCTCCCGCATCGGCCAAACGTCGACAGGAGAGAAGCGGCGGCGGCGGCGCCTCGGCCCGTGCCGTATCCGCCCTCGACGCCGCCGCTCCGCCCGTGATGATCGACATCATCTCGAAAGCTGTGCGAGGTGGCGGAGCGGCGGCGGCTGTTGCACCCAGTGCCGTAGTCGTCATCCACGGAGAAGCCGCCTGTCTCCTCAAAGAATTGGTTCGCGGTGGTGTACGACTGCGGCGTTGTCAGGGACGATGATGCCGCCCTGCTCCTGTCATGCGTGTTGAGGCGGAACTGGCAGTTGTGCATGAGAAACACACTAGAGTTCGAGGTGGTTCCCTCCACCACGTCCACATCAGGCAAGAAGCCAGTGCTGCTGTTGCGTTGATGGCCACTGCTATAGTGACTGCTCGCGCGGCTGGCAGAAGAAGAAGTGCGCGACGTGGCTTGTTCTGGCTGAGAAGTCTCCGACGACAGGAGGGTGTCGTGAGCGTGCACGGATGGGTGAGAGGATGGTTGCTGAGGACAGCAAGAAGGCTCACTGCTGAGCGCGGCAGCGCGTCTGCCGTGAGACGCATGCCGGTGAAGAACCACGTTTAGATGGTGTGACGCCAGTGCGGGGCCTTTGCTGCTTCTGCCGATGAAGCTGCACGGTAATGCAAGGCAAGTATATGAGTTGTCTGCGCTGGGCGAGTGGGCTGGGGTGGAAGTGGCGGTAGAAAGCGTACGGTAGGGGTTGTGGCGATGCCACTGCGGCGAGGTGGTCGAGCTGGAGGCGCTGCTTGTGTTAATGTCCAGTGCGTCATCATGGGCGCCGCCTGTCACGAGGACCTCTCGCGAAGCGCAGCGAGCTCCACTGCCGGGAGGCTGCAGCAGGCGGTGCGCCATCCCGTGCATTGCCTCCACCTCCGTGTAGCTGAAAAGGGGTGAGAGTCGCTCTGGCAGCGGCGCCGTTGGGTACACTCCGTTACCGACGGCATTGCCAGCGGGCGCGTCGCTCTGCCTGATTGAGCTGCGCGACTGCAGCGACGGTCGGCCGTCGTCGCCGTCAAAGGAGAGAGGGTTCATGCGGCGGTGGCCCGCCTTCCCCAGTGACCGGCAGTCCGTATGAAGTGTGTGTGTGTGTGTGTGTGTGTGTGTGGTGGGGAGCAGTGCAACAAGCCGGGGGAGTCGAAAGGCGCCGCTTTGCTGGGTCACGGACCGGCGCAGGCGCGTCACAGCAGGTCCTGTCCTTCGCCGTGCAGTGCGGCTCGTTTCAGACTCTACGGTGCTTCAACTCTGTGTCAGCGATGCCTTCCCTCCCACTCACCGCATCGCCGTACACGTCCGACGGGTCGATGCACCACTTTAGGTTGCGCGTGTTAGCGAGTGGCCTTGAAGGACGTGACACCCCCTTTGCGAACTATGTGCGCTACCTTCGCGCACCACGCGCAGAGCCTCGGCGTCTACGGCGCCGCTACACGTCGTTCACCCGTTTTGACCTCACGCTTGCCCCCTTCTCTATGACCTCGCCTCGTGTTTGTTTGCTGCCACACCTCCTTCGCCTTCCTCACAGCTGCACAGAAGCGGTAAAGCCCTGTGCACCTCCCTTGTCTACGTGAGTGGTGGGTGGCTGGGTCCAAGAGAAAGCAGGGGAAGATACTACGGCGTGAAACCTCCAAAACAGCGAAAACTTCAATGAGACTCGGCGTTGCGTTCGCGTGGGCTCGAGAAACGAATGAAAGTAACCTAAGAAGTTCAGGTTGTGCCTGCAGTGTGTGTGTGTGTGTGTGTGTGTGTGTGTGTGTCCCTGTGTGTGTGCGACTCTTCGAAGAGGTGAGAACGTGTTCGCCTCCTCGCGTTGCGAGAGCTGTGCAGTAGACACGGACAGGCAGGCAAACACAGCCGGTGACGAAGCACAGGAAGATTCAAGTAGGGGTGACCAAGGAGGAAGGAAGGAAAGATGGGTTGAAAACGATAGCAAAACGTGCGGGGTAACGGAGGCCCCAGCAGCGCAGCGCATCGCACACAGAACGCGAGGAGGCGATGCACGCGCTAAGCTGCCACATCAGAAAGCGTGGCATCGTACACGTCGACCGTCTATGGAGGTGCGAGCGTTTGAAAAGTGCAGCACAGCCCCGCCCGCCCCGCCCCCCCCCCTCATCAGGCCCCTTCGCACAGCAGTGGTTTCATTGTTTAAGGTCATGTGTGAGTGCGTAGATCGGGGCATCGGTGGGTGCCGTGCGTTTTCTTTAGTGTAGGCGGAGCAGCAACGCGCCAGAGAGCAGGTGGCACTTACGTGGCCATGCCGAAAGCCGACAGTGACCCCTGTGAGCGTCCCTCCCTCCTCCTCCTCCTCGCTTCTCTCACGCCATTTTCTCACGGGTTAATATTCCTTGTACGATCCGTGTGTACGTCAAAGCGATTGGGAGGGGAAGGGAGCGATGGGGCTCGCCATGTGAACGGAGAGCAAGCGGCTCACATGCACCCGGCTGCACCCATCCGAGAGTCACAGCACCTTACGCGACTGTGCCGGCGCACGGCAAGAGCAAGAATAGCTATTACACTTTCGGTGCCAGTGTGCCTCCGTGCCCGTGCGCTCCCCTGCTCCCTCGTCAGATTCAGAGACGGCGAAGGTGTTACGCCGAGGCCATCAAGCGTGTCTGTGCATGCATCCCCCCCCCGATCCCACTTCTCTAGGGGAGGGAGAGTGCGAGACCGACCCGCTTACACACCGAGGGACACGCCGGCAGCAATCGAGCGGGTCCTCTTCGGTGTGCCCAAAAGCATCCACACACGCGTACGCATGTGCTTGGGTGCACGGACGTTTGTGTGACTGTGTGTGTGTGCGCGTGTGTGTGTGCAGTGCCGCCCTCGTCCTCTCCCAGCCACCCGTCTCATCACATGGAGCTACACAAGAGAGCGAAAAAGTGGGCGGGGCGCTGACGTCGGAGGCGCGAGCAGTGGCCGCCACGGGAGAGGAACACGTGAACGGCATCCGACCCCTCGCCCCCCCCCTCCCTAATCTTGTCGCACCGCCACGCCCCCGACCCGCACGGGCACGCGCTAGCCGTCCGCGTGCTCAATGGGCACAGGTACACCCTCGCCACGGTACAAGCGTGTGCAAGTGCCGGTGAGTTGGCGAGTACTGTGAAGGGCTTCCACCAGGTACAGCTGTGTACCGGGCGGGCGCGTGGTCGATATCAGCGAGTGATCTCTTTTTGCCCATTAGGCGGCCGCGGCGCAGCGCCACGTTCGCAAGCTCAGCGTTCCGAGAAGCATGCATCTGCCTCATAGCTTGTTAAGTGATTACTGGCAAACTGCCGTGGAGGTTCCCTGCACGGGCCACGACCAGTACCCCTGCACCAGACTGGGGTACGCTGTGTAGTTCCTCGAGCGTGCCACAGCTACCGACAGCCTTGATGGCAACGTCTCTCGGGCCATCACGTGAATGTGTTTCCAGGCGCTTGTCGTTGAGACTCACGCACGCGATTCAGTAGCTGCTTCACCTGCACCTTCAGCGCCGCGTTCACGCGTGGTTGGTCGCGTATAGCTGTGCAGCACCCCATCGCCGTCGCCTCGCCCACATACGGAGCCACGCGCTCGTATAACACCTGCATCGCCGGCTCACCATACCGAGCTACCAACACGCGGAAAAGCTGCAGCACCTCGCCCAAGAGCAGAAAATTCTTGGCGTCGTCGAGGTCGAAGGAGGGGTCGGCCAGTACACCAAAGGCTGTGGGAAGGGCTTCCTGCAAGAGGCACTCGGTGAAGGCCTGCTGATTCCCCTGTGCGGTTGTAGCATCCACCACATCTGTGGCGCTGCTGTATTGCGCCACTGCCTGAGCGACAACGGGATCAGTCAGCTCCTGTGTGAGCTTCTCAAGCACCTGCAGCGCCGACTTGGGCAGCTCCAGTTCGGCCGGCAACGTCAGCGCGTAGCACAGCTGCCGCAGAATCGATATCCAGCACGCAGATGGCATGAGTGCCAGGGATGCCACGCAGCCCCAAGTGGAGACGCTGAAGAGAAACATGAAGAACTGCTTGTACACGTTGACTCGCTCGCGTGCGCTCTCGCTCACTACGCCCATGCACACGACCGGCGATGCCCCACTCAGCTCACCGACCGCGCAAAGCCGGTGCCATAGCAGCGCGGTGAGCCGTGCAATGGAAAGCACACCGCGATTACCAGCTTTGTTCGCGTACTGAAACATCAGTCGCAGCAGCCTCGACAGCTCCGGCACAGCCCCCATCCAGTTGAGAGAGACCGTGACGTACGCCTCCACATACGGCCGCAGCATCTCGTACGGCAGCATGTTGATGAGCTGATGGAAAAATTGCCCGACCGCGTCGCGCACCGCGGCGCTGCTCGCCATCTGGCTCGCCACCTCCATCACCCGCTGTGTCACCTGCAGGAACATCTGCGCCACAAACGAGTCTGTCGCGGACGTTGCCGAGGAGGTGCTGAGTGCGGCATCCGACGACACACCGCACGGGGTGAGCAGCCCACCGACAGCTGCGCCAGACGCGTTGGGGGTAGTGCCGATGAGCCCCCGAGCAGGCACGGAGCCGTCCGGAGACGATGACAGTTTGTGGCTGGCGCTACTCCCCGCTGCGGTGCCTGCGCCGCTGATACTCTCTGTGATGCCCAGCCCCTTCGCTAGAGCGCTCAGGAAGGAGATGACATCTGCCACGGTGTGCTCCGCTGCTGAGACACTTCGAGCGGCAGCATGACCACCAGCACCGTTGGCACCGCCGTTCATGACGGAACAGGAGGCGCTGGCCTGCTGAAGGAAGTGCAGCGCGGACCCCACGACGGTGTGCACGAGTTCTGCCTTTCGACCCAGCAGCGGCGCCGCCTCCGCCAGTACAGCGCTGGACACTGCCATAGCAGTGTAGCTGTCCCTACTCGTCGAAGCAGTGAGCAGCCGCAGAGCCTCGCATGAGCTGCAGTCTACAGCGGGGCTCGCCTCCTCACTACAAATACTAAGAAGAATCCCGATCGCCTCGTAGAGCTCGCGGCGATCGCCAGGCTGCAGCTGCGGCGCGGTTGTGACGATGCTGTGCAGTGCATTAATCATGTCCGCAGCGTAGGTGTCGAGATGACTCTTCAGCAGGTGCAGGAGGTAGCCGAACAAGTAGCAGATGCGGGCCCGTACCCGGTCACTGCGATTCATAACGCCGCATGGCTGCAGGAGCAGTCGCTGAAGCAGCAGCGGGATGAACGCCGGGTGGTACGTAAAGAAGAGATAATAGCGACCCAGCACTTCAAAGAAGGAGAGATGCACACAGGTGGCCTCGACACGAGCCACCGCCTCTGTCGACAAGACACGCTGCAGCAGCTGTGTGATGCTGTTGTTTGGGTCTTTGAGGTTCTCAAGACGGAGAGACTCGCCAATCTCGTAGAGGTACCGCAGCGCCGCCTCCAGCGCCTCGGGATCTGTGAAGTCCGCATCATCCTTCACGGTGGACGCCGTTGCCACGTCGCCACCCTCGTTTAACCGACTAAGCCCGGTCAGCAGAAGACGCTGAAGGTGCGACATCACGAGGTCAGGCTGGCGGCGGTGCAGCAGCCGCAGCAGGTTATGCACCGTCTTCCGCTGATCAATGACCGTGTCGTCCCAGATGCGATCCTCGTCGTACGCCACGCCGGGGATCCTCGTTTGGTGGAATAGGGTGGCGAGCAGCTCCGCGGCCTCGGACTCCAGCAGGTACACACTTTTGAGGTAAACCTGGAGAAAGGGTAGCAGGGCGTCGCGCACCTCGAACAGATTCAGCTGCAGTACTAAGATCACCTGTCTAACGACGGCATGCAGCGCGCTGGCGAGCCCGTCGAGCAGTTCAGCTGTGACAGTGAAGGGCTCGTCATGCAGCACCACACCATTCACCTCAATCGTGGCCGCGGAATGGGTGGCTGAGCATTGTTGGGCAAGCGACGAGCAAGTGTCAAGCAGAGAAAGAAACTGGCCAGCCACGGCCACGGTGAGCTTCGCGACCGCTTCAATGAAAAGCATGGCCGCCTCCGACGGTGGCGGGTGCTCCAGCAGCATCATCATGCGTGGAAGCGAGTCGACAACGCCCAGGGTGGTGAGCGATTTCATTTTCATGCCAGGCATCTGTTTTTTCTCCACCAGCGACAGCAGGCACTCGCAGGCGGCCACCCGCAAGGGCGGCACAGTGACGAGAAAGTGAAGAAGGTTAACCCAATTCTCTGTCATGAAGAGGCTCACATCGGCCCACTCAACGTAGGTTTGCATCACGCTCAGGCAGAGCTTCGCCATGTCTGGGTTGCGCACACGGGCGTCGCTGAGAAGTATGCTGTACCACATGTTCGCCGCCTTCGGGAGGACACGTTCACGCATCGCGTCCTTCAGCGCCATGTCACGAGCCTGCTGCTGCTTGCCGCGCTCCTGTCGATCCCGCACGCACACCACACGTTCATCAACGTACTCGAAGATGCGCAATACGTAGATGATCACAAGATCAGCGGTGGGGAGGTAGGGGTTCGACGGGAGGCTGTCGAGCATCTCGAACAGGTCATCGAACACGGACGCCCAGTCCTCTGGGTAGAAGAGCTGCAGCCCCACCACCATCATCTGCGCATGCTTGTTGACGACATAGTCGATCGGCACCACCGTTGGGGACGTGAAGAGATACCGACGAATAAAAGAGAAGAGCGTGTGGTAAAACGTCTGCGCTTGCTCGGCAGTCACCGTGGCCGCCAGCGTCGGGAGGTGGTGGATCACCGTGTTGAAGGCCCAAAAGCAGCGCAGCTCGTCCACCGCCTCGTTGCTGATGATGTGAAGGCTCAGCTTGAGCCCCTCCGCGCTTTCACGCAGGTCCATGAGGTAGCGCTCCGCCTCGAGCCGGGCATTGTACGACACACTCGGGTCAAAGTTGTGTGTGAGCTGCAGCGCCTGCATGAAACACTCTGTGCTCAGCATGACTGCGCCTCGGAGTCGGCACAGGAAAAAGGAAGGAGACAATGAGAAACTCTCAATATCACCACGAACGAGGCGAAACACCCGCACACACACGCGCGCACACAATGTGGCGCCCACAAGCGCGCCAGAAGGAAGGACGTCAACTACGCACCCGAGACGCCAACGCGCACGACCAGGCAGGCGGTACACAGAGGGGAGGGGAGAGAGATGGGAAGAGAGAGCCGTCACAGGAAAACTGCAAAGCTAAAAAAAAAGAGAGCGGACAGTAGTTTCGATACGTGCAGGTGCTGCACTGAGTGAGCTGCACCTCCAAATACTTGTCGCCGCCGTGTCCGTGTGTGCGTGTGTGTGGGGAGGGGGCCTTCTCTGTGACAAAAGTGGGTGTAACGCTGCCACCAGGAAAATGGGCGGCGGGGAGGAGGGCGGCAAGGCAGTCGGCAACTCCGCGGCGCACGTGCGGAACCACAACAGGAATAGAGACAGGTAGAGAGGCACAAACGAGAAGGCCACCGGCGGCTGCGCGCGTCTCGTCTGTCCGCTGTCTGCCGCTATTTTCCGGCTGGCCCGAGGCGGGGCGCTCGTCTATTGTTCACGTGTCGCTACGATGGCCACCGCTTGCCGTCCTCCTCCACCCCCCCCCCCAACAAGAGAACGGCGTGCGCAGGGAGGACGAAAAGCGGAAGGAAATCGCTGGCCCCGGCGATGGACAACTGTGGTGGATGTTGGCGGCGGCAATGAAAGAAGACAGGCTTCAAGACTGTTCGCTACGCAGATTAGTTTCGTTTAGCAGCGCTGTGCGTGTGCGTGTGGCGCAGCAGCGGTGGCAGCGTTATATTGATGGGCGACGAACGCAGAAAGCGACGTGGACAACGTCGATGGAGGCCTTGGGGGACCTCTCGCTCACCGTCTGACACACTTTGCTGGCGTCTGCGTGCTCCTCGCCGCCACGTCACCGCTGCAGTGAGGAGGCGAATGAAAAAGGCGGTGGTGGGAGAAGGAGGAGGAAACAAGGGGAAGCACCGCACAGAATTTTTGCGTACGTGGTTCTCCTTCACCGAATGCGTTTCTGTGGCGCTGCCGGCAGAGGGGGAGGGGAGTGGAGAGCGCCGTGCACGGGCACCGGGGCAGAGCGATGGGGATGGTTGACGCAGCGTGGAGAGGACCGGAGATGGTAGAAAGGTGAGAGAGCAGCGAAGAGGAATACAATTTTAAAAATTCATGATGCACACACACACACACGACGCCAAAGCGTAGCCACATCGGGGATGGTGCGGCAGTATCGAGAGGAGCATCGAGGGCACTCAAAGGTGCGCAGAATATATATATATATATATATATGTTCTACGGCGTAGAGGTGAAAACGGAGGATGGGGACCGAGCGCCCGACATACGGCAAGCCCACCGTCTCCGTGTCGTGTGCAAGTACTCGGCTCTAAGGAATCACCGCAGCACTCACTGAACGGGTTTCCGTGTGCCCGATTTCTTTTCTTCTTCGTGCAGATGCGAGCGAGGCGTGGCAGCAGAGCCCTCACGCACGCGCCGCCCCGTTCCGTTGCTCCCGCCGACTGCGCGAAGCGCATGCAGCAGCGTATCACCGCTGCAGGGCCATCACGATCACACACACACACACACACAGAGAGAGAGCGCGCCAGAGAGACTACCCCCTTGCGGACAAGTCCCAGAAGGGAAGCACTACCAAAGTAATATGTAGCGCTTCCCCCCTCCCCCCTTCGCACACTCGGCTCAGCAGAAAATACAACTACACGCGTCGCCACCGCCGCGAAGACAAGGAGAAGAGCGTGTCCCCGGTGCCGCGCGGCAGGAACTTGGTAATCCTCCGCTTCAGAGTCTGCCACCGGCGGCTTTCCCTCGCGCCGCGTCCTAGACCCACTGCGACCATCCCGGGAACATCATGGCCAAGTTCTCTACCCGCTGTGCCTCTTCGATCAGCTTGCACACGTGCGTTGGCACGCTAAGCACGTCACCACCGTCGTAGCCACGCAGCTTCGCATCTATACGAGCAAGGGTGCGCGCGGCATCTGCGTTACTGCCGTGCGTACGCACCGGCGCGGGCTGCCGTGTGTTACTCTCCTGCAGCACGTTACCGGTGGCGACAGTGATAGTGGCACCGGTGTCCAGTACGTGATTTGGGTGCGTTGGCGGTCCAATGGCCCACCGCGCCAAGGGATCGTGCATAATGGAGCTCAGTATCGTTCGGATCAGCTCCCGCTTGCCGCGAAGAAGCTGCATCGCTGCCTCCGCACACGGGCGCAGACTTCCCTCCGTGCCACGCACACCAAGGCCATCGATCATGTTCCGCGTGAGGCGGAAGGGAACCAGCTCTGGGATTGGCAGCAGCTTGTTCTGGTCGAAGGCGATGCCGAGATCGATGTGCACCACCTCTGCCGTTCTCCTGTGCAGCAGTATATTGTTGACGTGCCGATCACCCAGCCCGACAATGTAGCCGACAATGCTGGACGCTGCAACGCTGCGACTAAATATTTGCTGTCGCGCCACCCACGCCTGCGCGGAGAGGTACTCCTCCAAGAAGAAGTAGTGCAGGGCCGGGGTGAACTGCTCGTACAGAGACAAGAGCACCTGACATTTGCGATTCTGCGGCGCGCTCTGCAGCTGAGCCCGGCACGCCCGCGTGCTGGGCTCACCAGGGAAGTACCGCGCATGAGCGCCAGACCCCTCCTCCCGGCCGAGGTCGCGGCCCGTCAGGTACTCGCCCAGAGGAATAGTGTCTTCCACCCACTGCAGGATGCCAGCCGTGGGGGCCAGTGGCACAATCGCGAAGGTGAAGATCTGAAGCGGCCGCGTCGCGGGGCGTCGACAAAACAACCGATTTGCTGTCGCGAAGACCTGCTCGATGAGTGCGTCCTGCTTCAAGTCGTCGCCAGCCTTCAGAAGCTGCCGGACCACCGTGCCGTCGCTCAGCTCACACTGAATAGTCTTTGGCACGTTCACTCCCCCAGGAGTCGTGAAGTAGTCGCGATACCGCACGATGTGCGGCACCGTGAGAGCGGCCCCCTCACCGACCGCGGGTGTAGCGAAGGCATCCAGGGAGGTGGGCGGGGGGATGGCAAGATGCCGCGCGTCCTTGATCAGCATGAAGTCCCTGCTAATCGTGTGGCGTTTTCCCACCTGCGCCGCGGCGGCACTGCGGTGGAACGCAAGCTCCAGGTACGAGGAGCTCAGCAGTTGTGCATGTCGGATTTGAGTCGAAAGCCGGGCAGCAGTCGCAGTGTTTGCGGTACTCTGTGAAGTGGCCAGGCTAGCGAGGAGCTGACGCGCCGCCGCGATCTTCGCCTCGTCAGCGTTGTGCAGTGTGTTCACATCTCGTGACTTGGCAAATGTGTGGCCGTGGTAGAGGGCCAGCAGCGGCCACACAACGTGCAGCGGGTAGTCCTGCGCCAGGCGGGACACCAGATGGGCCAGTCGTTCACCGTCGTGCTGGTCACCTAACTGCGCCGTCAGCTGCCCAGCCAGCGGCACAAAGACGGCGGTCGGGATTCGTTCGACGGCCTTGTCGAGCACCTTGTTCAGCACCTCGCTGCCTCCCTCCTCCACGTCGGCGGCATTCAACCACAGCTCCACAAACCCAAAGACGGCGTGCACGACGTCCTCCTCGTGGTCCACCGGCAGACACGTCACCTCCGGCAAGGCGGCCGCGCCTCGATGAGTGCGCGCTGTGGGGCCGCGAGCGGCACCGTGCCGCGCCACGTGGTGAAACTGCAAAAAGCGCGAGTAGGCGTTGACAGCACTTCGGCGGTACAGCCCAAAATTGGACCTTTCACTCTGCCACTCGTCTTCCAGACGCTTGATGTCGCCAGCCAGCTCACGAATACGTCGCCGTATGACGCGTAGCTGGTCTTCGCTGAGAAGTACGCAGGGTGCTGCTGCCCTAGCACCCGCTCCCGCCGCGGACTCAGTCACCACAGAGCGGCCGCACGCCTCTCGTAGATGCGTCACGCCACCAGCGTTCGCTGGCTCGGGCAACACCGCCGTCGTCGTGGCTCCAGTTGTCGTAGTAGGCTCCGTCACACCCAGCGGGCGGTGAGCTGGCGCGGCAGTCCGCCCCGCGCTCGGTTGCGTCGCCGCCTCCAGCTGTGCTTCCAGGTCCGCCTTGAGCCGCTTCGACTCCGCCACGCTCTCACAGAGCTGCTGGTGTTCGTGGCTTGTCAATCGAGCGGCGATGTCGTCGGCGAGCGTATGGCATAGCCGTGCGAGAAGGAAACTGCAGGCGCCGCTACTGTCAGAAGCCGCCGCGCGCGAAAGAAACGGATCACGTACGAGCTGCGACGGCGGCAGCAGCCGGAGTTCCTCATGCCACACCATCAGCTGCTGGATCACACGCGGCTCCTGTGGCGCATGCCAAGGAGCGGTACGCGGCAGGGAGACATCACCGTGGGTACCACCTGAATCCTCGAGCCGTGCCGCCGCTGCCGGTTGAAGAAGCGCTAGAGCTTCTTGCCATCTGCCGAGGCCGTAGGCAATCTGTGCCGTGCGGAGTACCAGATCTATTTCTCGCGCGCGTCCGCGTAACTCTGCCGTGGCGGTGTCCACCATCGCCGACGATGGTGACGTCTGCTCGGTTTCGCCACCCATTCCCACCGCATGACGCTCCTTCCAGTCGCTCAGCCACCGGTGCGCCGCGGCCGCATCGCCATGCAGCAGTGCCTGCTCCGTGGCCCCGAGCACGAATCGGTGCCAGCCCTCGTCATCGCCGTATACCTGGCACAGCGCATGGCGCACGGAGTCCAGCAGCTCTCTGGACGCATAGTCCGCAGTGGTTGGCACCGGCACAGTCGGCAGCTCGGCTCCGTTTTTGTGCGAGCCGCGTGCGGCGTAGTCGCCACGCAGGCTCCTAAGCCACATGGGCAACTCGACTACTCCGTTGCCTTGCGTCCACTGCGGTGCGGCGCCGCGGCCCAACCACGGCTTCCCAGGCCTACCCTTCCTCGCCGTTATATGCGCAGTCAAGAACCGAGCCGCGCAATCACGCACTTCATGAAGCGCCTCTGCCGCCATGACGGTGGCCACAAAGGTAGTAGGGGACAGTTGCTGGCGCAGGACTGACTCAGCGCGGCGCACGTGCTGCATGCTCAGCAACGGCTGTCCATTTGTGAGAGCCATAAAGGCGCTGAGCAGGTGAACGTAAAACCTTCCAGCCGGCGCTGGCATCAACGGTGCGTCACAGGATTCTGATGCCATCGTGTGCCTGCATAGCGAAAGGCGATCTAGCGCCGCGCGGGGCACGCACTCGAATGGGCAGCGGTCGGTGCAGTCGCCAACGCAGCCACGACTATAGGACCACCTCCCGCACCTCCACGCAGCCTCAGCGAGCAAGCCCTGCAGCGACGCCTCGTGTGCGGACGTCCACGGCGGAGACGCATCGGTGTCGCCAGCAGCGGCATTCATCCCTTCGCCAGCCATACCTGTGAAAAGCGCCTGCGGTCCTAGTGCAGCTGCGTCCTTGCCGGCCGCGGTCTCCTGGATACGGCAAGCCCGCACGGAGTTGTCTGCGGCGCCACGCCCCGGAGCGTCACTGTGGTTGCGAGGCCGCACCGCGGCCCCGCAGCGCCGCTCGGCCGGATGAGGACTCAGTAGAACGTCCATCGCCGTGGAGGGGAAGCCGTGCTGAAGGAGGAGCGCCGCACGCTGTAAATGTGCGGCCCAGGGATCAGGCCGCCGCTCCTGCACCCCACCCCCCAGCGCGACACTGTGTCTCGCAAGGTCCTCAGTTGTACCACCGAGCCCGGTATCTGCCGCCGCACCAGCAGGTAGCGCGTCATTGCCCCATACCCCGCCTCTGGAATACTGAGTCTCCCTCTCCTCCAAGAGGCGCAGCTCGTCCAGCCAGGCAGCCGCGGTGGAAGGCACAGCAACCAAACCGTTGCCCGCGCCACTGGAAACTGGTGTGGCGTGCGTGACACCACTTTCGCTGTAACGCGCGACTCGTCGAATGGCACGTCCACTGGAGCGGTTACGCGCCGAACTAAAGAGGTTCGAGCTCAGGGCAGGTGCGCTGCCCACTGAGGCGCACCATTGCGCAGCGGCGTCACGCTGCTGCGCATTCGCGATGGACCGCAGCCGCATTATGAGTGACACACCGACGACATCATCGAGCTCCAACTGCTCCTGCGCCAACGCGTACAAGTCGAAGATGTCCTCCGCAAACAATAAAGTCTGCCGCCGGACTGCGTCGTGGCGTTCGCGGGCGCGACCACTGCTGCGCTTGGCGCTAACACCGGCTGTGTGTGTCACGGATGCGGCGGAGGGGTAGTCGCCCGGCTTCGCAAACGGGAACAGTATCGAGTAGGGTGCGCTTGACACGGCGAGAAAGGCTTCCCCGGCAGCGACACTATCGCGAAGCATCACAGCAGACTGTGTTGTTTCACACTCTCCGCAGAGCGCCGCAGCGCCCGTGCGTGGCCCGTACAGCGACTCGCCGCTGAGTTGAGAAAAAAGAAGGGCGAGGTGCGGCTGGCCAACTTGCACTGCAGCACGAGCAAGGCGTGCAGCGGGGATGTCGCTGAGCCAGTAGCACTCGCCCATGTCCTGCAAGAGTGGCACAGAGCCGAGGGTCGATGGCCATGGAACCACCTCGGCCCGTGCCTCATCGCCTGAAGCTGCTGTTGATGCAGAGGAAGGAGCAGTGACTTTCGTGCGCCCAGTGGGTGCCGCTGTAGCCCCCTTGAGACCGCGCTGGCGCGTAGACCGAAGTAGCACTGCATGGCACTGCTCAAGGGCGTGGAGGAACAGACATGCAGTGCGCGCGCAGCGCTCCGCCTGCTGAAAGACGCAGCGATCCAGTTGCCGACTCCACTCCTGCCGCATTGCACGCTGCCCTTCGCTCTCGTGCAGGCACAACACATGCAGCAGTACCGGGAGAAGCAGCTGCTCCGCAATGCGCACATTGCTGCCTGCGCTGCCACGCGCAACACGAAAGCCATCAAAGTCGCAGACAGCTGATCCAGTGCATGATGTTGGCACTTCCGTTGCGCCCTCGACGGCCCTTAGCTCCGCCATCAGAAGAGGAGCGAGCGAGACCCACAGTAGACTCTTCTTGAGCATGCCGTACGTATGCGCAGCGGCCAGCACGAAGCGACAGACAAACGCGCGCTGATTCGGCGGGCACAGCGCAAGAGGCGCCCACACAGACGAGCTCCTGAGATGGGCGACCGCAGCCCCGCCCTGTGTCTCACTGTCAGCGTGCGGTCGGCATGCCAGTGGGCTGCAGCTGCGACTACGCGCCACCCACGCAAGACGCTGCTGAAGAAAGTGACGCACGCGCACTTTCCACGGTGGCATCTGTTTACCGTCACTCTCCTTGGCAAGCTCGTCGTCGGCGTTGGAGGATGGTACGGTCAGCTGCTGAAGCCACGCGTTCACCACAAGCTGTGCAACGGCTTCGTCATGACTCGACAGCGGCTCCGCCCCATCCGCCTTGTCCAGACTTGACGCGATACACAACACCCACGTACGCAGGGCGCACACGCCCAGTTCCGAGGCGTCTGGGTCCTCGCACCAGACAAGTTGCTCGAGCACGCGTAGCTGATGGGCGTACGCCTGCGCCAGCATGCCCGCAACCATCTCCTCCGCAGTTTCGTTGCCTGACAAGCTATCGTCTGCCCTTGCCGAGTCGTGTGCAGGAAGGAGCGCGCTGGCGCACGAGCCGCTGCGCTGCCCTGTATGCTGCAGCCCTCGTTCTCCATATCCCATTCCAGGTAGAGCAGCTGATACGACCGCCGCGCAATATGGAAGCGTGTCCGGCTCTCCGCTCAGCACAACGCACAGCGAGAGCGCCCGAAGTAGTCGAAAGGCAGCGAGCAGCTGCTCATCGGCAGCGCCGGGGGACGGCATCCGCAGATGTGTTGCGCGGTTACCGTGTGTGTCCTCGTCGGCCACGTACGCCAGTGAAAGAGGTTCAAAGGAGTCCACGCATTGCGTTGGCAGGGCTGCCATGTTGGCCTGGCACAGGTAATAAAGTTGCTGAATAGCGTCCAGCAGGGCAGCGCGGACATGAAGCGCGGACAACTCCGCTGGTTGAAGAGGGCCGCTCGTTCGCACACACGAGCGCCAGTGCGTCGCGGTTCCCGCCGCAGCCGGCGGTACGTGGCCGGCGCGGAGGCACACGGACGCGATACGAAGGCATCGCACAAGCAGCGCCTGAGTGGAGTCTACAGCCGCTGTGATGTCCCGGAGGACGGGAGCGGAGGGCAGAAGCGCGGCGCTCGTGTTCTGGGCACTAATCATCTGCACGGACACCACGCAGCTCTCAGGTGCGACGCGCCTTTCCACGTCCGAGTTGCTTCGCTGTGGATCCGTGGTGCCGGAGACGTCCTCCCGCTCCTCGTCGCTCTCCTCCTCCTCCTCCTCGTGCCCCGAGACATAGAGGAGAATCTGCCGGAGTCTGAAAAGGCGCTCGCGTGCACGGGGGGTCGATAGTGGTGCCAAGCACGCAGATCGTTGAGCCTCATAGATGGCCCACACCCACGGCTCCCCAGCGAGCGGAAGGGAGCAGTCACCGGGGTCGGTCTCGCCCTCCGCCGCGCCAGCGTCGGCCGACGGCTCCGGCTCTTCACTGCGCGCTGCGCTTTCCTCGTTTCTCTCCGCCTCGTCGTCCGTGAGATCATCGACGTCGATGGCGTGATGCGCCGGCATCCCCTTCCCGTCCCGCCGACGTGCCTCAGCGGCTACTCGCGGCGCATACCTGCTCCCTGAGCCCGCAAGATAGGCCCGGGCCCGTTGGTGCCAGTCCAGTCGCTTCACGTCCGGGTCGCTGCGGCACAGCGCCGCCCACGTGGAGGCGACTACCTGAGATACGCTCGTCAATGGTGTCAGGCTGCGCGCTAGCATGTGTAGGCAGTGACGCCGCTGAGCAGCCAGAGCGGGCTCCCTTCGTTTGTGGTGCGGCACACGATCTCGACCCGCTCTGGAAGCCTGCCAGACATGCAGCAATGCGTCGCAGACAAGTCGCCGCACCGCCACCGCAGAAGAGCGTCGCAGCCAATGCAAGAGGTGTGCGAGCACCAATCCAAGTGCATGCGGTTCCGCGAGGACGCGAGCAGAGCACCAGCGCGTAGAAATGTGGACCAGCAACGATAACTGCTGAAGGGCGCGGAGCTGCATCTCCAGAGATGACCGCGTCACACTGCTGCGGTACGCCGCGTGCAGGAGTGCGTAAAGATACGTACTTTTGCCTTGCAGCAAGAACCGTGTCAGAACGTCTTCCGTGAGCGCTGCAGCATCAGCCGATCGCCTTGGGGTGGGGTCGGTGGTCACTGGAGAATTTGTCTCACCGCCCGACACCGCTGCAGGAGGCACGAGCAGGGCGAGGCAATAAGCCTCCCAGGCTGCGGGGTCGCTTGAAGTGGGGCAAGGAAGCAGACCTTGCCATGTGTCCTCCTCAGGATGAGCAGCGCCGCGGCCCTCCTTCGAGCTTGTGTGTGCTGTGCACGGCTCCCGTTGGCAAGGCATCGGCAGTGGCACGGACGTGATCCTCTTCGCCACCCAGGAGAGGACGCGCTGCAGCTGCTCCGGCGTTCCGTAGACGAGCGCCTCTGCCTCGGCAGTGGTGCGGTGCAGCATCGCCAAGACCTCCATCACGACGTCCGCCTGCGCGGCGAGCACCACGTCAAAGGCCAGACGCTTGTGTGGCCACACACTTCGATGCTGCAGGTAGTAGAGAAGCGCCTCCGCTGCGCTTGACGCCGTCGTGGGGTTGCACAGGGCCGCCCGTGCCGCGGCAGCATTGAAGGTTGGCTGTGCGGAGCCCCCACTCATGTGTCGGCGGCCGGTTAGAACCAGACCAACGCTTTGCGCGAGCATTGTCGCTTCAGCTGTGTTGAACTGAACCTCGAGCCAGTACAAGCAGCGGTATGCCACTGAGGGCCATGTTGGGGCCATGCCGCATGCGCTTGCGCGACTTGACTGTCCTCCACCGCCACCACAGTGCTCCATCGTATCGCCTGCGTGGCCCACACGGCGAGCCCAGCCGGCACGCTCGCAGGGGTCGCTTGCCTTTCCAAGATTCACGAGATCGCCAGCGTCGCCAGTAAAGAACGACACCGGCGCGTGCGACGCGAGGACAAGGAGCTGTGTCACGATGTGTGGGAAGTAGGCCAGCAGCATGCAGAGAGGAGCAAGGCGGCGGAGAAGGCCTGCGTCAGGCACGGAAGCATTATCGGTGTGTGATTCGGCTTCTGTGGGATCGTCCTGCGTAGCTGTCGTATCAGCGCCACCTACCTCCGCTCGACGACGCCGTCTTGCGGCCCCTAACGCCTCCCTCGCATGCGCGTTCTCTTCCGCGGCCTTTGTCACGAGAGTCTCGGTATACGCGGAAACCAAGCGATCGTAGAGGCTGCCCCCTGCTGAGGCGGTGTCGCAACGGCTCCCACCGCTGCTCGTGGAGAGGGACCACTCCTTCTCGCTGGCCTCCGTCAGGAGCAGCAGCGCCAGCGGCAACAGAGCGGGAAAGTAGTGCAAGATAAACGCAGTCTGCGTCGCGAAGCCAAAGCACTCCACTGGAAGCGCCGCCAGGGGATGTCGGTATTCGCACAACCACTTGAAGAGGAGAGGTCGGGCATGCATGCGGCACAGGTGGGTGTACGGTAGCGAGTGTGGCAACGATGCACCACCGTCGGGTAGCACCGCCACGTCGGCACCCTCCCGCACCCACGCCGACATCCGCGTAAGGCACGCCACCACAAGTCGATGATGCGTAAAACCGCGGGTTGCCCAGCACTCGAGCAGGGTGTACAGCACATCCACCAGCAGCTCCGGAGCTGCCCGGACCGCTTCCGACAGGGCAAGCAGGCTTGTCGAGCACAGAGTCCGAGTCGAGGCGAGCATACCTTCGCGGGCCCTTGTAAGGAGAGTATGAAGCACCTGCGCGCGCCGTGCAGAAAAGGTACGGAACAGCGTTCCCACCTGAAGCGCCGCGTGGTGACGCACCTCATACGGCATCTTCTCCGTGAGGAACTCGAAAGAAAAGCGGCCCAGCACCTCAGCAACAGTCGGCTCGCAGTATGGCAGCACCGAAAATGCCGCCTGCAGAAGCGCGCACTGCCACGCAGGAGTGCGCACTGGCATGTCCGCGCGGCTGGGGTCCGTCAGCTGAGCTGCCCAGAGCTCCAAGAGACGCCCCTCGTGTGCGTAGAGAAGCGAAGCGGCATAGCGGCATCCATGCGCGCCTTGCTCACCAGCGCCCCGCAAGGTTGCAGTAGGAGTGCCTAAGAGCAGCCACCGGACGTCGGCCACCGTACTGCAGAGGACGCCGCTGCAGAGACCTGGTCCCAGCTGATAACGGTAACGAGCGAAGAGCACCTGCAGTACTTGCACTACGGCCCGGTAGCCTTGGAAAGGCTCAGCGGCGCCGGTGCCCGCATTAGTGGGCGGTGATGGCAAGCAGCTGGTGAGTGCCAAGAGGCGCAGCAGAGCCGGGAGGGCCAGCAATATCGTCGGCAGAAAAGGAAGCTTTTCAAGAAGTCGGTGATGGCTCGGCAAGAGGGCGTCGCCCAGGGCTGCAGCATCGCCTTCGCCGCTCCCTCGAGTGGCGTCCCCAGTGACATGCAAGCCTGCAGCGGCTGCATCGAGGAGGTACTGATCACACAGCATGGCCACAATAGTGCGGCGAATGGCAGCCGTATCGGCCAGTGGTTCGACCACGTAAGCATCGATGTGTGTGCGCGAGGCGGCCCACAGCACCGTGCGCAGCGTGTCGACCGACATGTGCAGTGCTACCGCAATAATGTGCGTCACTTCTCGAGATGTCGGATTAGAGGGGCGCCAGCGACTGAGACCGCGCACGCCATCTTCGAAGACCCGCGCGGTCAGCACGGTCGTCAAGTGAGCAATCGTGTGCCGAGGATCGACGCAGGCGAAGACCGGGTCTAGAAGCACTGTGCCGACATCGCGAAACAAGGCATTCAGAGTCATCCATAGCGGAAAGAACGCGCCGACGGGGTGCGTTTGTTCAAGTTCGGCCGCGACGTGATGGCACAGCCACAGCACTGCGTAGTAGAGGCGACCGCCGCCGGCTGCAGAGAAGCGCTCCAGCAGAGAGAGAGGAGCCGCGTAGAGGTCAGGCGAGGCACGCAGTAAACGCAGGTCCTCGCGAGCGGCGCAGGCCTCTTCGTCTACGTCGAGATCCGTGGCCGCGACGCCTCCATCCTCGGTAGCGACATCGACGCAGTGCGCGGCTGCGCGGACGCGTGTGCCACCCGCTGTGGAACGCAACGGCGGCGCCTCCTTCGCCCCCTCTGCCGCAGCGCCGTGTTCCTCCCCTGCGTCGCAGCGGTCACGCATGTACACGCCTTCGTCGGGCGGTGACCACAGGGCAGCGCGGCGCCACCGCAGCAGCAGATGCAGAAGCTGCACGCACTGCACACTCAATGAAAGCGCCATCGACGACGCATCGAAGCCCGTCTGCACAGCGGTGTGACTCGCTGGTGGGTCGCTGCCTCCTCTGTGGGTGGATACCTGCCTTGATACCGCGGCAGGCATCACACCTGAAAGCACGTGCCTCATCTGGGCACGCCTCATCAGCCACTCAATCGACGCTTGCGCACTCATGGTCAACATGATTTGAAAAGCATGTGGCGCTGCTCGGCGAGGCGCTGCCATCTGGAACGGTGGTGCCCCTGTTCTGAGCTCATCCCTGTGCGTGTCTGCTTTCGCATCCTCGCCCATCGCCACCAGCTCCACCGCAGCGACACTACCACCTTGCACATCAGTGCAGCCCGCCCCCATACGCAGTGGCAACTGAAGCATCCCATACGCGTCAGCAGTGTCACGCAGCACTGCCGGCACTTGCAACGACGGTGATGGCGCAACCGTCTCGAGCAGGGTACACACGTGTTCAACATACGCGCCCACCTCACGGCGAAGGGGTCCTCGCAAGCCAGGTGCAATGGACTCCGACGATGTGGAGAGAGAGGGCCTGCACTGAGGTGCGGGCCCTTGACCGAACTCCAGCGAGGTCGCCTGCTCCGCCATCTTCTGGCGCACGAGATACATGCGCAGTGCGACACACGCGTATGTCTCGGCTAAGTCGAGCCACGCTGTAAACTGAGGAGCAGAAAAGAGAGCTGCCGCATCGGCACCAGTCTGCGAATTCCTCGTTCCTACCGAGACGCTCATGACGGTCAGGGCATCGGCGCTGAGCCCACCTGCCGGCCTGGCAGCACGTGCACCACCGCTGGCGACGTCACTTCGATGGCTACCGCCGTCCCACGCATGTGCAATGGCCGGCACAGAGCCCATGAAGAGTGTGGCGTTGGCGGCGACGTGGCACAAGAAGATGAGGCCGATGTCCCCCGCAGGACCGTCGCTGAGGCCCCATGAGTGGTCTGCGTCCACAGCACGGCGCTGCTTTGGGCTCGCTTCTGCCATCCCAGGTTCGACTGGGAAGGTGGTAGAGGGGCAGAGGGTCATCTCCCACAGTCGTGTGCACTGCACCAGGGTGGCAACGCGGGTCAGCAACAGCGCCAGCGAGGGGGCGAGCAGGAAGACCTGCTTGTCGTAGGGGCCGCCCACGCTATGCGAACGCTTCTCCGAGCCCCATGCAGTGTCCAGGTGAGCAGCCTCTGCAGCCGCGCCGGTGGGCGGTGCTGTCGCACCTGCCTTCTCGCACATACGACGCATCTCCTGCTCCCACGCGTGCAGTCCTGCGGTAGTGTGGTGAATGAGTGTGCGGTGGTGATCGCCCCAGGAAAGCAGCAAGCTGCTCAGCAGACGTCCAGGCAGCCCATCCGGTTTCCCGCTGCCCGCGACGCCTGCAGGTCCGCCGTTCACCGGGGCGTCATTCGGGGTTGCGGTAGGCAACGCCACTCCACACCGGCGGCGCAGATGTTGCTCCAGCAACACGGAAAGCACACGATACACGGGCTCTGACGGCGCGAGCACGTCCTCGCTGGGTCGCGTGGCGGAGATGCAACTGCCGCTGACGCCATCCAGGCAGCCCGCCCCGTGTGGGAGTACGACGGGCATCACAGCCGGTAGAGAACGCTGCGCCACCACTGCGAGGGCGTAGTGCTGCGTCACAAGACTACAGCGCGGAGTCACCGCCCTCACCGCGGCAAGGAGCAGCTGCCCCAGGCGAAGTCCAAAGTGGCCGCACAAGGGAAGGAGTACATCCTCGATGACGCGGTCAGCGACGGCCTCGGGCGCCCGCAGCGTTGCGCACGGCTGCGCAAGAAGATGCAGCAGAAAAAGAGCCGTGTCGGATACGACGTCCTGTACAGCAGTGCTGCTGGTGCGGAGACTCGAGGTGCCGAAGCGGAGCACGAGTGGGGCGGCGCCGGCTCCGCGTCGAGTCAGAGTGGCTCCAGAGCGCCTAACACGCGGCCGATCATCGCGCCCGCTAGCGGCAACCCGCGCAGAGGTGATGCCGCTCTCCAGCGGCTCGGCAGGCATGAAAAACTCATTTTGCAGCGCATCCGCAAGGATCTCAACAGGATGCGGACTCGCCAGTGGCGGATCTCGTGCAGCGTCTAATGCATACTCGGCCTTGCTCCTTGCCTCTCCATCCACCGTGTCACTGTGGTCTAACTCAATGCCTCGACGACGCTTGCACGATCGATGTGCTTCCACTCCGGCGCCGTGGCACCGCATCCGCGCTTCGCCCTCGTCATCTTCTGCCTCCTCCTCCTGCTCGTGATCGCCGACCGTGCTACAGCGCCTCTTCCGAGCAAACTCCCATCGGCAGTAGGCACCATGTGTAATAGACGCCAAGTAGAGCACGACAGCGCCAAAGTCGAACACCTCTTGCAGTGGCGAGCACGGGAAACTGAAGAGTTCGCGACGAGAGGTGAAGCTGTACTCATGTCGGTGCTGTGTGTAGATGCGATGCATCGTTGGGAACACAGACTGGTGAAGGAGAATGACAAGATGCCTCGACGACGGCGACGACGGCAGCAGGTCAGCAACCGCTGCGGCGCCATCTGTGTCTCGACCATCGGCGGGGGCGGCCCTCTCGCTCCTATTCACTTTGCCCGTCATCTCGCGTGCCCGCAGCGGCACCACTGCCGCCTCACTGTCCACGTCAGCTGCTGCGAAGCGGCGGTGCGCGTGCAAGTCCTGCCACAGCTCCTCGCCCACAACGTCTGAGAATGCGACGCAGAGCACCACCGTCAAAAATTGCATTACCTCTAGCCGCCACACATCATGGCGGGGTGTGTGGTGCAGCAGAAAGAAGAAGTCGCACAAGAGCTTCACCACCTCGACCGGGGCGCGGGCGGCGACAGGGTGGTCGAAGCGAAACCGATGGCAAAGCTGCCGAAGCGTGGCGATGCAGTAGGCCTCGAGTCGTAAATCGGGTGTCGGGGCGCGATGCCGTGCCTTCACCACCTCCATCACGCGTCGCACAAACGACTCCGCTGCCGCGGCTCCGCCACCGCCACGCACGCCAGCATCCGTCGCCGCCGACGACGATGGTGAGTAGGCTGTGGTGATTTGTGGGAGTGCGCAGAGTCGCATGAGCACCTGTGCGTACAAGCAAGCGTCGTCAGCGCACGGGGCAGCGATCCAGACTCGGCCGTCGGTCACTGCCTGAGCTACAAGATTCGGGGCCACTGTCAGCACGTCCGTGTCGGCCTCTGCAGGTGTGCACACGCGCTGAATCAGCGTGACAAGACACCCAGAAAGGCGCGCCAGGTACGTTGGCGTGATCAGGCGAGCGTAACCAGACCACCGAAGGACCTCGATGAGAAGCACCGCGTAGTCAGCGCCGACAGCGGCGACAAGCCACTGACTTTCCAGCACTTCAAGAATGTGATTACACAGGATGTTGAGCGGGGATGCGTTCTTCCACAGCAGTGGCGCCTGGCTCAGCAACCCACACACGCCGTGGATCAGCAGCCCGTCGTCGTGGGCCACGTCGCCTGTGCCCCAGAAATCGCCCCGGATTCCACGGTCGCCTGCACACTCTTCGCCCCCTCGAGATCCTGCCGACGTGGAAGACGTAGGTGGCGCATCGGCGGCCGACGCACTCGCCAGAAGCTCGTCGTACACGCCACCTGTGTGCAAGGCGGAAGTCCTCCCTGCTCCGCGCAGTGTCCTGCTACCACCACCCGTAGTCCAAGACGTCAGCGGCTCGCCCTCTTCGGCTAGTGAGGTGTGCAAACTCTGGAAGAGCTGGAGAAAGGGGCGAATGATGTCACTGCGCAGGCGTCGCCGCCGCGCCTCCAGCGCGTCGCGACGCCCGATGGCCACGGAGGTAGCTCCAGATCCAAGTTTTGCCGCCGGGCAGTGCGTTGTGTTCACGGCATCACCAGTGGCGGCCACGGCGACCGCAGCGTGCTTCTCCGCGACGCAGCAGTATCTCATGAGGTTTGGTTTTACGATTCGCTCCAGTACGAAGATGAACACATTCGACACAATGTGTTGGCCGAGAACCGCGTGTGGCGTGGTGCCGTGCTGCTCCGCGACGGCCACAAAGAACTTCACAAACTCGAGAACACACTGGCCTGCCGCCTCGCTGCTTTTGGCTGAGCCCGCGGCGGGGGCTGCGGCCGCGTCAGACGTGGCAGCGTCCACATCCGCCATAATTTTGTTCAGCCGTGCCTTCAGACACGCGCTGTCGACATTCATAAGAAATGAGTCCATCTCCTCAGATGGCGCTGGAAGCGGTGCGATGCGTGTCTGTGTGTGTCTGTGTGTGTGTGTGTGTGTGTGTGTATGTGTGTGTGTGATGCAGCTGTGTGTGTGTCTGTGTGTGTGGGTGTTGGTGTGTGTGATGCAGCTGTGTGTATGTCTGTGTGTATGTCTGTATGTGTGTACGCTATTCTTTCCGTTGCGACGCCTGACCTGCGAGGCGCTACACGGGAGGCGAGGCTGTCAGCCAGCAGGGCGTTCCGCTTCGATTTTCGTTTTATTTTTAGATCTCTCTTGCCGAGCCGGTCTCTCGCTCCCCTCTCGATGGCGTTGCCAACGCAGCGGGTGTAGAGCGCGTGAGCGATGCGCGGCGCAGTGCCGCGGCGAAAAAAGGTTTTGGCAAAGGAGTAGTACAAGAGAGGAGATCTCTGCATCCATCACGACCACGCTTGGCCAAGGCGCATGGCCCCCCCCCCCACACCCCACTCACCCCCCACGTGGACTTCCGACCCACGTGCTCCTTTGCTAATATGGTTCACCCATCTGCATTTTTCAAACGCATACGCATATATACACACACACACACACACACACACACACGCAGGCAAGAGAAAGTTAACGTGATCACCGCCACAGCCGCCCCATTGTGCATGCAGAGGATGCGTAGAAACGCGCATCCGCGACGCATGTGTCTGCCTCTCGGGGACCCGTTCGCTGGGCAGCGGGAGCCATCAGAGAGAGCGATGGGTAAGGGATGGAGGAAGAGTGTGTAGTTCATGCACAAGAGTGCGTGGACACGTCCCAGAGCCCATCGCCTCAGCAGAGGCCCGTCCCCCGCAGACGTGCACGCGGAGCTACCACACGCCTTCGAGCTGTCCTGCGCCCGCTAGAAGCAGAGGCAGAGACGAAGGCAGCGGCAGGGTGCGTTCGCCACCACCGCAGCGTTACCCCCCCCTTCCCTCCCCTCCTCCTTTCGTCGACCGGGCAAGAGAAAGGGAAGGGGGGGGGCTGATGGCCACACGGTGGGCCGTGCGGTGGAGACGTGAGCGCGTGCCCTTCCACCAGCAACCCGCGACGCGCCACTGTCCAGGCTAACGACTGAGTACGAAGAAAAGCGTGTAGGCCTTCTGAAGAGGGTCCCAGGAGCACCAGTACGCCTCGGACGTGCTCCCGTCTGCCTCCTCCAGCACGTCTCGCGGTTGGGACCGATTTGCCTTGGCAGGGAACTTTAACGCGATGGTGGCGTACCCGTCGCAGGCGAATAGCAGATACACAAAGTAATCATCTGCCGGCTTCTCCACGTGCTGCTCGCGCGCTGACAGCCAGCGATGCAGCGGGCGTGTGCCCTCCTCGGCCTGCGTAAAAAACACTTCGACCCAGACCTTGGTGCGATACGCCACCTCGTCGTGCTCGGTCCGGAAGGAGTACAGCGGGGTACCAAAACGCGCATTCGCAGCCGCGGCGGCAACAGAACTCAACGCGCCAGCACCGCCTGCGGCGCCGCTGCCCATCTGCCCGCCGCTCAGCGCCAGCAGCGCCTCCTCTTTACGCGCCCGCTCTTCCGCTTCCGTGTTCAGTCGTTCTTCTTCCTGTAGCCGAAGCTGTCGCAGCTCCTTGTGCTGGCGCCGCTCTAGCTGCAGCGTGTGCGTCTTTCCAGCAATATGCTTTAGAAAGTTGTTCTCCTCGGGGCAGTAGATGCCGCAGAGCGTGCAGGTCACCTGTCCCATGTGGTTCCGCTTGAAGTAAGGATTCGCTCTAGCGACCTCAATGGGGTCGTAGATGTTGGTGACGCTATTCGAGCCCGAGGTCATCCTCGCAGCCAACGGATTCTGTGAAGATCAACGTAAGCAGTGTACACGGATGCGGCAGGGTGGTGGTGGTGGTGTGCGATGCCCATGCGCATCCCAAAGAAGGAGGCATCAAGTGATTAGAAGGAGGGCAGACGCCGCAAAGCGGCGGGGGCAGGGGGGAGGAGGAATGGGGAGTTGCGATGCGTAACACACACACACACACATCCATCGTTGCGCGCTGGAGCAACGTAAGATGCTGCAGAGGAGGGGGTGATCCTCCCGAGCGCATCAATGTAGAGCCCCATCTCGTTTTACAGCAGCGCTTGCGAGCGAGGCGCCCGCGCTTCATGCCCCGGGCATCTGCACAGGCGTAACGGCGCATGGAGGGGAAGAGCGCGCCGATCTCGCGATCGCAAAGGGCCCGAAGCCGTCTGAGGTAAATCGCACATGATTTTCTCAGGGCGCCATTGTGGGAAGGGAAGGGCCGCCCGAGGAGGCCGGGGGCGGGGGGGGAGGGAGGGGCGTACACAGAGAGGCTCATCACGAATTGCTCCCTGCACTGGAGACACTTCAATGGAGGCAGGCGGGACACGGCATCGAGGTGGCACCCAACGATGTGGTGGTGAGTCTGGGTGGGTGGGTGTGTCATGTCGTGTCGCTCGCCAGAGAGACAGCGCCGAGTAGCTTGACGAAGAGAGCGCCCGGGGGGGGGGGGGGGTCAACGTCGGGATAGCGGGCAAGGGAGTGGGCAACCTGAGCGTCCACAAATACAACCACGCAGAGGCCGACGCACGCGCCGGCCCCCCTCCTCGTCTGTGTTGGTACCGGCACCGAGTGGGAGACGAGCACCTGACACGCCCCACGCACACAAGTGTGCCGTGCTCGGGCGCCACCCATGAAAAGCGAAAAGCTGTTCGCGAGCACAGCACTTGGAGAGGCCGAGGTCCCCAACAGCACGGGGGCGTTACTGATACGGCTCGTGACGAGGGGAGGGCGCCCCGGCACACATGAGAATACTTATAGAAAAATCTCCAGAACATTCGACACGGCGCCGCGGCACACGGGGCAGCTGAACACCTCCTCTCTGCAGTGACTCTGCAGCCGCTGCACACACACACCACAGAGTCCGTCGTGCCCGCACGGCTTCAGCAGGGCTCGGGATGGAGGCAGTGGCTGGGCGCAATACAGGCAGTGCCCGACGCTGCTTCTCGGAGCGGCACTGATGAGCCTTCTACTCGCGTCGTTCATCGTCGGCTGTATCTGTGCCATTGGTGGCATGAAGAAGCTCTCTAGTGGCGAGGGCACTACAGGCGCGCTCCGCGGCGCACCGTCCACGTGATGGGTTGAGCCAGATGACTGTAGCTCCTGCCTCGCCGCCGGCGAGGCAGCTTTCCTGCCTGTGTAGCTCATGGCAAAGGACTCCAGCACGCCTCTGAGCGCACGCTGCAGCTCCACAAGAATGTCGTATACCGACCCGCTGACGCGCCATGACTCGTGCGAGAGGCCGAGAAACTCTTGGAATACCTCGCCCGTCTCCCTGTCCTTGATGATGCACGCGAAGCACTGCGCAGTGAGCGATGAGGGCGAGGGCGAGGATGGGGGTGCCACGGTAGCACCAGCAGAGGCGGACGTCTCCCCATCGAGAAGCCTCGTCAATGGGCTGGTCGCTGCATCTACGAGGTAGATGCGCGGCGGCTGGGCGTAGACGCAAGCCCCACCGTCTTTTGAAACGTCACTCCCACCCGCCGCGCCACCGATACGAGTCGGGGAAAACTGGAGAAGCACACGAACCTGCAGCTCCGCGACCGCCTCTACCGCCACCTGCTGTGTCACCCCTGCCTTGCCTCCCGTCACAGAAGAACCGCCCTCCTCCTGTACGGCTGTCGCAGCAGCAGCAGCAGCAGCGTGGGCGACGACAGGCTGCAAGCCTTGTCCATGAGCGGGAACACATGGCCGTTTCTGTGGCACCGCCAGCACCGCCGTCTTGCGCTCGCTAAAGAGAGGCACGAAGGCAACGATGCGGTGCTTCGATGGGCAGTACTGGGCGAGTCCATCACCAAACCGTGACAGCTCACGGAGAATAGTGGCACAGCGGATGTGGGCTGCCGAGCGTTTGGGCAGCGCGTTCTTCATGAACGCCGGTGAGTTGTGGGAGTGATGGTGGTGGTAGACATCCGTGCCGTCATCGCTGCCTAGCTGGCTCAAGTTGGGTCGCTCGGGGAAAGCGTAGCTGCTTGTCGGCACAATCAGCGGCGGCACCGCCTCGAAGTTACGCACGACCACGTTACGGATGTACGCAGTCAACGTCTGGTACTTGTCATCCCCCGGTGCCGGGATGATGGCGCCACTGATTGGGTCGATGTACTCAGCCCGACGACTAATGGCGAAGCCGTTGAGGTTTCGCATGTTGAGGCACACGCGGTAGCGGCAGTACACGTGCGTCTTCGCCATCGTGTGGGATGCGAGCGGTGTCGCCTGCAACGTGTGTGTGCCTGCAGACCCCATGAACGGTGACCACTTGTCCTTGACGCTGCCTCCGCCAGCGCTGCTGCCCTCGGCCGGGCCGCCGTTCGTTGGGTTCTCGGACGAGCCTGCTGTCACGGTGGGTGCGTAAACGGAAATCAGTACAGGCGTGTAGTACACGGTGCCCCGGTACGTGTAGGGCAGAATCCCACGAATCTCGTAGTGGTCGCTGCACCGAATGTACTTGAAGCCGTCCCCGTACGCAGTGCGAAAGCCTTGCAGATCGGGGTTGGCAAAGATGCGGATGTGGGAGATGTCATACTCGCTACGCGGCCGCACGGGCGGCGACGGCGTTGAAAAAGCGGCGGACACAAACGGGGGGCACATCGACGGTGCACCCATAATATCCGGGGCCTTGTCGCTGCTTGCCTCATTGGGGCCGCGACGGTGCAGTGGCGAATGCGCCTCGCTGGCCACCGCAGACACAGATCGACCATGTAGGAGGGCGAAGGGCGCTGAGCCGTTGTTGCTGCTGTCGCCGTGCTGTATTGCCTGTGTAACCAACGAAAGTGAGCCGGTGTCGTCGGTGGGCCGCCTGCAGCCTGATCCGCTTGAGCGGAGCGCTGCCGCCGCCGCCGCCGCCGGCGCCGGTGCATCGTTGTCTCTGCTCGGCCCCCCGTCATCGTCGCTGTCCGACACCGTCACCTTCTGGAATCGCCTGCTCCCTCCTCCAGGGATGCCGGCGACTGCGTTGTGCTGTTCAGCTCCCGCTGCCACAGGCAACGGCGTGGAACGCGCCCCTGCTGGTGGCGTACTCTGCGTTGAGGCCACCGTGGCGGCCGCAGCTGCCAAAATACCGGTACACTCAGCTTGCCCGTGGCGCTGTGCCATCTGCACTGGCCGCTCACCGAACGCGTTGATGCAGTCCACGGGTGTACGCAGCACCTCGACGAGGTAGCGCAGGATACGAGTCGCGCCGGTGGAGGCAGCGAGGTGGAGGGCTGTGTTGCAGGTGCCGCCGTTCGGGGCCAGTACGTCTGCCTTGTACTCCTCGCACAGCATCCGAACCATGCTGAAGTAGGAAGAGAAGCCTGCTTGGAGAGACGCCAAGTCGGTGCGGTTGCTGTTAGAGATGCATGTGTAGAGCAGCGTCATGTTGGAGTCCTTCGCTGGGATGTTGACCCGCTCCGGGTGCTCGCGCAGCCACTGCCGCAGCTCCTCTGTTTTACCGTCTGCCGCCCAGCGGAACTCCATTGTGCGCGGCGTCTGTGTAAGCGAGACTACGGGAAAGGAAGACGACGGAGGAGGGCAGGGCCAGGTGGGGTCGACGGGCACGCCAAGAGGCGGGTGTCCCACCAATCAATGATGGGCAGCAGGGCTCTCCGCGGCTGTCGTTCAGCAAGCGCAAGAAAAACAGTGCAGACGAGCAGCAAAGGCAGTGACGGCCACCGCCCTCCTGCCTCGGCAAACACGCGATCGCGCCAAGTGCAAGGGGACACGACCACACACACACACACACACAACGCCCGCCAGGGCGGTTCAGAACGGAAAACCAGCCGTGTGTAGCAACTGAAGGAGGGCGAGTGAGAGGGGAGAATGTGTGTGCGTGCGTTCACGCGCGTAGCACGTGGAACAGACGACGACAACCGGCGAAGGGGTGCCCCAACCAGAAATACGCACCAAAGACGTCGCGATGGAGAGCGGCTTCGGTGATGGCGAAGGGCGCGCGCACCGGGGTGGGAGTGACGTGTGACGGGGATGAGGAGGCCAGCGTCGAAACGCACACACCATAAAAGGATAGCGCAGACAATACGGCGGCTCCTTGTACAAATCTTTACGATGAAGGGGGGGGAGGGGTTGCGCGGGTACGGCCACCATTACACTCAGCGATGTTGTGTTCAGGCGTAGCCGACGTGTGTGTCACGGGGAAGAGGACGGTGCACGCGTGCGCGCAGACAGCAGAAAGACAAGGAGAAGAGACAGAGAGAGAGAGAGAGGGGGGGACACGGATGAGGCAGTGAGTTCTGCACGCACGTAGAAGTGTGTGCGGCCGCCCGAGAAGCGCCGTTGTGCCAGAGATGCGTATTCGACGCGCCTGCGTGCGTGTGCTCCTCGTTGTCGTTCACGAGTGAGTGCTGCTGTGAAGGTTCGAAGGAGACACAAAGAGAGAGAGAGAGAGGGAGCCGCGCAAGGTGGGCAGGCCGCTGTCATGACAGCGGCAGCACACCTTCTGCGCCTCGTCATGGCCGCCCTCATCCTCGTGTGGGGGGCGTGTGACAGATGCCTTGCATTTCTAGTTCGTGGTGTACACCCCACCGCCCCGTTGCCGAAAGGCCTACCTAAGCGCACAAGTTTGCCAGACCGTTCAGTGACCCACTGAAAATGTACAGCGCCTCGCACCTGCAGCGCTCACACACGTGTGAATGTGTGCGTGCCATACGAAAATAGCAAGTGGCGCCTACGTTGCGTCGCCATCCTCATCGGTGGGCTCACCCCGTGCCCCACAGCTGACTCCACCCCCGTTGGGTGGTGCCCCACACCGAGCTGGCTGCCGCTGCCGCCGCCGAACTCGAACCCGCCGGGACGGCGACCTCAGCTACTCTGGTCATGTCCGCTGCACCAACGCCGCCACTGGCCCCCGCCGCAGCAGCGGTCACTGAAGATGAGGGAGCACCGAAACCATACAGCCCAGTGCGCGGCACGCTAACGGAGGAAGACGAGGAAGGCGGGTACGGATTCAGACCCAACGCTGTGGGCAGTGGAAGCGAGTAACTCTGCGCGGAGAGGGCTGCAGCAGACGCAGCGGCTGCAGACAACTTGCCACCCGCCCCTGTAGAAGCGCCAGCTAGCGCTGCGCTCGACGACGTCGCAATCGGCAGCAGCGGCAGACGGTTCACTCGCTCACGTGGAAGGAGAAGCGACTCCGTGGAGAAGGGCGCCGCCGTCACGGAGCCGGCGGCGATGCACGGCCTTGTCGCTGCTTCCGCAGCGACCGAGCTGGCACGGGGCGTTCCCCCGTCGCGTGCGTCGCCCGCATCACCATTGTTGTGAGGATCCTCGCTGTGCGCCACCCACAGGAGTGCACTGGCCACGATGAACTGACGATACGCAGCGAGAACAAGCGGAACTCCGCTGCGCCACCGAACCCGATCGCACATGCCCTCGAGATGGCGAACAACACGCCGCAGAGGCCCCTCCGCCACGCAAGCAGCGGCGTCGATCCCAACGCCGCTGCTGCCTGTGTCGGACATGAAGAGCGCCTTGGCGGGAGAGTCGCGCTCTGGGATGGGGAGCCTGCCGCTGCCACCACTCCCGCTCCCCGCGCACCACACAGACGACAGAAACAGAGCATCCATGTACCATTGCAGGCGGAGATCATCCGCCTCGCTCTGCGCGGCGGCGGCAGTGGCGGGCGCAGCCTTCTCCGTTCGCGGACCACCGACAGGCGCCGCAGCTCCCCTGTCACCGCCTCCATCTACCACATCGACCAAGGGGCAGAGGTCCGATTCGTAGAGCTCCGCCGATGTCGCGGCAAGGCGTTCCAGCACTCGCTGCTGCATCTTCCCTGTCACCAATACCTGCAAACGGCATCCGCTGCCGTACGTACGGCCCGCTGACGCTGCTGCCGAGGCGGCGCCACTCCCCCCTTGCTCTGATACAGAAGCTACGCCGTACATGCCTCCCGTGCCAGACGAACGCTGCATGAAGGGCACCTGCGAGTCGCTAAACACGCTGGGCGCGCCGTACAGCGCCTGGTGGAAGTAACGTAGGGCCGCCTGGGTGTGCGTCATCACGGCAGGAGTAGGTTGCGCCGGATAAGCGACCCCGTGATCACTGTCGGCATTCCTGTCATCTGATGGGTTGCATCCTGCCATCGGCGCGCGCACCCACGCCGCCGAGTCCCTCAGGTGAGACCTGCGGGACAGCGCCGCGCAAGAAAGGCCGGCTGTCTCGGAGTGTCTCGGCTCCTCAGCTCCGCTCTCCCGCCACCGTAGCACCGACCTGTATGCTTGATGAAGGGCCGCTCCATAAAACTGAGTCAACATCTCTTGCCACGGCGCCTGAGCCCGTTCGTAGAGGTCCTCCGCCTCGGTGCACAGTTGTCGTACCCTCGTCACCTCGCTTGGCGGAGCTGCCATCTGCAGTCGTTGCAGCACCTCCATGTACACACGCACGATAAGCGAGAGCTCGTAGCTGTGCACCACTGTCGCATTCGCCCGGTCGGGGGGTGCGCCTGTCTTGGCATTGCGCAGCTGCAACCCTGAGCGATGCAGAGCATCTTGTAGCCATCCCACGACATACATGTGCAGCTGCAGCGGCGGCGTTGAAGGAGGCGACTCTGCACTATTATTACTCGCCGATGCCTGTACCGTGGAAGTCTGCACCTGCACCGCCTCTACGAGGGTCAGCAGGCACCGATGCAACAGCTCCGCAGCGTGGCCGTTCATGGTACGAGCGCCTAGCTGGGCATTCTGTGTCACATCGGGCTCAGCTGTGCCGCCTCGTGCCCAGTCCGGAAACAGCATGCCACGCATGCCACTCAAAATGTTCGCAAGCTGCACCTGCTGAGATGCGCTCAGTTCAGCGTTGACGGCTGCGGCGTCCGGAGTCTGCTGCTGCTGTTTCGCCATCCCCTTCGCGTCCGTCGCATCGGGCAACGCTGGTGGAGGCAGTCGCGCCGCCTGGTATGCCGCGCGGCCCCACTCCAGCCCGTCTTCGCAAAATATTCCTTCGCCTGAGAGAGTGCTGAGCAAAGTGCGCGTGTTGCCAACGTCTCCCTTGGCCGCCTCCTGCTGAAAACGAGCCCAGCAGATACCCGCCATCGCAGATGACGGGCTGATCCCCTTGCCACAGCGTCCAGTGGGACCACCGACCGGCTCCGTCGTCATGCCACTTGTTCTTTCAGCACCTTCAAGCGAGCCTTCCCCACCGGCGTCACTCACCGAGTCCATGGTCGAGAGCGCATGCAGGCGAAGTACTGAAAAGAGTGCAGACCACGTCTGCTCGAGCGATGATGCACCGGTGGGGCCGCAACAGGTGTCGCCGTCGCCGACACCGCGCGCAGACGGCTCCAGCTCGGTGTGGCTGGCCTCAACGCTGCTCTGCAGCATGTGGTACGCAGAGGCTGCGAGGCCCTGCGACACGCAGGCCTCCACAAAGCTCACAGACTCCAAGGCAACGGCCACGCACCTCTGCAGTGCCGCGCGCATGGTCGTCTGCTCCACCAGCTCCCACCACCGCGCCTCATTCGCCGCTGTCCACGTGTGCCCCACGCCGGAGACACCAGACCGCACCTGAGTGCCTTGCGCTCCAGACACCGAACTCGGTTGCGTGCAGTTGCGCAGTTGTCCCTCCAGAGCGTCGCGTGCCGCTTGCATCGCAGGCCTGGCATCCAAGCCTCTCTGGTGTTCACTATGCAACACCAGCGCCACCGGATCACGGGCAAGCAGCAGCACCAGCGACGATACAAGCGGCGTCAGCAGCTGCTGGCACACAAGCCGCAGCGGTGCCACCACGTCTGTCGCACGGGTGGTGGCGCGCGCGTCGCCCGTTACTGCGACGTGTTCGCGATCGGAAAGCGAGCGCTCGCCCACGACTGTTGCGGGCACGCTGCTCGCCTGGAGCTCGTCCACCGTGCTCAAGTTCGCCCGAAGGAACGCCACATAGGCACGTCGTCGAGCCATCGCTCCTGACGGCGACGCGGCCACCACCCCGGCAGCCACCTTTGTCGACGCGACGCTATTATGGTCGCGCATCGGCGTCATCGGTGTGGCATTTATTCCGATGTGCGGTGGCAGGGCGCTGGTGTCCTTTGCCGTCATGGAGCCAAATGGCATCCCGGGAGCTTCCTCAGGCACGCCGCTGGCAGCAACGCTCCCGCACACCTTGCGCAGGCGCCACTGCAGCAACTCCTCCAGTGACCGCACACCAGAGGCAATGGCAGGGGTTGAGAACGACGACTGTTCGTCCTCGTGTAGCGCGAGAGCAGCAACATAGGCACTGTGGTCAGTGGCCCCGAGCTGCACCTCAGACGCCACCCCACCCGTCGAGCTGATATGCTGCAGCAAGTATAGAGCTGCAGTTTCCTCATCAGGCGCCGTTGAGGCCGAGGCCACCTCCGCCGAGGCGGCCTGCACGAGATCCACGTAGTCGGCGAAGGCTCGAAGAAGATACGCGAGACCAGAGAAACACCGAAGGGCCCAAGTGGTGTTCGACGCGCTGCGGCCTCTCGTCGAGGGTGGCGCTGTCGGCGCCCTCGGATGGTCGTGTGCGGCGGTAGCCAACCCCAGCGCCGATAAGTGCGCGGCGGTCGCAAAGACGTGCGACTCGGGTGAAGTCGCCGTGTGCAACAATGGCGACGCACCGCCTTCGGCCTTCGCTCGATCCCATGTGGAGCAGTCCACCGCCGCGTCCGTGACTTGGTTTCCTACGAAGCTTTTCGACTGCACAGAGGACGGCTGCGGAGAAGCACACGCCGCTGTCTGCGACGGCGCGCCAGCACTCGGGTGCGTCGCCGGCACTAACGACGGAGCCACCGCCATCCACCGCGCGGCGCTCAGCTGGCTCTCGCGCAGCAGCAGCACAGCCAAAACCGCCAGCAGCATCCGGCACGGATCGGCGACACCAGAAACGACCTCATCGGCAGTCGCGCCACCAGCCGGCGCGGAGGAGAACGACGCGGCACCGTTCATGACCGAGGAAACCACGCTTCTCACGTCTTGCGTGGCGAGCCGGAGCAACGCATCCACGGCACTGTCCAGTGACGCGATGGGCGGCGTCGCTGCAGCAGACTCCGTGCCTGGTATCCCTGGCGGGGGCACACCCCTCTCCGGCAGCGCGACCCCCGGCGCGCACGCCACGAGGGCGTTCACGAGCGTAGGTGAGGCGCGAAGGGCCCACAAAGCGACGTGGCACTGCGCCAAGAGCCGCCACACATTTGCCAGATACCGCTGCTCCGCAGCTCGCGCGGCCATCGCCTTGGGCAAGGGATCCGTGGGGTCAGCCCCAGACGTAGCCTTCGGCACTTGCTCGGCCAGCCACGCGTGATCGTCAGCCGCGCGACGCAGCAGCTGCAACATCAGCTTAGTCAGCCGCGCCTCGAGAGCTGTGGCTCGTCGCTGAAGGCGGCTGACCCATGAGGGAGGCCGCGGAGCGGAGCGCATCCCGTCACCAACGCTCGCGCCGGCGAGCGCTGCTGACGATTGGATGGCGGCGTCGGCGACGGCGAGGGAAGCGTGCGCACCACCGTTTCCCTCTGCGTAGACGTGAAGGGCTGCTTGCACGCGGTGCAGCCGATGCGCAAGACGGACGAGGGGTAGATCCCGCTCCAGGGCGCGCAGAAGATCGTCGCGGGACGCTTCACTTGCCGCCCCGAGTGCACCGGCGGCGCTCGCCAAGTGGTGCGAACAATCTGGGCGGTGTCGGTCCTGCTGCTCGTCGTGTTGGCGAGCAGGAAGCGGCAAGGACGAAAAGGCGCTCGAGTCGGGGAGAAGACTCCCTAGCTTAGCATCGACCGCCGTTGCGCCTCTCGACATCGAGGCGGTTGCGGACGCCAGCGTCATGCAATCGAGGTGCAATGCCTGCAGCTCATCGTCCAAGTGCATCCGCTGCGCTGCAAGCGTGCCTGCGTCCGTCTCCCCGTTCACAGCTGCAGCGTTGTGGTGAGAAGTTTGAGTGCTCCTGTGCGTTGGTGCCGCACGCGGCAAAGGCAGTTCGACGACTGGAAGCGCCCGCGCAGCGTTGACTTCTGCCTTCCGCTTCCCATGCGTGTCATGGTCTTTCGACAACACCGCCGCCGCAGTGGTGGTGGCGCTCGCGCCTAGCGAGCCTTCACTCCTCCTCTCGCTGTTGGTGGCGGCATACCGTGTCGCCCCCGACGGGCGCGATGGTTGATCACTCGAGGCGGTGTTGCTGATGTCGGCAGCGGTCGTGAGCGCAGCCGACGCAGCGCGTGTCTGTCGACGACGGCAAGCGGAAAACCACGAGGGCGGTAAAAGCGGCTCGGTGTCCATCTCAGCGTTGCCGTGGCTGTTGGCCGCACGTGTCGCACTCACCCGTTCCAATGCCTGCTCCATGGTCAGGATGTCTGCGCAGTCTCGCTCCATGCCCACCACACCATCGCAGGCGCCGAGTAGATCTCGATACGAGTTGCCTATAACCGCGCGAAGGTTGTGTTGGTTATCCTCGATGCACCTCGTGACAGTGGAAAGGTAGTGCAGTGTCTCCCCCACATCATTCTGAGAAAGAATGCGTCGCACCTCCTGCGCCGCCTCCTCCATGGCCATCGTGCACCCCTCCGTTTCTCTGTGACGCTTCACGTCGTCCGGGTCCGATCGACACCGGTAATAAGAGGTTGGTGTGAGAGGGCTGCCTGCAGGCGAGCTTGTGCGTGTGTGCCGTGGCGGCGGCGGCGGTGCCAGACGCGTTGGGGGCCCCCCGGCAGGATCTGCTAGGACCTGTAGCACGCTTCCTTGGGCAAGTCCACGTCGCGGAGAGCAGCAACGGCAACAGCACGGAGGGCAGCACTGACAACTTTCGAATCCGCCGAGGCGTCACGCGCCACCTCCAGCGACGAATACAGAAATATCGAGCAGGTCTCTGCTTGCGTCCTCGCCCGCCACTGTCCCCTCAACACGTCGGCACGAGTGCCAGCTCGCCCTCGCACCGTCTCTCTACACGTCAGATGCAGGAAAATAGATGTTGCGCAACTCGGCGCCGTGTGTGTGTGTGTGTGTGTGTGATGTGTGTGTGTGTGTCTGTCTGTCTGTGCAGTGCACCGTGGTTACGCCTACACGTAACAGAGAAGGCCCTGGGACCAGCGAACGAATGACCACGAAAGCCGACTCGATGAGTGAAGCACACGCGCACACGCGCAGTGAGGCGGGGAAACCAAAACAGAATACCCCTTGAGAGATCAGGAGAGGGAAAAAAGACAGAGGCGCGCATGCAATGTGTATCGAAAATGTTATTCGGCGGTGGCAGTGGCGGTGAAGACGGTGACCTTGTCCGGTGTGCACCTCCGGGACTCGTGTACCGGAAGCAGAAATGCGGGCACACTCCATTCGGGATGGCGTACGCCTGTGCGCGCGGCCATCGCCTCCTACTCACCCACCTACCCTCCTCACCACACCCATACCTCTGTCTTCGCCGAACGTGTGCATCGTCTTCTCGTGTGTCGTTTCTTAGTATCCCTCGACATCAACGAAAGCGCAGTATGTGTGTATGTGTGTGTGTGTGTGTGTGTGTGACGCGTGCGGGCTGCCTCACCACCTGGGAGGGCTGCCGTTGAAGACCGGGCAGCACGCGTACACACACACACACACATATATATATAGATATATACGCATACATGTATATATATATACATATATATTATACAGGAGAACGCGAAAGAGACGCGGAACCAAACCAAGAAAATGAGTCGAAAGGAGAAGCCGGACAGGGCGGGGCGTCGCCTGCCCGCTGGTCAACCGGTGCGTTGGAGCCGCGGCGCAGACACAGCGGGCACGAGAATCGGCATAGGACCGGAATCAAGCCACGTTTGTTGGTGAGCACGCATCCCGTACACGCAGGAGCGCGCTCCGGGGAACCAGGAGGGAAGGCTGCCCATGAGAGAGTTGACACAGACACCGAAAGAGAGAGAGAGACACGCACACGCAAGCGCCAGCTGCACACGAGCACACACGAGCGCACACAAAAGTGAAAGGAAAAAGCGCGTCAGCGTCACCGACAAGGCCATCAGAAGTGTACATATTGAAAACGAAGGGGAGAAAAGTAAGCCATCACAGGGAGGAGTGCGTATAAAAATAAGAATAAATAAAAAATGTGAAGGGAAATCGAAGGTGAGAGGAGGAGGTGCACGCTGCGTATGCGCAAGACCGACGAGCAGTAACACCGCCGCTGCGCCGTGAGACAACGCGACCTCCACAACAATGACAATCAAACGTAAAAGGGGAAGATAAGACAGCGACAGACACGCCGGCACACGCACGCACACGCACAGCATGTACAGCACTGAAAACATTTACAGGCAGTGCAGGCAGCATCCGCAAAGCCTCTCTCTCTCTCTCTCTCTCTCTCTCTCTCTCTCTCTGCACCGCGAGCGTCACAGGAGGCAATGTAAACAAATGAAAGAAAAAAAAAACGAAGCGAACACAAACCATAAATAGCACAGCTACACGCATCTCTACGCATATACATATGCGCGTGTACACCCAGGGCACACAACGGATACATACACGCCTAGCACTCGTTTTACCTTTTTTTTTTCTTTGTCGGTGGTGGGAGGAGCAGGAGGCGGCACCCGTGCGCTGGGAGCAGAAGCGAGGCGCCCCCCCCCTATGCAGACAAGCGCGCCGACAGCACGCTCAGCAAGCAGTAGCAGCAGCAGCAACGCACAGGGCGAATAGTTTGCACAAGCATGCACACCCACGCACACAAAACTACGCGTTCGCTGCGGAGTCACGCATCACTGACCTTACCCCCCCCCCCTACACACATACACACACAAAAAAAAAACGCAGCAACGCCGCCTTCACGGCATCGCTCACTTCTGCGGCAGAGAGTAGTAGCCATCGTGCACACGTGTGGCACGATGTGACCAGTGCTCGTACTTGTTGTGGTACACCGGCACCCCATCCCCCTCTGCCATGTCGTACGCGGGCGTGCCCTTCCTCTTATGCGTCCACCTCACGTCCGGCAAGGTGTCCCAGCCTACCACCGTGGGCCCCATCGAGAGCCGCTTCTCTGCCACCCACTCTGCCGCCGCCGCCGCGGCGACTTTCTCAGCACGGGACCCTCTCTTCGACCCTGCCAGCGTGGCACCAAGCTCCTTTTTGAAGTAGCGGTGCAAGTAATGATAATCAGCGGGGGTGCAGCGATGCGCCACGACCGTGGACCACGTCACAGCGTGCAGCTTGCCACGGTGCAGGTCGTGGAAGCGTGCGAAGCCCTCCTTCACAAACCAAACGCGATGGCTCGGGCACACCTCCCTCGCACGGCGCAGCGACCCTCGAACGAGAAGCCCCATGAGGATGTCTTCCTGGTGGAATCGAGCAGCGCGGTACGCGCTCGACAGGCTCGGGTCGAACGGCATCATTGCCATCTTTGCCACGTTCACGCGCCCTCCCTTACCTTGAGGCTCCAGAACCACCTGAGCGAGAAGTCGGTGCACCATGAACGTCATGCCCGCATTAAACTGCGCCTTCTGGAAGAGACGCATGCTGCCCCAGTACACACACTCCGCTGTCTTCACGTCCACAGCGGACACGCTGCCCTTCCTCGCATCGGCAGTCGGCGGTGGCGCACGTGTTTGGGCGCCACTCATCACGTATCGCACATCGCTCAGGAACTGCGGCACCTTCAGGTACGAGTCGTCGTCGCCCTTGATAATGAAAGGAACGTCCGGGAAGGCGTGGTAGGCGTACGCCAGCCACAGGATCAGCTTCTGGCTCATCCCCACCTCCACGGGAAGGCCCCACTTGCCGTCCTCGCCGAGCCGCTTGTTCGTTGTCGGCCGGCGGTCCGTCATCATGTCGATCCAGACAGCGTTGCGGTGCGTCAGCGCCTCCTGCCACAGCGCAGACGACGCGTGGCAGATGTACCCCGCCGGCGACGTGAACGCGGGGGTCACGGGGAGCGACAGGGCACCGCTCAGGTACGACAGCACAGACGTCTCCTCGTCGACAGTCACGCGGCGGCGGACCACCTCCGCGCAGGGTGTGTCCTCCACGGCAGTGATGCTCCAGTCGCGGCGGAGCCCCATCCGGTGCTGCACAAAGCCCTCGTCGGCCAAGCCGCTGGTGCTCTCGGCCTGCGTGGTCCGCCTCAGGAGCGCATCCGTGGCAGCCTTGTACTCCGCCGTCGTCGGCAGCAGCGCACTCAGGCGCTCTCCGGCCAGCCCGGCAGCGGGCGTGCTGCTCTGCGCGGGCGCGGAAGACGCCACGGGTGCCTCGGTGACGGGCTTGGGCTCCACCGCGGCGAAGATGTACAGCGCCAGCAGCGCCGCGTCGAAGTGGTTGTCCGCGCGCGCAACCTCCTGGTACGTCAGCCACGTCTTGCGTTGCGCCTCACGCAGGGCCGCACGCTCCGGCTGATCCGTCGATGGGATGCCCATCACGGCAAGGTACGGTGTCCGCGGCCGCGCAGCCCGCTCACCAGCGTCGCCCACGGTCGGAAACCCCTCGCCGTACACGTGCCGCAGCCACTCCCACCGCGGCAGCTCCGTGCGAGCATTCACGTCGTCCGTCACACTCGCCATCGCCAGCAGCATCGGCCCCACACGGCCCAGCGGCGCAGACGACGTCGCGAACACGGCGTGCCGTGGCTGCAGCGCAACGCCCTCCACGGCGCTGTCGTACGTCTGTCGGTCCACGCAGTCCGCACAGTCCTTCGCCACGACGTGTAGCGTCCACGCGGGCAGGAGAGACTCGCCGATGCGCCAAGGGCTGCAGGGCATCGATCCGATGCGACAGCGTTGCGGAGGAGTCGCGCTGAGTCGGCTCACGGCGCCCTCGTGCTGCACCAGCACAGAGGGTGGGTGATGCCCCGAGCTCTTGAGAGTCAACAGGTGGCCAAGTGCACCCCCCGTGCCCGTCGCAAGCGCATCGTCCACCACGTGCATTGCAGCGAGCGCGTAGAGGACGAGCAAGAGAAGGAAAGTCGCGATACCGGGCGAGATTGCGCGGCAAGCTCCACCGCTCCAGTGCCTCGAGAGCGGGCGCCGGAGCGTCAGACTGGTGGGTCGGAAGCGGCCCTTACACGAGGGCGAGGTGACGACAGACGTGCTGATCTCGTGCGAGGCAGAGTCAGAGAGGCTGATGGCGCTGAGGGTGTCCGGGAGTTGCGAGGAGTAGGTCACCGTGTCGTTCGCCGTGAAGCTAGAGCCTTCGTCGGACCCCTCTGTTCCCAACCGTGACGCATTTGCCGGATCGCCGACGGCGTGGCGCTTCCACAGTGTCGGTGACGACAGACAAGACATGGTGGCGCCGGCTGCCTTCGGTTCTGAATGGCGCATCTGCGTTCGAGACTGCTCGTGTGCGCTGGAAGAGCGGGCGAGGAGCGCAGCAGAGCGCGTGAGCAAAGGAAGGAAGGAGAACGCTAAAGGGTTTCGGGGGGGAGGGGGGAGGGGGGAGGTGCTGTGTGTGAAGGCCAACGCGCAGGATCCCGCCGTAAAGAAGTCGCCCGCAAACGACCACGAGTTCACACGCACAGTGATGGGAGGTGCGGTAAGCCGTCAACGCTCGGGGAGGAAAGAAGAGTCGCGCACACGCACACACACACACAAGTAAAATAAAACTGTGCTCGAAACCGTGTCCTTGTCGCCAATACGGCCGTCCAAATCCGTGGGGCGCACACGCACGCACACAGACACCTACGAGCGTACGCACGTGCAGTAGCAGCCAACCCTTGTCACACGGAGACAGTGGAGAGTGCAGGGGCCGAAGAGAAGGCGGAGAAGGGAGGCGGAGGAGATGCTACCGCTTAAACAGTGGCGCACGCACGCGCTGAGCGAGGAAAGCGATGTACACGGCAAATTACACGGAAAACACGCAGAAGCGTGTCGGTGAGACCGAAGCGCGTGCCACGAAGACGGGAAGATCAAACAAGGAAGACAAACGCAAGAGGCTCAGAACGGTTGATCTCCACAGTGGGAAGTCAGCCCGGCCGTCGGCGGCAGCAGCAGCAGCCACAGACGACAGAGATAGGGGCCGTGGAGCACGGCGGTTCTGCGGCACAGCAGAGTCAGGCGGCAAGACACGTAATTCGAAAAGCGTAGCCGTGCGCAGAAGAGAAGGACCGCGAGCGAGTGGCTGCACCTACAGTCAATGTGGTGGGAGGGAGAGACCCCAAGAAAGGGAAAAGGGAGAAAGAAGCGGGTGCACCCCGCGTACACGTTAGAGGCGATGACACGGTCTCGTGCTTATCTGCCAGACGACCCGCACGCGCACGCACACACGCACACAGCAATGAAGGTATACGAAAACGAAGTACGCTAATTGAGAAGGAAGAGACGACGAGGGGTGAGAGGGAGAGGCACACACGGGCACGGGGTGAGAGGGTGAGAGGGAGAGGGAGAGAGACGTCAGGAGGACAGGGAAGTCAATGAAATCACACGGGCTCAGCGAAACAAGGAGAAGCGGGGCACGGTCGCGTCCACGCCTGAAATCACCACTCGCAGCACACCGCCCTGACACTCTCCGAACGTGCACTACGGATCGGAGATACCGAGAGAGTCGAGCTAGGAATTCGAGCGCGGAGGGAGGGAGGGGGGGGAGCGACGGCGCCTGTGCGACAGCGGGCAAGCGTGCACCCAACCTTCCACGGAAACAGCCAACACACTGTTCAACGCACCGCCCCGCTTCGGCACGCACGACGAGAAAACAGAATGAGGAGAAAGAGAGTAGATGAGGGAGGTGGTGTCGACACACACACACACACACACTCGTTCGCGCTCCCTTTCGTGTGTACGTCGTAAGGAGGAAACCTGAGAAACCACCGCCACGTACGCAAGCGCTGTGGAAGGAAGGGGAGGGGGTACAAAGCGGGGGAGGGGAGGGAGGGGAGGGGAGGCGAGGCTTTCGTGTTCGATCTGCGTCAATCACAAAACGAAAAAAAAAAAAAAAAATACAGCAAAAACAGGTTATGTTGGGAAGCGCGCACGCACGCACGGCGACCACGACGACGACAACGGCACTGAAACGCGCGAACACAGCGAGCGCGTCCCTCAGGAGGTGAGACGGGCGGAGGGGGGGAGGGAGGGCGAGAGAGAACAAAATAAAATAAATCAAATTAAATTATTTTTTGAAACACTTTCGTTTACAGACGGCAGCTCCCGTACGCAGACAAGACCAGCGGCAACCACCGAACGAAGGGCGGGAGCACACACACACACACGCACACGCACACGGTCTGCTCTCCCCTGAGCGTGCAACACGAGCTTCCTCCTTTTCTGTAGCGTCTTGTGTTGTCGGCCTGATCCACTGTGATGGGCGATCCTGCGGCAGCGCGAGAAGGCGGCGAAGACAGCACCACAGAGAGTGAATGAGAGTGAGAGAGAGAGAGAGGTATATCGGCGTAGATGCGTGGCTACAATGGCAAGAAACTGACGACGACGACGACGAGGAAGAAAAGAGGGAGGAGGGGGGAGCTGACACACACACACACACACACACACACACACACACATGCACACGCCACGGAGTACGACGCTACAATTGGGTTCGACAACGTAAGATATGCGCAGGGAAAATCACCGGGAAAGTGCGCACAAGTGCAGGCAGAGAGAGGATGGTTGAGGGAGACAGTGACCTTTGAAGTGGATACGCACACGCACACACACACGCACACCTGCTTGAATACTGGTCTCCGGCACTCTCCTTTCTTTTGGGGGGAGATGTTGTCACGTGCCCTTCGCCTCTCAGAGTCTCTCTCTTTCTGTGGCAGATGCCCGCGTGTGGCGGCCTGCTGTGTGCGTGCGTGCGATGCGCGGGTGCCGACGAGTGGCACGCCGAAAAGAATAGAAAGATACGGAAGATGTGGAGGAGGAGGAAGAGGAGGAGAAGAGGGCACAGGCTTCGATCGGTGGGCAGACGTATGTGCAGACCAACGGCACGCCCAGCAACACACCGCGCGATGGAGACGTAGCGATGGGTGCTTGGAAAGCGATGCAAATGGGGAAGCGGAACAGAGAACAGGGCCGTGGCCGTGATCGTGGCGAGCGTTCAAAGTACTACTACAGAGGCGAAGGAAAAAAGAAAACGGAGGTGCAGAGAGACGCCCAACGACGTGAAGAGATGAGAAAACAATCACTGAAGCTTGAGAAGGAACCAACACAGGAAGAAGAAAATATATGGAGAGAGGGAAGGGGGCTTACGCTGCAATGGTCAGGCCAGAAAATTGTGTAGAGGAGGGTCGGAAGAGAAAGACGCGGGAGTAGCCCACAACGCGTCGCGGCGGCGTCCCTGATGAGTTTAACGAAGTAGGTCAACACCACACAGTCGAAACCGAATTCAAAGAACTGCGCCACTTGCGGGAGCGAAGGAGCTGTGTGAGGTCGTGCTGAGAAAGTGGAGGAGAAGGGGGGGGAAGCGAAAAAAAAAAAGAAGGAAGAGAAGGTACAAAAGAAAAAAAAAATTTCCGTGAATGAGGAAGACGTAAGCGTCGAAAGTCGCACCGAACAACGCATCAAAAAACTAAACGAAACCAAACAAATTGTTGCAGTTGAGCCGCGTCTTTCGCCAGGATGCCGGCGCCTACTTACTCACACGCACACGTTTATATGTATATATATATATGTGTGTGTGTGTGTCGTGTCGTGTCGTGTCGTGCCGCCACACCTTCACCAGTGAGCCCCGTTCTGCAGCAGTGGGCAGGGCACCAACGGGGTAGAGGGGGGAGGGGAAAGACGCTGTGTCGCTGCTCTTGCCGATCCCTGACCCGGTGCACCTGGCAGGTGGAGGCCCTCTGGCGCTCTCGTTCTTGTTGGGCACCTTCGCGGGAGTTGTGTCGCTGCGGCGCGTGTGGCCCTCGTAGCCGGCCTCCGCCTCTTTTTCGCTATCCGCCTGCCTCTCGTTGCGCACCCTCTCGTCCGCCTCGTCGCGCCCTTTGGTGTGCGGGGGGAGGTGCGGGGAAGATGCGCTCAGTGGCACTCGTGCGCCTTCGCGTCCGAAAACGTGTGCGGGAGGCGCGAGACGGCAGGGCAGGAACACGCCACCGCCGGAGTCCCCTGCGCTATGCGATCTTTCTCCGTGATGGTGAGGAGGTGCGTGCGTGCGTGCGTGGGAGGGCGCTGCTGGTCGTCGGTGATGCGGCCGCTCGTGCGCGGTGGCTTCGGCGTGTGCGCGTGCGTATATGTATATATGTATATATATATATATATATATGTATGTATGGGAGAGGGAGGGGGGGGCCTGAGTGATGTGTACCGCAAGTAGCGTTGGCAGTGCAGTGCTAAAGAATAGGTGAGTATGACCCTGTGAGGGGGGCATGAGGAGCACAGGGGGTGTGAGAGTGCGCAGGTGCGGCGGTTCGAATACCCGGAAACGGCAAACGAAAAGACGGCGGAGACAGTCAGCGCAGGATTGCATGCCCAACATGGCGCGGGCGAAGAAGATGCCGAGTGGCACGACGGGCGCACGCATACGTCTGCTCAACATTCACCCCGGCATGGCACGACTACAGCGCGCGCGGAGACACGCGAGAGAGGTGCCGACATTGAAAATGCTGCCGTGCAGCCCCCGACGGAGGAGCCTCCATCGGGGGCTGCACGCACGCCCTCTCGCACAGAGACAAATGGAGAGGGAGAGGGGAGACGCATCACTAAGCAACCATGATTCGCGGTCTTTCACACAATTGTGATGCGCGTGTGTCATCGGGGACTGCAGCGCCAGCGCCCACATACTGCTGCCGCTCCCTCCCTTCTTCCTGACTATCAGTGTGGCGCAGAAGGACTGAGGCATGTCGCCCCCCCCCCTCCCCGCACACCACCAGCACCACACGCCGACGCCAGCAGAGCCCTGGCGGCAAATAAAGCAGCCGGTTGTCCCGGCGGCACCGCTGCTGCGCATGACGGCGCGTCTTCCGCCACCTCCTGATCCGGGGGGTCGTTCTGCTACGCACCAGACGGACGGTCGACAAGGAGGTTTCCACGACAGTGTCGAGCGCACACGAGCGCCAGTCCTCTCCCTCTTGGCCCAAGGGGCCCTTTCACCACCGGCAACAAGCCCAGAAAAAACGCGATCGGCTCCCCACACACGTGTGTGTGTGTATGTGTGGACGTGCAGAAGGTCGGCCCGCTTTGCTGCGGCACTCGCCTATGCGAGTAGATCCGCTTTACGCAGGCATATCAAGTCCAGAGGCGTGCCCAGACACTTTTGAGAGCAGCGCCCCCCACAGTTATTTGTGATGCGAGGAACAGCTTTGGTACTGTGCATTCCAGGAAGGAGTCGAGGGGCTGTGAAAGCGGCCACAAGAATCAAAACAACGAGGCAGAAAGTCAGCAACGCGAAGAGATTCGGGGGAGCGATCGGGCACTGAAGAAAGCAGCCCACCATCCCCCCACCCACCCACCCATGCCTCAGAGATCCAGAGCGGAGAGAAGGGCACGAGGAGGCCGTGCTGCGTCGTGCAGAGACGGGGAACGGGGGGGGGGGGGGGCAGTGCTCTACACCGCCCTCCTCCACAAATGGGCGAGGCCGCTCTCGCAGGCATGGGCCAGAGATGCCTCGCGTCGCCTCCTACAGAGCGCTGCTTTCAGGGTCACGTGTTTCATTGGTGTTTATAACGGCAGACAAGTGAGTAACGAAGTACACGCGCCCCATGGTGGCGGACGGTGAGCAACGTGCGCTGGAACGCCGTGCACCCTCTCTCTCTCTCTCTCTCGATCGCCTCTCCCTCTCCCTCGCACTCCAGCACACGTCACGCGAAGAAAGGAAGAGCAACCGAAAGAAGGGCACGGCCGACGTCGCGTGCGCGTCCGCTTTGCCTTGCTGCGCCAACGCGCAATGGCCAACAGCAAGCCAAGGGGGGGGGGCGCGACGATGCCGACGACGACGATGAGCTGGTGGCACCCGTACTTGTTTCCAAATACGTCGCAGCAGGGCATCTAGCTGGCGTTCTCCTTGTCTGGAGAGTGCGCCTGCCGCCCACCACGCGGTGAAGCACGGACGTGCGCAGCGGCTGCCGGGCATGGTTCGGTGAGCGCGTGCATGTGGAGCTCCCCAAGGGGTGTCGTCGGCGGCTGTGTATCTGCATAATAGCTAGGTCGGTATGCCGACAGCAGCGCCCTCCGGCACGCCACACCCTTCACGCCTAGTGCACAAGGGAACCTCCCCCTGGCATGGTGGAGCAAGATAGAGTCGTGGCGCAGCAGCGCTACGGCGTCGAGGAGTAGTGTATCGGCGTCATCGAGTGGGTCTCCGCTGACTTCGTGTGCGGGAAGCACTCACGATAACTGCCGCTGCGCTGGTGTGAAAATGTTCAAGCTCCCTCCCTGAGTGGCCCACCAGCGCCATCCGGTCACGCGGGGGGGGGGGGGGGGGGGGCACCGTAGAGTAGCACCGATTGCAGCGCTGCTGTGTAGGAAGAGCGCAAGGCGCTCTCTGGCAGGCCCCCATTCGCGCGGGCAGGCCTCCTGGAGCTCGGCATGTCAAGTCACGTGGGCGGAAGGGGGTCCACTTGGAGAAGGCTAGTTGTAGCTAATCTTCTTCGAAAGGTATGCGTGCAACCACGAGTGTACGCCTTGCTTGAACGGCAGGGGGTGTGGGTAGCTCTTCTCCATGGCGCGCTCCCGTGTCCAGCGGACCCACCCACCCACCCACTCACCCCTCCTCCTCCAGAGGGCAGGATGGTAGTGCGGTCCTGCACGATATTGATGTCTGTGGAAGGGTGTGCGGGGCGCCAGGACATGAGAGCCTCAAGCATTGTAGAGCCTGAACAGCATGCTGAGCTCCACACGCAGGGCACCTGCCCACCGTGATGGAGCAAAGAAGGGCACCAAGCGGATCCTTGCGCGACTCTGGGCGATGACTAGGGGCCTACACGCACTCTTGTCTTGTGGAAGCGCGCACACGCACGACAGTACTCCGAAAGGCGCACAGCCTAGCGAGTAGGTTATGCCGTTGAATGGAGCTGCCTCACTGCTGTGATGAGAACGTCATGGTCTACCGAGCCCAGCGCGCGAGCTGTAGAGTCGACCGTCGCTGCCCTAGCTTATTAACTGGTTGACGTTGCCTTGTTTAGGCGGAGGTAGCAACTCCAGAGCGTCGGTGGTGGGTCGGGAGACCGGACCCCACCTGCGGCTGTGGTGGGCGAGGCCTCGCTTCCAGACAGTCGCGTAGCCTTCGCAAGATCATTCGTTGAAGTAGCTTTCAGGGATGGCTGGGCAGCGGCATGGAGGCTGTTGGACGCAGGGCCAGTATCAGGCAGGGGCGGATCCACGAGGGAGACCATGAACCCCCCCCCTCCACCCCCCACTCTCACTTCTGTTTTCTCTTAGTAGCAAGAACGCAGCCGGCGGCCACGCTCTGGTTGTAAGCAGCCCACAGCGCTGTTGTGACCTGCCTCGGGGCAATCATCGAGAGCCTCGCCGTGAACCGCGTCGAGGTCAGGGGCAGAACCGTGGTGGGCTTCACCGAGTGCCAGGTCGAGGCTCACTCATGGCGCGCGGTTTTTTTTTTTTTTTTGGTAGGTGTGGAGGTGCGCCTTCCGGCGGGATGCGAAGGGCGGGCTGCCCGGATGTCGCACTGGCATCTGTGTGGTACCTCTTCGCCAAACTGCCGGTCTTTCCCTCTCGCACGGGAAAGTGGTGCTCGCCTTGTCTGCTGACTGGTCTGCACAGAGGGGAGGGGAGGAGGGTGTACCCGGCACCTCACACAGCGTACGTTCCTGAGCGCTGCTTCCAATCATGCGAGCGATGGCGTCCACAGCGACCTGTCGGCGACGCGAACAGCTCCGGCATCGTTTCTTTTGCCTTCGCGTTGCCCCTTTTCAGCGCTCTGAGCATGGTGAGGAATCATATGTCAGCGCTGCGTGCACCGCCTTGTCGATGCACATATACACGTGTGTGTGCGTGCGTGCGTGCGTGCGTATGTGTGTGTGTATCGCCTGTTCGTGGTGGGTCGTGTGTGGTCGGCACGGGGCCGTTCCCTCCGACCCTCCGCGACGCCTCTTCCAGGGCTGGCTGTGATGGTGGCGCTCGTGAACACGAGTGCCGCACGCTGAAGCGCGAGCGTCCTCGATTGCCTATGCCGCTGTAGTGTGGGCGCAGACCTTTGAAGGTTTCGTTGGGGAGAATCCGAGCGCGTCAAGCGCAGCTGCCACTTTGCAGACAGAGGGAAAACGAAAACAAAAGCATTAAAAGCAAGCCGCAGGCATCCCTTGGCGACCCCGGGCCACACACGCCTCCTTGAAAGCCGCAGGTGTAGACGGCGTCGCGCCGTGGTGACCGGAAGGGCGCTTCAAACCTACCTGAGGAAGTCGAGCTGAGGTGTACTCTTGGTTTGCGCACAGCACCTACTTGTCCTGGAGCTACTCGTGCAGAGGCAGTCCCAGGTCTGGTCGGGCCGTCTTTCGGCCTCCACACACCAAATGACGCGAGCTGGCGTTGATTCGAAGCACGTGAGAAAGGGGAGCACGGCGACAGTCCATGTCGAATGGAGAGCGCTCCGCATCTCATGAGGTCATTCTCCGTGATGTAGCCGAGCACTGTGCGTGGGTATCTCGTAGGCGCATCGTAGCGAGACCACACCACCGCAACCGCAGCCATCGTCCTGGAGAGCTAAGGCAAGGGTCCTGCGCCCAGACCTTTGTTCTACTGCGTGACGACACAGACACCGCAGCACCGCGTCTCCTCCTCCGCTCCGGCACAGGTGTGCTGAAAATCGAGATCGCCTACTGCCTTGGAGAGAGCCCGTGAAGGTGAAGTACAGCGCGCTCACCCTCGCGTGTACCGCGACCATGTCCAGGAGTCACGCCCACCGCCATGCCACCGCATGCAGCACAGGCAGACGAACAACCAGTGCACCTGTGCACTCCTGACACCTGCCAGCGCGATTCGTAGCGAGCTGGTGCAAGCGGCACCGTGGCCGCACATCTCCTCTGCCTCCATCGGCACAGCGTCAGCACAGACACCCGCGCCGCTCCCCACGCCAAGAGTCCAACCAGCCATCACCTCGAGAGCCTGCTGCCGCGCCCGCAAGCTCCACCCCCCAGTGGCCGGCATCCCCCCCCCCCACACACACACACGGGAATCCCCTGAGCGACACGCACGCCACACAGGAAAAAAAGGGCGTCGAATCCTGGAAAGTCGGCAGAGCACAAAATGCGGCGGTGGGTACATCGACATGCACAGGTCCCTCACCGCCTCCACTGCCGCTGCCGCCTCCATGATCACTGGCGCATCTCAGGAACAACTCCGCAGCATACTGCCGTGGGAAACAGCAGCGGTGGAGGGTATACATGGGGAGGCCCTCGTGGTGCGCCAACGGCGGTGGATCTCTGCTCGAGTGTCAGCACAACGGAGCCATGAATCAGTGATGCTCACCATGCGGTGAGGTCGGGCACACCTGCGCGGCCGTGCACACCCAGCACCGTCCCAGAGCGGGGTGGAGAGAGGGGGGCAGGGAGTGGGCTCGGCTGGTTGCCCAGTTGCTTCGCACTTGGCGCCTGTCCCCGCCCTTGTGAGCGCGACACCGCTCTCGCGTCCGCCCTCCTCCACCACCACCACCTCCTCACCACTGCGGTAGCGAGCGATACCCGTCATGGACGCTCGTAGCTTCATGCGTCCAGTACTCGTAGCGGTTCTCATACACCGCGACACCGTCGCCTTCGGTGACCGAAAACGGCGGGCACTGCGAGCAGTTGCGACCCCACTTCACGTCCGGGAGACCGCTCCAATTCAGTGACTTCATGAGTGGATCGCTTTGCATCGCCGTCACCCACTCTGCCGCTCGCTGGCCAGCCGCCGCCTCGTGCTCTTCCGCTGTCGCGTATCTGCTCGCAGCGGCCGCCTCACGGTACTCTTCCCTGAAATAGTAGTGCAGGTAGTAGGCGTCAGACGGACGACAGCGGTGCGCCACGACTGTCGACCACGTGACGTTGTGCGTCCGCCCCACGTGTATGTCGTGAAAGCGCGCATACCATTCCTTCACGTACCACAGACGCCCATGGGGGCACAACTCCTTCACGCGCGGCAAGGCGCCGTAGATCTGCAGCCCCATGAGGATGTCCTCATGATGAAACATGATGCGCTGGTACGCCGCCACCCACTTCTTGGTGAAGTCCTCGGCGGCCAAGCGCGCAATATCTAGTCGATTTTCGTTCGACTTCGGCTCGAGCAGCGCCTGCACCACACGACGGTGCAACATGAACAGCATGCCAGCGTTAAACTGTGTGTGCAGGTGGTGCCGCAAGCTTCCCCAGTACACACACTCCGCTTGATCTGCAAGCAATGGTGCTCGCCACGAGTTTCTTCCGTCCCCTCCCATAATGCTGCTCCCTCCTGCCACTCTCGATTCGGCAAGCTCACCGCTCTCCCAGTCACGAGGGGGCGGCGGTGGTTGTCGAGACTCCATGCCACTCATCACGTATCGCACATCGCTCAGGAACTGCGGCACCTTCAGGTACGAGTCGTCGTCGCCCTTGATAATGAAAGGAACGTCCGCGAAGGCGTGATAGGCGTACGCCAGCCACAGGATCAGCTTCTGGCTCATCCCCACCTCCACGGGAAGGCCCCACTTGCCGTCCTCGCCGAGCCGCTTGTTCGTTGTCGGCCGGCGGTCCGTCATCATGTCGATCCAGACAGCGTTGCGGTGCGTCAGCGCCTCCTGCCACAGCGCAGACGACGCGTGGCAGATGTACCCCGCCGGCGACGTGAACGCGGGGGTCACGGGGAGCGACAGGGCACCGCTCAGGTACGACAGCACAGACGTGTCCTCGTCGACAGTCACGCGGCGGCGGACCACCTCCGCGCAGGGTGTGTCCTCCACGGCAGTGATGCTCCAGTCGCGGCGGAGCCCCATCCGGTGCTGCACAAAGCCCTCGTCGGCCAAGCCGCTGGTGCTCTCGGCCTGCGTGGTCCGCCTCAGGAGCGCATCCGTGGCAGCCTTGTACTCCGCCGTCGTCGGCAGCAGCGCACTCAGGCGCTCTCCGGCCAGCCCGGCAGCGGGCGTGCTGCTCTGCGCGGGCGCGGAAGACGCCACGGGTGCATCGGTGACGGGCTTGGGCTCCACCGCGGCGAAGATGTACAGCGCCAGCAGCGCCGCGTCGAAGTGGTTGTCCGCGCGCGCAACCTCCTGGTACGTCAGCCACGTCTTGCGTTGCGCCTCACGCAGGGCCGCACGCTCCGGCTGATCCGTCGATGGGATGCCCATCACGGCAAGGTACGGTGTCCGCGGCCGCGCAGCCCGCTCACCAGCGTCGCCCACGGTCGGAAACCCCTCGCCGTACACGTGCCGCAGCCACTCCCACCGCGGCAGCTCCGTGCGAGCATTCACGTCGTCCGTCACACTCGCCATCGCCAGCAGCATCGGCCCCACACGGCCCAGCGGCGCAGACGACGTCGCGAACACGGCGTGCCGTGGCTGCAGCGCAACGCCCTCCACGGCGCTGTCGTACGTCTGTCGGTCCACGCAGTCCGCACAGTCCTTCGCCACGACGTGTAGCGTCCACGCGGGCAGCATACTCGGGGAGAGAAAGAGTGACTCGTTGCACGCTGTGGTACGCTCGGCGGGGTCGCGGCTGCACCGCTCACGCCAGCTCTCCTGTAATATTGTGGTGTTCAGGCGGCAAACGGCGCCCTCGTGCTGCACCAGCACAGACCACGGATGGGAGATTGGGCCCAGACGTCGCACCAGCTGCGCCTCCGACGGCGGGGGGTGCGAGGGCTTGAGGGATCTCAGCAGCAGCCAGATTAAGAGCAGACAGCTAATCGAGAACGCCGTATCCATGAAGTGGCCCGCCGGATACGTCAGCGACACGGTGCGGCGCCGCCACGCATATGCAACGCTCTGCATCATGCATTCGCAGAGTCCGACAAGCTGCCGCAAGACACGCGAATAGCACGAGCGCCGATGCTCGGGATATATCAAGTTTGAGGTAGTTCGATCGTGGATTGTGGGGGGGCTGCCAAAGCTGGCGGAGGACTCCTGCGCATTGTCTTCGCACAAGAGAGCCGCCCCGGGATATGGCATCGACGACGACGATGGCCCGCCGACAGCGCAGGTGCCACAGCTCATCGGCGCTCTCGTGAATGATGGTGGTGGGGGGGGGGGACCGGTGATTCGAGACGACAGGGAGATACTACAGTGTATAGGTGAGTAGGTCCCTGGCTTGTGTATAGGGGGGAACCACCAGTGGGTATGGGGTGACGCAACGAGCTGGGAGAAGACGGCAGCGCTTGGGGCAAGTCGCGCGGCAACGGAAAGCTGCCCACACACACACACACACGGCACGCGGACCCGAAGCACTCAGGGCACAGCCGCCTTCCTCCCTCCCGTGTGCACCGAGACGCCCAAAACAAGAAGTCGCAGCAGGTCAGCCGCCTAGCGTGCGCGGCGCTCCGTAAAGCAGAAACGCAAGATGACACCGTGAGCAAAGCGGGGGGGGGGGGGGGGGGGGGGCTGACGATGAGCGAGAGAAAGAATGCTGCACGCAGCTCGGTGGTTGCCCGAAAGAACGCACGCCCTCTCGTCAACGCCAGCGCACACGACAAAGTTGTGTGTGATGTGTGGGTGTGGATGTATCTATCAGGGAGGGATCCTCAGTAAGCGCAAGCCCAAGACGGGGCGAGTAACTGGCCCAATAAGCAAGTACTTGGCGCACGCGAAGGGAGAGAGAGAGAGAGCAGTAGGAGGAGACGCAGAGGCCCATTGTGTGGGTACGCGTACAGCGCCGAAGACCCACGCTAAAAGCAGCACAGAAGCCTTTTTTTTTCTCGTGCACATCGCAGGTAGTCCGGCCTGGTTGCTGGCCGAGATGCAGACAGCGGCGGCCATGCGAGCGAAGACGTGCGTGTGTGTGTGTGTGAATGGGTGCATTGTTGCCACTGACTGTCGGAACGTTTGGCTCTCTTGGGAGAGGGGAGGGGAGCATGTGTGAGAGTAGTCTCGACACGCACGCAGCATGCGTCGCATCACGCAACGGCTTCGTGCATTCATTTGTGCTGCTCTCTGCCACACGGACACGAGGTCTCACGCGTGCCGCTCTACCGACTCCCTCCCACCCCCGGCCGCAGTGGCACCCAATGCCGGGGGACGCAGCAGTGCCGCGCACACGCCCTACACCAACTGCGCCCTCTCCTTTCCCACACAGTCGTCGGAGCACCGCCTCCGCTACCCTCCCCCCTCCCCTATCTCATCCCCCCCTGCCGCCCCCGCCGAACGGTCTCACACGTGCTGCCAAATCACGCTGCTCGCCACGCCTGGTGCATCCCGCCATCGCAGTGACTCGGGCACCCCGCACGGGTGAGCCGCGTGAGGGCCGCGGGTGTGTGTGCCACGCCGCCCCCCTGCCCATCATGTCGATGGCGCAAGCGTGTTCCCCGCCGCTGGTAATCCCGACGCACAAGGGCGTCGAGGGCGGAGCCCTTTCACCACCAGAAGTGGGTTGTCATGTGGCATGGGGCACGGGGGAGGAGGGCGGCTGCTTCGGCCTCCCTGCACATACGGAGAGAGTGGGGGAGGTGATGTGCCCAGGGCCCGGTGATACCGCGCACGGAGGCGCATGTGCGCCCTCCTCCCCCCCCCCCCGCACACACCTCCTTTGTCATGCGACGTGTGTGTCTGTGTGAGAAGGGGGGCAGCCGCAGCAGTGTGCAGCAGATGAGAGGGCATACACCAGCGTCGGCACGGCGACGTGTCGTCGCTGGCATGAAAGAACGGCAACGTTCACCATGTTTGCGCGGTCACATGCGCGCGGCGGGACGACAGCGGGGGCCAGGGCATCGCGTCCCATCGGCTGCTACACTCTTCTCATGTTCACCTCAGCGATTGGGGGGGGGGGGGGGGGGGAAGAGGGCTTTGGGTGTTTTTTGTCCACCATTGCTTGTCTACATGAAGGTCATGCCAACAAAACTACGAACACGTGTGCGCCACATCACAGCAGCATCCTCTCGTACGGCCCTGTGGCATGTGTCACTCGCTGCCGCGTGCAAGAAGTATACAGGCATAAAAGTATGTAAGCTGCACAGGGCGGCTGCGGATGCCGAGTGTGGAGAGGGCGACGTCCGCAGTCCAGCTTGTCGCCATCTCCAGTAGGGGGCAAACTTCCGCCACCGAATCAGGTCGAGAAGGAACACCGAGGCATGGCGTCCACCAATGTGAACGCCTCACTCCTTTGCACCGGCCGCTGTGTCTGTGCGACTCCAGACCTTCGGCACGACCGGAGATGTTTCGTATCGCGGGGGGGGGGGGGGGGGCAGTGCGACGTGTTTCACGAGGATCCCCCTCCCCCTCCCCCCCAGGAGGCCCACCGTCCGAGACACACACACACAGAGAGAGAACCACGCACGGCGCTTCAGGGTGTAAGGACGCCCACCACCTCGGCCTGCTTGACGTGGACGTCGTAATCGTCCTCGTGCAGGTTTGTTCCCCACTCCACTCTGCTGCACCTCGCCTCGGGCTCATGCGCTTGATTGGTAGCCGTCCCACACAAATGTTGAGCTTTCTTTCCAGTACTGGTAGCTGCAGTGGTACACGGCAACGTTATCGGCGGCTGCCACGTCGTACGCCGGTGCCGCGGACGCCTGCTGCGTCCACCGCACCGATGGCAAATCGTCCCACCCCAGTGCGCTGGCAGACCGTGCGCCACGCTGCTCCGCCACCCACGCCGCGGCGCTCTCGATCGCCACCTCCTCGGGATCGTCCCCGGGCATGAGCTCGACGGCGGAGGCGCGGTACTCCTTCTGGAAGAAGTAGTGCAAATAATACATGTCGGCTGGTCGGCAGCGGTGTGCGACAACCGTCGACCACGTCACGTTCAGCAGCTTCCCGTGATGCACGTCGTGGAAGCGGTGGCGGCCTTCCTTCACGTACCAGATGGTCTCGTCAGCACACAGCTGCCTCGAACGATTGTATCGATGTCGGAGTACAACGCCGACCATCACGTCTTCGTGCTGCAGGCCCGCTTCACGGTAGAGCAACGCCCGCTCCTCAGAGAAGTCTCTCGCTGCCAGCATACCAAGATCCACGTCGGCGCGTTCCTGCGGCGGCTCCAGTATCGTCTGCACGAGGCGGCGGTGCAACATGAACAGCATGCCAGCGTGAAAGCGGACACCCAGCATGCGGCGGCCACTACCCCAGTAGAAGCACTTTGTTTTTTCCACTGACGTCGGCTTGTACGTGCTCACCCGTCTCATCCGCGTCGCCGCCTGTGTCGTTGACGAGTCTCCCGTGTCAACCAGCACCGGATTTCGAGGGGGCGGCGGTGGAAGACGCCCGCGCTTCACGCCGTTCCGCACGTAGCGCACGTCGCTCAGGAACTGCGGCACCTTCAGGTACGAGTCGTCGTCGCCCTTGATAATGAAAGGAACGTCCGGGAAGGCGTGGTAGGCGTACGCCAGCCACAGGATCAGCTTCTGGCTCATCCCCACCTCCACGGGAAGGCCCCACTTGCCGTCCTCGCCGAGCCGCTTGTTCGTTGTCGGCCGGCGGTCCGTCATCATGTCGATCCAGACAGCGTTGCGGTGCGTCAGCACCTCCTGCCATAGCGCAGACGACGCGTGGCAGATGTACCCCGCCGGCGACGTGAACGCGGGGGTCACGGGGAGCGACAGGGCACCGCTCAGGTACGACAGCACAGACGTGTCCTCGTCGACAGTCACGCGGCGGCGGACCACCTCCGCGCAGGGTGTGTCCTCCACGGCAGTGATGCTCCAGTCGCGGCGGAGCCCCATCCGGTGCTGCACAAAGCCCTCGTCGGCCAAGCCGCTGGTGCTCTCGGCCTGCGTGGTCCGCCTCAGGAGCGCATCCGTGGCAGCCTTGTACTCCGCCGTCGTCGGCAGCAGCGCACTCAGGCGCTCTCCGGCCAGCCCGGCAGCGGGCGTGCTGCTCTGCGCGGGCGCGGAAGACGCCACGGGTGCATCGGTGACGGGCTTGGGCTCCACCGCGGCGAAGATGTACAGCGCCAGCAGCGCCGCGTCGAAGTGGTTGTCCGCGCGCGCAACCTCCTGGTACGTCAGCCACGTCTTGCGTTGCGCCTCACGCAGGGCCGCACGCTCCGGCTGATCCGTCGATGGGATGCCCATCACGGCAAGGTACGGTGTCCGCGGCCGCGCAGCCCGCTCACCAGCGTCGCCCACGGTCGGAAACCCCTCGCCGTACACGTGCCGCAGCCACTCCCACCGCGGCAGCTCCGTGCGAACATTCACGTCGTCCGTCACACTCGCCATCGCCAGCAGCATCGGCCCCACACGGCCCAGCGGCGCAGACGACGTCGCGAACACGGCGTGCCGTGGCTGCAGCGCAACGCCCTCCACGGCGCTGTCGTACGTATATGTGTACATGCAGTCCGCACAGTCCTTCGCCACGACGTGTAGCGTCCACGCGGGCAGCTCGTTGGCGCTGAGGGGGATCGGTGCGCAGCCCCCCAGTGCACCAGCGCCTGTAACGCAAGCCCCTTGCGCAGCAGTGAGGTTTAGCCGCTGCACCGCGCCCTCGTGCTGCACCAAGACGCTGGTCCCTCGAGCCCTTCCCGTGAGCTCTTGGATTGGCTGAAGTGCAGTGATGTTCACGACACGCCGGGGCTTCGACGGAGGAGGAGGAGGAGGAGGAGTGCGCACAAGCAATACAGTGAGACGCAAGAAAATGAGGCAGGCGGCGACGGCCATCGCCATCACGCACAGCGCCGGGCGGCGCGCGAGCGTACGCGATGGTAATCGGCCGCGACGAACTCCAGAAATCCCGTCACCGCGACCCGCGTACGTTGTTGTACATGTAAATGGAATCGCCGGGGTCGTCGAAGCGTGCGCGCGTTGCTCGAGGGAGGTCGAAGACCACGCGCGACCCGTAAAAAGCAGTAATGGTCTCAGCAAGTTGCTCATGCAAAGCGTATTCGCGGCGTTTGGAAGCTCTTGCTGTACCGTCGGGCGTTCTCCAGCACACCCATCATGGTGCAGCGCCAACGCCGGCAGGTGCTGAGCAAGGCTGCGACGAAGCGATGCAAAGGCAGTCCTAATGCGGACGTTGCCGCGGGGCTTCGCGGTCGTCTCCGCGAGCCTCCCTTCCATGCTGCCTCCACACGTCCACCCTCTCTCTCTCCCCGTCTCCTCGTGCCTCTCGCTCCCTCTGGCGTGCGCGCGGGTGCACTTGGTCTACTGGCCGATTCCCACTGCCAAGAGATACGTTTTCCGATATATATACACACATACACACACATATATATATATATATATATGTATATGTGTGTATCTGCGGAGAGGGCCGACCAGAGGTCGGTCGCGTGCGGGAGGGGGGCGGGAGGGGGGCGGGAGCTCTGTGTGGGAAGGGAAGTCGGTGGCTGGCTGCCTCTCGAGAAAGGAAGCCAACGAGAGCGAGTCCACGGCAGAACCGCAGAGTGCACGCGCGCACGGAGATAATGCGAGGCAAGAGAAAGGTGGCGGGGCGTGCGTGGAGCGCGCACACCACCGAAGATGAACCAAAGGAAGAAGAACGCGAGCTTCTGCGTGGCAAGTGGAGGGCGGTGGCCCGCCAAGGAGGCGGGCGTGCGTGCGTAAGCACCGAAAGCCGAATAGCACACGCACACACGCGAAAAAAAAAAAGCAAGAGTGAGAGAGAGAGTGCGTGTTCCACGGCGCGTGCTGCAACGCGTCCTCTCGAGGAATGCGGTGGCGCTGATGAGTGCCTAGAGGCCCCTTGGTAGACGAGAGGCAACCACAGAAGAAGAATGGATGCCTCTCTCTCTCTCTCTGTGTGTGTGATGTGTGTGTCAGGGTGGGGAGGGGGAGGACGTTGATCAAGAAACGATTCTTCAGCGCACAACAGACATGCAGACATGCGCGTCGTGCCCACGAGTGTTGGCAAACAAAAAAAAAAAAGAAGAGAAAGCGAGAAAGCGGCGTGGCGAGCAGACGGCTCGGCAACGCTCGGAAAGCTAATGAAAAACTTGTCACGGATACTAAGAGTTGGAGAGGGCGCACCGATACACCGGGAGTAGCGGTGGCGGGGGCGGGAGGAGGAGGAGGGAGGTGCAGCCGTCGCGAAAGAAAGAAATTCAATACGCGGCACACTGCCACTGGCACACCGTACGGACAGTGAGCAGGCGAGGGAGACCACCGGCACAAACCAAAATGGAGCGCACACAAGCCGTGGCGCTGTTGGTGCCACACGTGACGCGTGACGTCTGCAGATGTGCGCGTGCGCCGGAAGGCTGATCGGGCGTATCAGCCTCACACACGCACACACACCGCCCCGCCCCGCCCAGGTTGACAGCCGTGCACCTGCTGAGCAGGGGAAAAGAGAAAATCGCGTACCTGCGCGCGGCTGCAGGGCCGCTCGTGGTATAAAGGCAGAAGACAGAGCGGAGGTGGAGGTGATGTGTCCTGTTGCGTAGAGGTGCGCCGTAGTCCGCCCCGAGCACGAGTCCGCACGCGCCAGAGCGAGGGAACGCAGAAGGCCAGCAGACCCGCGCACAAATTCGTTCAACAGCGCCGGTGAGCACGCCAAACACGTCAAACGCTTTCAACGTGCCAGAAAGAAGAGGGCTGCGCTGAGGCGCAGCGGAACAAGAAAGAGGATGGGGGGAGGGAGGGAGAGGGGAGGTATACGACGTTATTCAAGTCTACAAGAACGGTGGTGGGGCACGAAGGAGGGTGCGTGGAGAGACGAGAGACACGAGAGACGACAACGACACGAGAGGAGGAGAGTGAGAGGGGGGGGGAGGGGGGGAAGAAGAGGCGAGGCACACCTGTGCGTGCCTCGCCGTCCGTGCACGCCCTTGCTGACACGCGGGGCTCAGCATGATTAGTGCGCTATGCCGGCGAACTTCACTCCCGTTCAGGCATCGCTGCCTCCTCGGCGGTGCGGGCCTGCGCGCACGCGCGCTGAAGCAGCGCAGAAGAAGAAGAAAGCGGAAGAACATGAAAGGTGATCGGCGCGGGTGCTCTGACACAAGGAGCCGCATGTCGGCGTGGAGACGCGGACGAGCCTCAAACGCAACTTTGTAGTGTGCAGCAGACCAAGAAGGACGGAGACGAAGGCTGCCGGGGGAGTGGTGCAGCACACATGCACACATCCGCATCATCATCCTTTCTTCGCCGTAATGCAGAGAGAGAGAGAGAGAGAGCGAGGGGGGGGAGCACGACTACCTTCGCTGCACTCCAGCAGCACCACAGCAGGCGAGTGTAGCCTTTCCAGCTCGCTCGCAGAATGTGAAAGCCGCACCACGCACTCCTTTTCCAGGGATGTCAGCGCATTGACCGCCCCCGCCCGTTCAAACTTCTCTGCACATCATAGTCGCCACCTTGTGCGGCACCCCAGCCGCAGCAGCTGGCACCGCCCTCTTCGCTGGTTTGAGCAGGCACCACACAACCCGTGGTGCACACAACGCAGAGGCGATCGGCAGCTCTCACATGAATAGGTGACCACTCCAGCCCACGTGTCATTAGCCTCATCGCAGGTGAGAACGTACGGTGTTGCCACTCGCGCCTCCGGCTCACGTCCGGTTCGACGACGAGAAACAGGAATGTAGGAAGCAGGCACACCCGCGTGAGGCGGCGAACGAGCGTGGCACAGCCGTGGTCACGCCGAAGCACAGAGGACGCCGTTCGGTGAGTGAGACACTTGTTTCACATGCCTGCTCGTTCGGCTTCCGCCCACCCCTCCCTCCCTCCCTCCCCCCTCCCCTGCCGTACGGCACACGTGCGGCCGCCTCCCTACCCCACCCCCTAGCCACAGACACACACGCACATACACGGGGGCCTAGAGGAAGGAAAGAGTTGAAAACAGCCAGAGTCTCGGAGGTGTCTAGTCGGCTGGAGCGGTGGAAAAGCGCCAAAGGAGGAAGAACCCCACGAACGTTTGTCGGCTTGGCTGCACGCAGCGAGGAGGAGGAGGAGGAGGAGGAGGAGGGGGGCGGGGGGCATCGCACGCGTATGCCAGGCGCCTCGCTTGGCAGCCGCGCACGCATCCCCCCCCCCACTGTCACGCTTCATCATCGCGCGCGGCCCCCATCATCAGCACGCCAGCGCGCAAAACGCTTACGCTCTGAATACCGGGGGGGATCCGATTTCTAAAAGGTCACATTGTACACGGCGACGCCGTCCTGCACAGCGAGGATCTTCGGCTTTGCATCCCCCGCGCGTGCGCCGTCAGGCACCCACCGCACAGGATTCAGGTTGTCCCAGCCGGGCCCCAGCGAAGCGTTGATGTTAGCGCGTATCCACTTTGCCCCACGCTCCTGCGCCGCCGCCTCCGCCGCCGCCGCCTCGGCTGGCGTGGTGCCGCCTCTCAGCTGGTGCTCCTCCACAAAGTAGTGGCTGTGCAAGTGGTACATGTCCGCCCGGGTGCAGCGGTGCAGCACCACAGATGCCCACGTCACAACACTGCTGACGTCGCGCCGCAGTTCGTGAAAGCGGGACATGGTTTCCTCAGCATGCGTGATGCGCTCATTCGGGCACAGCTGCGCGGCACGCGCGCGTCGGTCGCGCAGCACGCCTGCCAGAAGGAGGTCCTCATCGTCCATTGCAATGTCCCTGTAAATGCCGGCAAAGATGGGGTTGAAGTCGTACATTGAAAGCAACGCAACGTCCCGCAGTCCGTTGGTGCCGTAGGCGTCCTGTGGCTCCTCCAACACGATGCGCGCCACCTTGCGAGTGATCCAGTGGTGCCTCCGTGAAAAAAGCGGCCCGCTCTGCAGACCCCAGTCCACGCACTCGCTCTCCGGTGATCGCGGCAGGCGCTGCGCAGCGGCGGCGGCCAGTGGTCCACCGATGCGCACCGTATCAGCAGCAGCGGTGACTGTATCCGTGAAAGGTGGTGCGTTGCCGGCGTTGCTCATCAAGTTTGCGTCGAGGTCGCGGCTCTGCCGACCACTCAGCACGTAGGTAAAGTCGCTCAGCATCTGCGGCACCTTGATGTAGACGTCATCGTAGCTCTTGCCAATAAACGCCACGTCCGGGAAGGCGTGGTAGGCATACTCTAGCCACAGCACCGTCTTCTGCGACATGATCACCGGTGCCGCCATCGCCCAGCGGCTGTCGTTCACCTCTCGCCTCGCTGTCCCATTTCGATCACTCAGCATCTCGAGCCACAGTATGTCGCGGTGCTGAAGCGCCTCGGCCCACAGGCCACTCGACGCCTCGCACAAGAAGCGCGCTGCCGCGGTGAACGCAGGAATAATAGGAAGTCGAAGGTACTCGGCCACCGCCGCAAGCGGCGGTCGCGGGTGGTCGGCGGTGCTGCGCACCGTTACGGAGATCATGTGATCACATGGAGAGCTCGTCAGATCCGATGTGCGCCACTTCGGCCGGAGAGTCATGCGTCGCTGTCGGTACGACAGGTTCACAGGTGCTGCCCCTGCACTCGACGGCGGCGCGGCAAGTGCGCGGTAAAAGTTGGTGGCGTCCGCGAACTCTTGCACCGTCGGGCGATGAAACGAGGCGGTCGCCTCGGGCCCCGTGTCCTCGTCCTGGCCGACCCACGTCGGGTCCGGCGCTGCCGCGCGCTCTTCCGCGGCCAAGAGGTACAGGGGGAGAAGACGTCCATGAAATTTGTTCTCACGGCGGGCAACAGCGGTGTACTGAAACCACGTGCGACGCTGCCCGTCTCGCAGCGCGGCACGGGAGACGGTGTCCGTGGAGTGGATGCCCATGACCGCGACGTAGGGCGGCGGCCTTGCAGGGCGGGTCGCTGAAGAAATGTTGGCGTACTGCAGCCAGTGCCAGTGAGGCAGCTCGGCGGCCACGTCGACGTCGTCGGTCACGCTACGCATCGCCAGCAACATGGGGCCAATCTTTCCTAGCGGTGCGCCAATGTTGGCGAACACGGCGAACACGCCGCCTTTGGCCTTGAGGAGATCCTCCAAAGCCCACGTCGGTAAAGGCGCCGCTGCCCCATCGCGCGCGCGAGCCTCTGTGGCAGCGCCGCCACCGACTCCCCAAGCGCCTGATCGTTCTCCCCTCTGCCTCTGTTCTTGCGGTAAAGCCTGCAACTCGGCTTGTTGGCCTGTGTTGCACTCACACTGAATTTTCCCCAGCCCATTCACGGCCCGCTGCAGCGCGATTGCATACGTGTCACTGTCGAGGCAATCTTCGCAGGTTGCCGGCACCACCCGCAGCGTCCACGATGGCAAGTGGATCCACTTGACCTTCCGCGAGTACTTGAGTTGCATGCGCCGGGGCGCATCCTCATGCTGGACAAGAATCGACCGCGTGCCGTTCCAGCCAGGCACGTGGGGTCGACGCACTAGGCGCATGGCACAAGTACAGATGCAAAGCACGACGAGTGCCACGCAGGCAGCGCGGGCGACGAGGAGTGCACAGGGACCAAACTTGCATCGCTGCCGTTGGCCAGCCCTCGCCTCCGGCACCGTCTGACTCAGGCATCGCCGCAGCCACCGGCCACCGGACTCAGCAGTGGCACCCATCCGCAGCCACAGCCGCACGCATCGCCCCCGCCAGCAGGCGCACGTCCGAGAGTACAAGTTCGTGCCTCTGAGAGATTCTGGAGAGGCAACTGAGGTGGCGAACAGCACGGATTCCAGAAGCCCCGGGATAAGGTGCGCGCACTTCTCTTTTACGCCTGGCTTGTTGCGGCAGTGGGGCCCGGCACTGCACTCGACAGCGGCAGCCCCACGCATCATGAGGAGGTCGCCACGCAGGGGGCCAGGGTCTCCGTGAGTCTTCAACGCCTGCCCCGAGGTAGGTGTGTGCCAGACGGGCGTTATCTTCCTCGACACGAGCATCTGAAGCGACTGTGGTGAGGCTTGGAATGGTGGTATCGAGTTCACTGCGCATGCGCGTACATCCTTCGAGCCGCGCTGGGCTGAGTCCTGCGCCGAAGCACCCTTCTGCCCGTCCTGGTCCGCCTCTTCAGTGTATATGACGCTTTCCGCCATTGTATGGTCCGTCAGTGCACCGCTAGCACTGTTGGCATAACACTGGTCCGCGGTGGTGTTGCCGCCTTGTTCACTGCCGACGTCGTATCGTCCTCGCACCCGAGCTCCGCTGCTGCAAAGGGCCTGCGGAAGGCTCTCCCCGTCCAGCATTGCCGACTCTTGTGCGGCGTGGACTGAGAACGCAAGCGTGGCAGAGAAGTAGAGGCAAGAGCGAAGCCGCGGATGCGCTGGTGCGGGCGCATACCCACACGCACCTACGCCAGAAGCGCTGCGCCGGGAGACAACGAAGAAAGGAAGGGGTGGCGATACTACAGCATGCACGCGAAGCCCAACAGTAGCAAGCGGTGCGGGAGCAGGAGCGGAAGGTCTAAGAGGATCTCAAACAACGATGCGTTGATGGAGGGGTGTGGCGATGAGGATGCGATGCGATCACGCACCTCGGCTTCAACTGCCAATGATAGATGTGTGTGTGTGTGTGTATGTGTGTGTGTGTGTGTGTGTGTGTGTATATGTGTGTGTGTGTGTGTATATGTGTAGATGCCCGTATCCTCTGGGCCGCACGCACACGTGCAGGCAGCGTCCTCCGTGACCCAGGCGCTGCTCTGCCAAAGCGCAGACGCGTGCACTCGCCCAGCTGAATCAAGAGAGCGTGCGGAGAAGCACAACAACGCGTGTATAATGCTGAGCTGGTGCGCATAGATGTCAAGGTGACCATCCATACGGCGAAGACGCGCCACTGCAGGGATGCGTCACTGCCGCGGTTCTCTCGCCCACCGACCTCTCCACCGTTGCGCACGCGTGTGTGAACGCGCGTAAATTCGGCGGCTGCTCAGCGGAGCAGAGACGTGGCCGCTGACGGTGAGTGGTCGACGACCTCGAAAAATAGAGGAGGAGGGGGGCGGGCAGCCGAGCAGGAAGACATGCAAACGCACGAAAGCGGGAGTCACTTCGGCCCGTCGCTCAGCATACACGTAGGTGCCGACAACACGCGAGCACCGCCGTCAGCGCTTCCCCCTCGCGGCCACGGAGAAGCTGAGAGGCGGAGGGGACACAGCAGGTGTGAGTTGTGTGCGGCACTGTCCCCCACAGGAGCGGGTGTGGCGGCGGCTTGGAAACAAGATGTGTGTGTAAGTTCACGTATCTTATGAAAGAACCTGTGGAGACCCAAAAACGAATGTGCAGGCGGGGTGGAGAGGGAGGGTAACAGTTTTGGCGAGCAGCGTAGATGAGGTTAGCGAGCGATGGCGGAAACGCCATGCGGAGACGACAGGTCGAGCGAGACGCGCCCACCCGACACTCATGTGTTCAAGTGCCTCGGGGAGACGCCTCTGTGTTCAACTTTTTTTTTTTGGCGATAGATTTTCATTGTGCCACAGGGGTCTTACATCATGCCACCATCAGCGCCATTGCCCTGCACCACGATACGCACCTTGACCGGACAGGCGTAGTGAGCAACGATGGCAGGCAAAGCGCCGCGGGAAAACGTGGCGCGAGACTGGGGAGAAGACCTTCCACAGCGCAGCCACAACGATAGCCATCAAAGACATGAGGGGCAGTACACAGCCACGTGCGCGCATGTCCACACAATACCACCGTGCACACGCACAGCTTCTCTCTCCCCCCCCCACCTATACACACATACTCACACAGAGAGAGAGACAGAGACAGAGAGGGGAGGAGAGGGGCACAGAGAGCGACGCACAGGGTGACGAGGAAAGCAGTATCGAAACAGTGACCAGCAGGAACGTTCCTGCCGGTGTCCACTTGTGCCCGTGCTCCACTACGGGCCGGTCAACCAACGGACACCCGCACCGCCCCCCACGCCAAGAGTCCAACCAGCCATCACCTCGAGAGCCTGCTGCCGCGCCCGCACGCCCCACGCCCCAGTGGCCGGCATCCCCCCCCCCACACACACACGGGAATCCCCTGAGCGACACGCACGCCACACAGGAACACATGAAAAGGTGAGAGAGGACCACCGCAGAGGGCGGCCATGGGGAGGAAGAAGAAGAGGAGGAGGAGGGGGAGGAGGAGGACACGTGCGAGCGCGCCACCTCGGTCACATCATCATTCTCCCTCTAATCGCGCTTGCTCTTGCCACACCAGCGCCCATCCAGGGTGTACCTCACCGGGTCTACGCCGGCGTAGTCGTACCACTGCGCGACGGTGCGCTGCTTGCCCATCCCGTAGCGGCTCGAGTCCATTATGACGAAAGAGCTCGTGCTGTTCGCCGGTACCATCACGTCTTCCTTGTTGAGGAGGTGCGCCTGCACCAAGAACTGAATCCGCTCGTGCACGCGGGCCTGCATGCTGTACCACTGAGGCGACTCGGCCCACACCTTTGGCGCGGATGAGCGAGTGTATATATGGAAGCAGGCGCCTCGCGCGGGGGAGTAGATGTTGTAGCCGTGCGTCCAGAGCCGCATCGAGTAGAGCACCTCCTCCCCATCGAAGACGTACGGCAGGTGCGGGTCAAAGGGGACGTCGCGGAAGATGCGGCCAAAGGAGACTAAGAATCCCCCCGCCACCCACGGCTGCGGCAGTCGATGGTTCGTGGCTGGATCGATGTCCGTCGACTGAACGCGCACGTACGGGTCGTTATAGACGTTGTTCTTCGCGAAATCCGATGCGGACTCGATCACGATAGCCTCGAGTCGAAGGTAACCAAAGTTGTTCAAGAAATTTGCCCGGCAGAGGTACGATGTGGTCGTGCGGTACGGCTGCAAGTCGACCTGCTCGCCCTGGTAGCTCTCTGGGTAGTGCGACAGCACCGCCTTCGGGTCCTCCATGCGCATCAGCATCGTGGCGCTCAGGACGTCCCACATGGGGCGAAATCGGTTATGTGAGTCCAACACCAGCGCCAGGGTCTCGCCACGGTACAGCAGCATCGCCATGTAGCGGCCATATGTCGGCCCCTTCGCCTGTCTTGCGTCAATCTCACGTAGGCGCACCTGCTCCGCCAGGAAGCAGACACCCCCATCAAAGCTACGGGCTTCAGGCACGTTGGCGCTCTTCATGAAGTCCACGCCTTCGCCGTACAACGTGCGCGCGCGTGCGCCCCGTTCACGTGGGGAGTCCGGCACACCTTCGGACGGGCACAGGTAAGGGGTGTACATCTCTGGCACGAGACACGGCGCGTCGCCAGCACGGTTCTGCTGAGCAACTCCGACGTACAAGCGGTGAGGATTGCGCGCTGTACGGAACAGACTCATCAGCGTCGGCGCACACTCCATGTCACGGTAGCTCGCCAGACTCACAAAGATGCTGTGCGTACTTTCCGCGGCGTCCGAGTGCAGTGCCTGCGGCATAAGAGGGCGATCTTCAGCGTGCAGGCGCGCCACTTCTTCTGCGCGCTCCAGCCCCAGCCGCTGCAGTGCGAGGGTGGAGAGGGGAGAGTCGCGCTGCAGCAGCGGCAGAGCCGCTGCTGCAGTCTCGGTGGTCTGCGCTGCGTTCGAGGTAATTGGGACGCCGAAACGAGTCTGCACGACCGCGGTGATGGCGGTGTACCACGCGTCGGTGTCGGCAACCGAGCTTCCGCCGTAGGGGCGGAGAGCACTGTAGCGACGCAGCGGGTAGTAGTAGACGTGGTTGAAGATGGACGCGACCTCGTACAGGTCTGCCTTCATCGCTATGCGTTCTGCGACCTCTTGCGGACTTAACCGCGCTGAGCGTGCATGTGCAGACCTGTTCTGTGGTGGATGGCGGACGGCGTTGTTGCGCAGCACCGCGGCGTTTGGGTCCTCCTCGGCGGCTCGCGCGCCAGCACGACCCAGCCGGCCGCGCAGGATCGGCAGCACCTCCGACTGCGCCCACGCGTGTCGGTACTGCAGCAGCGCGAGGTCGTCAAAGGGCTGCTCTGTCAGCCGCTCCGTCTCCCAAGGAGAGACGCCAATGAAGCCGCGCAGCTGCGCACGCAGGCGAGCGGCCTCTGAGCGCCCCGCAAGCGACTCCTTCAGCGCCGCATTCCACCTCGCCACAGCATCCCCAATGTCTGATGCAGCAGCAGCCGGCGACGTCGCATTGGCCGCCAGGCTGCGCGCACGCTCTGCAGCCTTCTCCAGCGCCGCCTTCCGACCTTTCACGTTGAGCAAGAAATCGCTCAGCTTCACAAGCCCCATCACCGGGTCGTGTTCTTGCACCGCCCGAACATGAGCGCACACCTCCGCTAGCAGGAAAGAGAGATGCTCCAGCTCCGGGAGCGTCTGCGCAAGACTTGCCCAGTCCACGTCGTCCCCCGCACCCTTGCCGCGGGTCGCATTCGCCCTGCGCAGTGCCGCCAAGAGCGTCGCGTTGCGTTGGACACGCCGACGCAGATCTGCCGCGCGGTGGGCCTTACGCAAGAACCCTTCGAGACCCTCACTGGCTAGCAGACGTCGAATCTGGAGGTCGAATACTGAGAGGCCAGACGCGGTATCATCACCGCCGCGGCCGCCCCCGGCTGCGCGGTCGTTCCTTTTACTGTTCAAGTCCAGCAGTGGGGAGACCGTCCGAGAAAGTCGATGCTGGGCGTCAGGCACCACAACGACCAGTAGCACCACCAGTGCAGCGAAGCTGATTATGAGAAGCACGAGTAACGCGCCAATAGTGGCGCACGAGCACGCGAGTATCCGCGACATGTTCGCCGGATCGGCGTCGTCGTTTAGAATGCCCAACGAGCGCAGCACGTGATGAACGCGGCTGGCACAACACATCCAATGTTTCAGCGGTCGCACACTGCCGCGGCTGTGCACTGTTGCCGATGACGATAACGCGGGGGTCGTGTGGGTCACGTGCGTCCGCGCATCGTCATGGCCCATCGCCGCTGTCCTCAGCGCCACGGTGGATGGGCCTCGGTAGTTGCTGCTGTGCGACGGTTGAGCGAGACTAGCAAGTCTACCATTACCCTCCTTGGCGAACGCCACGGAAGCCGGCGTGAAACCAGCAGGGCCACGCCCACGTTCATCGAGTCCAGACCCCACTTCGGCATCCATGCACAGCGCTGCGTCACCGACGACTGCGGCGCCGGCTGTCGCGACAGCGTCGAGGCCATCACGGAACGGCGCCGGTGAGGGCACCCGCTTTACACAGGCGGTCACGTGAGTGTCCATGAGAGCGTCGCGCGTGCGAGGAGCCCTCCCAACTGCGGTGGCGCGAGCGCCTGTGTGCAATGAAGTCACAGAAAGTCCGTGTGTGTGTGTGTGTGTGTGTGTGTGTGTGTGTGTGTCCGCACGCCTTCCCTACTGTTCTTCTGGCAGTGCCGGTGAGGGACGACGCGCATGTCGGCATCGTGTTGGGCGCAGAGAAAGAGGGCAAGCGAAGAGGCGCTGAGTTCGGTGCGCATGTGGGCACGCGGCCGCCTCCATGGCAAAGCAGGCGCAGCAGCCGCAGAGGAAGGGGGGGTACGTCGAAGGGCGGCGCTGGTGCGGCGCACGCACACGCATGCGGGTGAGGTGAGGCAGAAGGCAACGACCGAGCACCGATGCACAGAACGCAGCAGGCAGCACATCCCCCGCCCCCGTTATATAACGTGAAGTACCCAGTCAAGAGCGGATACGGGGGGGGAGCACTGCCACTTGAATTTGGGTCAAGGTGGCACAGTGCTCCTGTTGCTAGTTTGTTCTCCGCACAGTCTTATTAGGAAACGAGAAAGCGTCAATATCATACTCCACATGTGTTCGTGCTCCACTACCGACCGGCCAACCAACGGACACCCGCACCGCCCCCCCCCACGCCAAGAGTCCAACCAGCCATCACCTCGAGAGCCTGCTGCCGCGCCCGCACGCCCCACGCCCCAGTGGCCGGCATCCCCCCCCCCTCACGGTGGAGGAGGGTGCGGAGGATGTCGCATCGAACAGCAGAGATAAGTGAAGCAGCATGCGCAGGTGTTGGCGGGTGGGTGAGTCCGCGCCTACACGGAATCGACTCCGTAGACGCCAAGTGCCACGGCGGCGGCGGAGCACAACGCTTGGCTGTTGGGGGGGGGGGGGGGGGGTCAAGACACCACTGCGCACCATACATCAGGAGAGCTGAAGCACCGGGCGCGTTGATGCACCTTCGCGTGTGACGCCGAGGAGGAGGTCCAGATGATGCGTCGGCGCCGATGCGCCAGGCTTACCAGAGAAAGCAGACGATCGATGGCGTACGATGTTTCTGATGCACAACGCATGCGCTGGTTGCGCGTGCGCCGAGATCCAGGTCGTTGTGCAGGAGGTCCTCGCAAGTTGGGGACGATATCCCTGCATGCGTCAGGTCGGGTGCAGCGCATCACGGAGGGTTGTCAGCGGCATGCCAGCGAACAGCTCCCACTCCTTCATAGTTCGGCGTAAGGGGTAGAGCAACAGCGAGCTCTCCCGCGGCGCAGAGGCCTGCTGCCTTGTCTCGGTGGCGCCAAGCGGCGTACCCGCATCGCGGTGGGCCATCAGCAAAGCCCAGAACTTGTCGTGTGTGAAGGTGCGCGCATCACGCAGCTCGGCTGGCACGCTATCCTCGGCCACGGAAGAAGATGTCGGTGCGGTCGTCGCCGCCGACGCGGAGCGGGAGAACTCCTCCTCGCCAGTGCCTACGGCCACCGGCTCCGTGGTCCCAAAAATGTTCCACCCCCGCGTCCAGAGCGCCTGTGTCACGTAGACATCCTCCAGATCGCCATCCATGAACTGCAGAGAGGTATCCAGTTCGACAGCCTCGGGCACCTGAGCGTGCGCGGCCGTCGCGGTTAGACCTTCACGACGGAGGCGGCGCTCTTCAAGCTGCTCCGAGAGACTGCGCGCTCGAGTGCGCAGCCGGTGCGCCGTATCGAACTCAAAGAAGGCCTCTGCAGGACCAAAAAGCAGATCCAGCGATGCCGCTGACTGGAGCACGTACGGCGTCGGCTCAGGGGGGGTGGACGCAGCATCCTTGGGTGACTGCGGCGACCCCCCTTGTCGCTCCTTGGTGCCACGAGCGGCTTTGGAGACAAGCGAGGTCGCCACACCATGCACCTTGCCCACGTTCGCGGCGGACGTAAGCCAGGCATTCTCTTGTCGCAGCGAGGGCTGATCGGCTGCGTGCTCCTCATGGTGCGCACTCGGACCACTGTCCGACGTGCCTTCGTCGGCGCCCGTGAGCAACGTCGCCTCCATCGGCGCAAGGTAGCGCATGTCCGCCAAGCACACACTCGAGCGAGGCGCCACCTCCGCCACCACAGGGCCCCCCTCTCTGCCGCCCTTCGCACCCCGCGCACCTGCAGCGGGCACCTTCGTGGCCTGGGTCGTCTTCAGCACTGTTGTTGCCTTGGTGGAGTGCAGGAGGCGGTGCAGCTGCTGCCGCAAGACTTTCCGGTGCTCCTTTAACCAGCAGTACTCGAAGGAGCGCTTCAGCAGCGCCTTATCAGCAGCAGAGTAATACGGTGCCTCGGACGTCGCCTCCCCGCAGAGTGGCTCGACCGACGGGCCCAAATCCTGGGACGGTACTCGGTGTAACGTTGGTTCTGATGACGGCACCTGAACGATCGGCTGCTCTGGCGTTGGCGGCCGCTTCTCAGCCAAGAAAAGAAGCTCGTATACCTCAGAGGGTGTGAGGCTGGCAGCCACGACCGCCTGTGGCGTGCTGTTCGTCGTAGGGTTGGTGCCACCGCGCAGGCTCACGACGCGTTGCCCATGCAGGGACGCTGCCGCGGCATCGGAGCGCTTTACAGGAGTCGTCTGGACAGTGTCCAAGTCAGCCGTCATCAGAGTCGACGCTGCATCGCCGAGAACGCCGTTCACGGCATCGCTGGCGAACAGCAGGCGCAGTGTAGAGGCCGTGGCCCCTGGTGGCGGCTGTGCGTCTGAAGAAGCGGTGAGCTGGCGCCAATCTGCCAGCGTCTCTGCCATGGTGGGCCACAGCCAGCTCGGCGTCACCAGCCATAGCACAAGCTCCGCCTCCTCCCGCGCCGCGCTCAGCCACGATGCCACATCCGCGGGTAGCGCGGCCAAAAGACGCTGGCCTACCTGGTCGGGCGGTGGCGCGGTGGCCGCACCTTCCCCGTCGCGGTCGGTCGCGCCCTTGCCGTTGCGATGCCACGATGCTGTCAACGACAGCCGCAGGAACGGTTCCGTGTCCCACATCTTTGCGACAGAGGCCGCCAGTGCGATCCATGCCACGCGCGGTGTCGGGCGGCTACTGAGCACCGCGCGATCCCGCGCAGGGGTGCGCAAGTACAGCAGCCGAAGCATCAGGTCCCAGTTTGGGAGAACCAGAGCGCCGGTGCGCAGAAAGAATACGTACGACTCACCCCGGTAGAGCTGCAGGGTGGCGTAGCGCCCCATATATTGCAGGGGAAAGCGCCTCTCCAGTGTCGCGGCTGCGTCCTCACCGCGTAGCGGATCCGTTGGAGTAGCGGATAAGCCCTCTAGCTGTGTCAAGGGCACCACCACGCGGCGGCGGCGCAGGTTGTCTTTCCAGCGAAATCCGTAGCTGGCGTCGTCCCAGCCACTGGCAAAGTCTGGGGGCTCGCAAGTGATGCGGGTGTAGCGCCGCCTGCGCGCGCCCAGGCTGGCGCGGTCTTCCGGTTTCAGCGGGAACAGCACGTCGGATGGCTTTGAGAAATCGAGGTCCACCGCCGAGGAGATCCCGCTCGCGGTGACCACATCAAGCGTGCCGACCGTCACCGCAACGCCACGGTGGGCTTGGCGGAAAAGGGACTCCACCGTCATAGCGCAGCGTGCCGCGGTGAGTCGCAGCTCATGAAAGCCGTCGTCGGTGACGCTGTTGTCCCTTTCCTTCAACGGCGAGTTCGACGAGGTTGGCTTCTGGGTCTTCGACGACGTCGGCACGGCTGACGCCCGGCGACGGATGATGCCCACCATTTGTGGCGTGATGTCTGTGAGCGTGAAGGGCACGGCTACGAAAATGCTGCCCTCCTGGCCGTATCCACGACGAGCCGCGTGCGAGACGTCGTAAAAGGTCGACGAACGTTGAATGTATGTCGCGTAGCCGTCATCGTTCATCGCCTTCTCTGTCTCGGCAGCCATGCGGTGGAGGCTGCGGCTTCCCTGCGTGTTGTAGTACGACGAGATCACGCGCAGCGGCGTGAGCTCCACGTCGGCCTGCGTGGGGGCTAGGTAGCGCTCCACGTACATCTCCTGCTCGGTCCTAATCGTTTCCGGGTCCTCGAGAACCCAAGTGGCGGAGAGGTGATCACCGGTCGGGCCCCCGTTGCCGTGCCGACCACGCAGCAGCGCCATTCCTGGAAGGTGCAGATCAGCACCGTTGGTTTCCGCGCCCCTCTGCGAGTTCGCGTCACCGTCCATGAGGCCTGCACCTGCAGACACGCCCTCTGGAAGCGCATAAGACGTGTCGGTTACCCGGACACCAGTTTCTTCGGCGTAGATACGGAGCAGCAGGACCAGCTCCTCTAAGCTTTCCGTGTATGGAGCTGCCCCTCCACTGCTGCGCAACAACCCAGCGTCGTCGTCAGCGCCAGCGTCAGTCACCCGTGGCACCGCTGGCTTGCCTGGGGAAGGGTGCTGCGTCAGCGTTCTGCGGCCCTTCACGTCCTCGCTCATGTCACTCATGATCCTCCACGCAACGACGCCGCAGAGAGTAATAGCGCCAATGAAAAAGCCCAGACAGAAAACGGTGCAGCGGGCCCAGCGGGCGGCGCGAGGCCGCCGACTCGGAAGAAGTCGTGACCGCATGGCCCACAGTCCTGCGAATGCCGGGGACCGAGGGTGTACGATGGACCCGTTCGCTGTCTGGGCAGGCCTCTGTGGCGCTGCCTGACGCGTGCCCGATTACGCGCGCGCCCACCGGAGGACAGCAGGCGAGGCGGATTCTGAGCGCGCCCGCGTGTGTGCGCTCGAGAGGGGGGAAGGAAAGACACAAAGAAGTGTGTAGAGAACTGCAGAATGGAAAGCAGATATCGCGGTCGCGCAGTCACGTGCGACAAAAGTGCGCGCAGCTGCCGTGTTGTTGGTGCTGGTGCTAATACGAAGGGGATGCCAGTCGCATCGCTGCAGAAGGAACGTTGAAAGAAAAGCAACACGATGGAAGGACGCCACGGCGACGCGTAGCAGTAAAGCTCAGAAGGACGCGGCAAGAGCGGAGGTGCTCGCGCGCATCGGTGTACGAAAAAGCACCATCACTACCGGCGATTCGTGTGCGACGCAGTGGTGCAGAGGCGTCCAGCACGAGAGAGAATAAGAGAGGCCACGACGGCGATGACAAGCCGCACATTCAAGCGGCCGCTCACGCATGCCCACGACCACGGGCATCCGTCATCGCCGTCGCCACTCCCACAGAAACGCGTCAGCTCATTAGTGGATGGCCTTTCCACGTTGTTCGCATCAACGCAACAGTGTACTACACCTTCCTCGATACTGGCAACAAGGGGAAGGGGGTCAGTATGCATTACGAGACACACACACACACACGCACGCGCGTGCGCACCGGCCGTCGGCTACTGCCTTGCGCGTCCCTCATCGAACGCTTTACAGACACAAATACGCGGCTGTAACAGCACGCTTGTCCGTGGCGGCGCTCCGCCCCGGAAGCCGCAGTTGCCCCTCCCCGTGACGTCCGACACGCCCTCTCCACCTCTCTTCTTCCTCAGACCTGCGGGCGCACCCCCCTGCCACGCATCGGAAGGCGGAAGCCCAGCAGCCACCTAAACAGCTACGGCCACACCACCAAGAACGTCGAAATAAAAAAATAAAAAAATAATACAGCAGTGACCCACAACGTCGTCCATGCGCAACAGCGACGCGCGGGTGTGTGTCACGCCCAATTTGCTTCCACCTCCCTCGCATGAGAAGCGAGCCTGCGTGAGGCAACCGTGTCACGCTCCCCCTTCCCCACGCCCACTAGGCCTGGTTAGGTGTGTGTGTGTGTGTGTGTGTGTGTGTGTGTGTGTTCACCGCTAATGGGAAGCCTCCCCCGCCCCTTTTTTTCAGGAGCGCGTACGCAGGCACGCACTCGGCGACGTCCATCACGCAAGAAACACCGGCCATCAAGGTCAAGCAACGAACAAGGGAAAGGAAAATCGTGCACGACAGAGACCGAGAAAAGCAGGAGGAGGAGGACGTCGAGCCGACGCCACGTGTTCCGGGTACACACCCCCGCACGTCAGCAGCAAGTGCTGCTGCGACCGCCCTGCACATTCGAGTTGGCAGCGTCCGCCCCACCAGCACCAGCGGTGCCATTCGAGGCTGCCTGCATCGCGGATGGGGTTATCAAGAAGGGTGGCCGGACTATGCCACCAAATTGGCCAGCGCTGGTACTGGGCGCTGCGGCGCCACCGCCACTCGCACCCGGTGCGCCAGCGCCGCCAGTAGACGACGTTGCCCCGCGGGCACCGGCACCGCCAGCCGTGGAAGCCGGTGCTGGTAGTGCCGCAGCGACCTGCCGAAACATGTGCTTGATGTTTGTGCCATGCTTCGCGCTCACCTCCATGAAGAGAACGTTGCACTCTGACGCTTTCTTGGTTGCCTCCTCGGTGCTTACCTCGCGCAGCTCCGATGCCTGATCCATTTTGTTGCCTACGAGCATGACGACCACATTATCGCCGCTCTCGGCGCGCACCTCGTCGATCCACTTGAAGGCCCTGAAGAATGTGGGGCGAGAACCAATATCGTACACGACCACGGTCGCGGCACTGTTTCTAATGTAGCTGGGGATCAGCGAGTGGAAGCGCTCCTGCCCCGCCGTATCCCACAAGTGCAGCCGAACCTCGCGATCATCTTCCAAGTGAACCGTTTTCGAGAAGAAATCGATGCCGATCGTCGGCTGATACTGTTGGTCAAAAGTGTCGTACATGAAGCGGGTAATAATACTCGTCTTACCAACGGACTGGTCACCGAGAAGCACCAGCTTGTGCTTCGCTATGAGCGGCGACGCGGCCGCCACGCCGGTGGCCTTGTCCGAGGCACGGGTGCCGGCTGCGTGCATGCTGCGTTCTCCCTCTCTTTATTTTTTTTTTTCAAGGGCGATCAAAGTGGGGCACACTGCTGTGAATCCGTTGGCGCGCGCGGCGTCGTCACCTCCTTCAGTTGTGTTTCGTTTTTCTGCGGTCCGCCCCAGCAACGGTGAGGCGCGCACGACGTCGCACACACGCACGCAGAAGCGTCGAGACGGGTGCTGGCGGGGTGACACTGCAGTGATGTATGGACGGCGGAGACGACGGCGCGTCGGCACAAGGCGTAGGAACGGCAGAAGAGTACGAGTGAAGGGAGACGGGGAAAATGCCACTCCGTGTCTAGACGCATCGATGTGGGCCCGTGAGCATACGAGCGCTGGTGCGTGCCGGCGCCGTACCAGCGATGAGCTGAATCGCCTGCCTTTTGTCGACGAGAGAAGTCACCGGGAGAGGGCGAGAGGGCGACAGCGCTGCGTGCGTATGTGCGTGTGTGTGTGTGTGTGTGTGTGTGTGTGTGTGGAGGTGCGTGCTTGGTGACGTGCGTGATGGCACCTACGCGGCATAAACTGGCAAGCGGCGCAGTCGATTTAAAACGCAACGAGGCGCAGAGCATCACAGATGACGGTGAGTGGGAATAGAGGGGGGGGGGTCGATGAGACGTCGCAGTTCTGTGCAGCTGTGCTGCTGCCATCAAGCCCACATTCATACTTGAAGAGAACCCAGAGCCTTCCATGACGTACTCGGTCTTGCGCACAGTGAACACTCGCACAGCGCCGTAGCGCGTGCCCATCACTCCACTTGCACACACACGCACGCACGCACACACACATACACAGGAATAGTTTACTTCGTTTTTTTTTTTATTGTACTCTGTGAGGTGGGAGCGTACTGTGTGTGGTGTCAACCGCATCAGCGCTCGGAGCCCGCCCAGCTACACACGTTTAGGTGTGCGTGCAAGTCATGTAATCTGGAGCGGGGAAGGGGAGGGGGAGGGGGAGGGGGAGGTCCACCACTGTCGTGGTGGGCAGAGGCAGAGCTGAAAGCTCTACACATCGGCGCAGCAGGAGACCCTGTAACCATGTACCACCGCGTCCTCCATACGTGTGCGTGCATGCATCGGCGCTCTCGCTTCACGCCGCTGAGATCACTTTCCCAGTCCAACAACACGATCACCGCCCCTCTCGAGCGGTTGGTTCTCACTGACCTCCCGTCTTTCTTGCAGTGCCTCATGCACACACACACACGCACGCACACACGCACAGATCACACTCATCGCCAGCATCACGGACACCCTCCCACCCCTCTTTCCCGGAGCAGCTCATGAAATCGGGTGCGTCCTTCCGATGGTACACAGTCTGCGCGCGTGCGAGATGATGAGGGAGGGCGGTGTCGGCAGACAGGCAGGCGGGCCTCGGTGTGCGCGCAAAGACCAAAAGAACGCCATAGAGCTGCACGCATGTGTACACGCAGCACACGGGATGCCACGCCGAAGAGAGCTTGGCAGGAAAGAAGAAACTGCCCTGCAACCCTCCGTCTCGCCGCAACCTTCCCTACCTCTCCCTGCGTGGCCCCTACAGCGACTGCCGCTTGCCCATGTCCTCACGCTGCCACCGCTCCACATTTTGTCGAAAGTCGACAACGAACTCGTCGAACTCGTGCCGGCGCGCGTCCTTCTTCATCATGACGCTCTCGTACAGGTGCGTCTTGCACGCGAACACTTCGAGCACAAGTCCGAGTGAAAAGCCGACGAGGAAAATGCCAAGCATGCGGGCAGGAAACGGGAGCGTTGTGCGGTACGCACGGAAAAATCGGCTCGACACGGTGCCGTCGCGCAAAAATGGGTCCGGCGTCCTCTGCGTGCTGCGGTATACGCCTTTCACAGCGCTGCGAGACGCCCATCCCGAAGCGGCAGTCGCGGCTGAGCCGTCCGCACCAGCGCTGCGCGCCACCTCTGAAGACGACTTTGAAGAAAGCGGGAGCGCGTGCGTCAGCGCTGTGCGGCCATCACGCAGCGCACTTCTCAATGCTTCGAGATACCGCCGCATCGTGGTATTTCAACAGCTAGCCACGTCAAACCTATAGGAAGCAGCGCCCAGCTGCGCCTGAAATCGACCGCTCGACAGGGGGGAGGGGGGAGGAGAGGCGATGGGCGTGAGGAGGAAAACTGCGAACTCGAAGCTCCACCTCGCTAGCGCTCGCTGTACAGCGTGTGCGGGTGCGCACCAGATGCCTTTACCTCGACGTCCTCCTTCTTGCGCACACACACACACGCACACGTGAAGACGAGTCGCTGTGTGTCAACCGTCGCCCACCTGCCCTGGCGTGAGCAAGAGCCTCCTCACAAGCCCGAGGTCCGGCACAGAGAGAAAGTTTTGCTTCGCAGGCCTACGGGAGGGAGAGAGAGAGAGAGAAACGAAGAATCGCTGCACCAATACAACGGAGCGGGCGTCGATGTATACTAGGCGGTGATGGCAGTGATGGTGGTCATCGCAGCAGCCACCGCAGCCTCAACGCCAAAGCGCCAACGGCAACCGAGAGAGTGCAGCAGCCGTGAAAACAGATGGACCCGACAGAGGCGGAGGTCACGTGTAGTAGTGGAAGAAAGAAAGAAAAAACAGCGTCGAAGGAGCGAGATCGAAGGCGCGGAAGGGAGTGAGAACAGGGCAGAGGACACGCAGAAACTGACTTCCCTTCGTGTCAGGGCGATGGAAAGGCTTCGCATCGTGGTGTCCTCGACTCCAACCATCAAGACCGTGCGCGCGTGTGTGTGTGTGTGTGTGCATGTGTAGCCGTCTTGCTCGCAGACAGTGTGATGTTTGCCCACACACGTAGGGCAGCGTCCAACGTGAAAGCCACGGCGGAGTCACCGCTGATCACGAGGGATGTGCAGCGTCAACAGTGCGGGGGCCGCTCAAGGGAGGCGCATGGCGAGAGACAGCCCGCATCCGGCGACGAGCGTTCATCATGGAAAAAAGGGAAACAGCGGCGAAAGAAGACAACCATTCCTGTGCACGTGCGTCTGGACCTGTCCAAGCCATCGTCACCGCCGCCGTGCCCTCCCTCCTCTCTCACGCTCGTCTCCGCCTCCCTCATCGCTACCTCACACCTGTCGCTGCCATGCATGAGCGTGTCGTCGTGTTTTGGCTGCGTCAGTGGTTAAAGCACAACAGAATCTGCCGTGCAGGAAAAGTGTGCAGAGGGCGAAGAACAGGTCATGCCACGCCATCGCCCCCCACTGGGGGAAGAGCTGGACGGGCGACACGTGTGTGTGTGTGTGTGTGTGTGTGTGTGTGTGTGTGTGTGTGTGCAGCAGCTCGTCGAGGGATGAAAGGAAGGGGAGTTGGTGGGCAGCATATGCAAGCGAGCAACCACAGCTGAGAGGAGTGCTCCACACTCATCAAGCGCGCCGCCGCCCCCGCCACCACCACCACCCTCCACTACCCCGTAGGCTGTCGTCGAAGCACATGGCTGCTGTGCAGCCATGAAGTCTACCTTAGCGTTCACATCCTCATCATCGCCATTGTCAATGGCCCACCCTGACCTTCTCTGTGAGCACGCCTCGCCCTACCCCGCCCCTGCTTCCAGCCCACCCACCCCCGTAGAGAGAGGCTCCGTATAGCGTTGTAGTAAGACGAGAGGCAGTCGCCACGATCCCACGCCCCTGCTGAGCCCGTTCATGACCTACCGTCGCTGTGGGATCGGGGGGAGGGCGCCTGAGGTGCTTATGGAGCCACGCATCGTCCGGCCCTCCGGGTGGTGAAGCCAACTCGTGCGAAGGCTCACACATGCCATACAGGAGGGCCATGGCGCCCCTGCTTGGAGCGTCCCCGTCCTTTACTTTTTCCCTTGTTGAATGTCCCGTCGCGTTGCGTTAATGGCGCTTGCCCCTCTTCCCTTTACCTTGCTTCCCAGTATTGTCATTGCCGCGGTTGCTGGCCTGCGCGGAAGCACACTGTGCCTGTTGCCGGTGCGACGCCGAGCCGCCAGCGCCTAGTTGGCCGGTCGCAGAAGCAGCTGCACCGAGACTGCGGTCCTTGTGCCCTAAACTAGCTGAGACGCAAGACACAGCGGCCGCGCTTGCCGCTTGCTGTTCGCCAGCGCTTGCATTCGCGGTGGCCGGCACAGGGCTCCCTGCAGATTCTCTGGTGCACTGCGTCACAAATTCGTTCACGAGACTCTCCACCATCTTGATCTGACCTTGATGTTCCACTCGCGTCGTCACCGTCACGCGGCCATCGGTGGCTTTGAGCAAAAACGTTTTACGACTATGGTAGGGGCGCAGCCGCAGCATCAGCCGTGTTCGCTTCACCCCGCCTGGCTGCTGATGCATTCTGCGGGTAGCCTGCACGAAATCCTTGAGCTCCAGGCGCATGGCGGACGTCTGGCTGCGATACCCGTTTGATGATGATGGTGACAGCAACGTCTGAAAAAGGGAGAGAGAGAGGCAGGTGAAGACAGTGGCAGCAGGCTAGAGAAGTCCCACAAGGAGAGAACCAGTCTGACCGCCTTCGTGAGTCCGTGAGCACGTACCCGCCTGTGTGCGTGTGTGTGTGTGTGTGTGTGTGTGTGTGTGTGTGTGTGTGTGTGCGTCGAGCTAATTCGAGGCGAGAGGAGTAACGATGGAAGAGCACGGCCCGCCAGCGAGTCACGACAGCTGAGGGGTCGGTGCACAACTGCGTTGTGGCGACGAGAGCCCCGCCGCGCAGAAGACGTGCACAGGCACACAGGCACGCGTGTCGGTGTTGGAGCGTGGGGCGGTGACAAGTTGCGTAGACACAGAGGCAGAGAGGGGCAGGTGGCAGGAGCAGAGCACGTTGAGGTGGCGACTACGCAGGAGCTGCTAGCCACTGGCCACCTGGGTGTGCCTAACAGAGAAAAACCTTCGTGTGGAAGAGTCCGGCTTCACCCCGGGGTGACCACCGGTATGTACTGTGTGTGGGGGGAGGGAGATGTCCTGACCCGCACGCACCGCAGAACCGCTGAAGATGCTGAGCGGTGCAGCATACATTGGTAAGCGCATCCGCTTCACGAAGAGATGAACAGAGAGAGAGAGGAGGGGAGGAGGGAGAGAGAGGAGGGGAGGGGGGAAGCAGCTGCCGCCACGGCAGCTGTAATTAGCTTCTACATGCACGCAGGCACAGCATCTTCTGTGGCGTAGCCGTGATCGCCCTCTCTGCGAGGGGGCGCGACCTTCCCCATCCTTCACACACCGCACGCACTCTTCTGCTACAACGAATGAACACGGTTCACAACGGGGCACACGCCAGCGTGTACGGCCTGCTGCACCGCCTGCTCCACCACATCACTGCCGAAGAGGCTGGCGTACAGCCCGTCTGTGCTAAGCTTCGGAGACGATGATAAGGACATTGCACCTGCGGAGGGCACTTGCGCAGGCAACAGCGGCTTCTTCGCCGTCAAGACACTCATGGGAACATACTTGAGAGACTCTCGCACATATTTGTGGCGCAGCACACGACGCAGTGTCGGCCGCGCTGCCGCGTCCACCGTCAGCAGAGAGTTCACAAGCTCCTTGAACTGTCGCGAGTAACGCGACGTGGCTTCGTCTTGGAGGTCGTGGAGGGGTGTGCAGCGGCCGCGGCACACAAGCGAGCGGAGCTCCACCGCTGAGGCGGCCATAAAGGGCAACCGGCGCGCCATGAGCTGGTAGAAAACAACGCCAAGGGACCACACATCGGCGGCCGCACCGTACGCCCGCTCCTCGAACAGCTCGGGTGCCATGTAATACGGTGACCCGCAGGCCTCCTTTGCCGTATCACCCACGCGGTTGAGCTGCGTGGAGATGCCAAAGTCGCCGAGGCGCACGGTAATGCCGTCCTCGAGTAGAAAGATGTTGTGCGGCTTCACGTCGCGGTGCAAGATGCCGTACTCGGTGTGCAGCGACTGCAGTGCCACGGCGACCTGCACAAATAGCGACGCAACGTATGGCTCGGTAAGGGTGTCAGGCCCGACCACCATTGTGGAGGGGGTGGTGGGGAAGGAAATAGACCCTTGGGAGAGCGGAGTTCCGCTCATGGTGGCGCAGTCGGGACGGCGGCCGTCCATGACCGCCGCCAAGTCGCCACCCGCGCAGTACTCCATCATGATGAACGACGTCGGGTAGGTGGGCGGTCGCGTGTCGAACAGGGCGTCGACGTACTGTACCAGGTTCGGGTGCCCCAGCACCGTGCGAAGCACCTTCAGCTCGTTCTGCACCGCCTGGATCTCCTCCGCTGGGTTCAGCATCGTCTGCATGTTGATGTCCTTTACCACCACCGCGTGCGCTGCCTCCACGGCGCCGGAGGCCGGGTCCTTCATGGTGTACAGCGTGGCGCAGCCGTAGTTGCCCTTGCCGAGGATGCGAACGCGATGCAGTGCGCCCCAGGAGCGACCGCTGTCCCCTGTAAAGTGCAGAACAGCCGCGCAGGGCTGGTCCGCGTAAAGGGCTGTCGACGGTACCGACGGTGCTCTGCCGGCGCCTCCCGGACAGCCCAACGCTGCAGTCGATGCTGACCTCTGCTGTTGCCGGAGAGAGTTCTCCAGCATGGAGGAGCCCCCAGAGAGCAACTCGCCACTCAGGCTCGGCGCCACATCAGCTGCCGGGCATTCGGAAAGAAACGCAGGGGCTCCGTACCCTGTACCGACGGCCGTGCTCCCTGGCACCGTCGTCGCAGGTGAAGTCCACGCCCTGGCCACCCCAGCATCCTCCCGCAGGAAGATAGGCACCTCCTCACCGGTGCCGGTGAACGGCGAGGCGAGGCTGCTCACCGGTGCGCCGGTGGCGTCGTCGCCAAATGACATCCAATCAAAGCGCTCCTCCATGGTGGGGTGTGGCATCGACGAGAGGCACACACACACACACAGACACACACGAGTGTTGCTGCTAGCCGAGACACAAGGAAAACGGAAAAGAATGTGGACGAGGCAATTGGTTGGCGATGGTAGCAGGGCTGATGAGGAACGCGCACGTCTGCTGCTCTACGCCCCTCTCTCTCTCCTCCCCGCCCCCCTTGGCTTTGGCTCTCCTTTTTTCCTCCTGGGGGGCCCCCGGTGTCGTCTGATTCGGGAAGGAGGTCCAGCAGCCACTGTACGCGCTGGCTACAAGACGCGTCTCGCAGTTCCCCAATATTCTACAACAGCTTGCTAGGGGCTGTAGGGCTGCGTGAGGAGAGGGCTGTCACAGAGATCTTTTTCTACGTACGTGTGTGTGCGTGTGTGTGTGTGCGTGTGTGTGTGGGTGTGTGTGTTGGGGGAGGGGAGCACATGCAGCCACCAGTAAGACGAGATTGTCATTTAAGAGGGGGGAGGGCGAAAGAGTGAGCTTGTCCTAGTTCATGCCCTCATGTGCAGCTCACGTGATCGAATCAGCCCCCGCTCGCATGCACGTGCGGAAGTGCCCGGCCTCGTGCAACGCGCCCCATGGTGGCGGACGGTGAGCAACGTGCGCTGGAACGCCGTGCACCCTCTCTCTCTCTCTCGATCGCCTCTCCCTCTCCCTCGCACTCCAGCACACGTCACGCGAAGAAAGGAAGAGCAACCGAAAGAAGGGCACGGCCGACGTCGCGTGCGCGTTCTCTGTTCCAGAGCACAGCCTGCACGAAGCACATCTGCAGCACCCGTGCTACGCGCCTCGTGAGAAAGGCGGGCGAAGGGGAGAAGAGAGCATGATAGGGCCTCAGCACCCAACGCAAGGCGTCGAACGAAGATGTTTGTACACCGCATCGAGTCCACACACGCAGTAGCAGCCATGATGGCACAGCATGTGGCATGCATGCCCAGTAACGGGACTTTGTTATGCTTCCATGCGTCCGACGTGTCCACGGGTCGTCATTCGCGGAATCAGTCACCGGCATCTGCATGCATGCACGTACATCACCACCGGCGCCGTGGACGACTGCCATGGTGTAGAGACATCCGGGCCGTCGAGCGAGGGTTATACGTCGCGTCGACTCGCGCCTCTCGGGTGCCGCCAGCACTTGCATGGCTTATATATCGTCATTCAAGTGCGGGCGGCACCCGAGAGGCGCGCACGAGGGGGGGGGGGGGTGCTGTCTAAAGTGGGGAGAGAGAGGGGGGAGGTAAACGAGACGCATGACGGGTGCGCCTCAGGTGCCAAGCTGGTCAGCCGCAGGTCAGAGCCTCTGCGGAGACCCTGCACAGCCTTCCAGTGCGCCACGCTTCTCCGCTGGGCAGTGTTGAACCGTGGGAGTTCACAGCGTCACGGGGGGAGGGGCTCCGCAGCGGAATCTGGACGCATTCATGATATAATTCGGGGGCGTTGCCGTCATGCGCTCGGAGTCTGCGTCGCATCCTCCCCAGCCCAGTCGGATGTAGCTGGCGCTGCATGACTACACGCACGCAGTGTGCCGTGCAACCGCACACTGCGTCTCCCCCCTACACACACCATCCCGCCTCGCCTCTCTTCGCTCATCACGTCTCTGCCCTTTCTCTCTCTTTCTGGATGTCTTCCCTGAAGGTGGCACACCATGCACAGCTTCGCACAGCATCTGCGCCCCGCATGT
>CP119826.1:110000-300138 GCA_033953505.1 Leishmania tarentolae
TCGGTCTGCAAGAGGCACACTGTCGAGGTCGAGAAAACGATCTCACAGTTCCAGATCACGTCGGCCGGCGTCTCCCTGGGGGCTTCGGCGGCCGCGGCGACCGGTGTGACGGCAGCGGCCGTGGGAGCACAAGGTGTAGGATATCCCACGGCCGCCGAGCTCGGCGTCACCACACACGCTGCGGTCGACTGCATCGACTCTCCGTCCCTTGCCGTGTTGTGCTGTGATGCACCGTCGCCGGCTTTGGGAGCGCCCGACTTCGCTGGTTCCCCGAGCTTCGACGAGGGTCCGGAGGGGGCAGGACTCTCCTTGTTGCCAGCATCATTGCCCTTGTAGTCTCCCACGTAGCCCGTCCCCGGTGAGACTGAGTGACTCGGAAGCTGTTCCGAGCTCGTGGCCACAGGGGCTGGCTGATGCTGCATCGGGCTGGCACTTGAGCCCATTGCCGAGTACTGCGACACCTCCTGCGTGCCCCTGCCGAAGGTGTCGCACACGTGGCCGACGTTGCCGTTGTCGTCCTCCTCTTCATCGCCCCCGTCAAAGGGGTCGCTGGAGGCGTGGTTTTTCTCGGCCGTACCGCCGCCGCAGCCGCAGCACAAACGCCTCCAGAGGTCTGGTAGGCAGCCGTTCCTGACCACCACGGCTGCATCGGACTTCGCCTTCGCTCTTCGCTTGTCGTCCTCAGCGGCGTCGCGAGCAATCGTGAGAAAAACCTCCTCCAGCGTGGTGGGCGAGATGGCGTAGCCACGAATGCCGATCAGCGGCCCCACTGTGTCGAGCTCGTGCAGCAGCCCTGGGAAGCGCTCCACATACTTTGCAGGCAGGCGGTAGCCGACCTCGCCCCCGCTGGTGGTCAAGCGCTCCGCCTCTGGTACGTGCTGCGCCAAGAAGGTGTCGAGATCACGGACGCGTAGAAGCTCGTCAACAGAGATGGAGATGTTGTACCCGATACCGAGCCGCGACTTCAAGAAGAGCGAGCTGCCCGAGCACTTGAGCTGACCACGACTCATAATAGCAACCCGGTCGCCGAGCAAGTCTGCCTCGTCCATGAAGTGTGTGGTCAGTAGTACACTCCGGTTGCGCGACATGCGCAGCAGCAGTCGCCATGTGTGCCGCCGCGCCGCCACGTCCATGCCGGCGGTCGGTTCATCAAGGAACACGAGGCTGCTGCCACCCACAAACGCGATGGCAACAGAAAGCTTCCGCTTCATGCCACCCGAGAGAAAGCCTGCTGGGTCATTCTGCTTCTTCACCAGATCCACCTCCTTGAGGGTGTGCATCACGGCATCTTCCAGCACTGCCCCACGCAGCCCCTTCAGCCGCGCAAAGAATTCGAGGTGCTCCCGGCAGGTCAGCTCCGGCCACAAAATGTTGTGTTGCGGGCAGAAGCCGATCTGATGGCGGGCGCGAGCGAGATCGAAGCGAATGGAGCTGTCGCCGATGTAACAGTCCCCGCTGTCTGGGTAGAGCATGCCCGTCATCATGTTGATCACCGTCGACTTGCCGGCGCCGTTGTGCCCCAGGAGCACGGAGATACCAGAGGTCGGCAACTGCCAGAAAAAGCCTCGCACAGCAACGAAGCGATGGCCCCCTCGGTTAAAAACCTTGCGGAGACCCAGCACGCGCACCGACAGCTGCTCCGGTGTGAAGTTCTCCACCTCGTACACGCCGTTCGGATCACGGCCATCCTCGCCGTCGTCGTCCGCTGCGGCGCCGTGCGCGGTGCACCGCCGTGCGTCGTTGCCGTCATACGTCTCCCCCAAAGCATCCCGAGTCCCTTTCCTCTCCATCAGCGGAGGCTGCGCTGCCTCGTCCGCGGCGTTTGCGGCGTCGGTCACCGACGACGCCTGACGTCGCCGCTGTGCCAGCTTCCACGCCCGCTCCGCCCGCTTGCGACGGTAGTGCCGCATGGGGTCCCGAATGAAGTAGAGCGGGTGTTTCGGGACACCGACGGCCTTGGGCAGCACCGCATCGAGGTAGAACATGAGTAGCAAATAAACACAGAAATCCAGCACGAGGAACCCCAGCAGGACGGCGGTATTGGGGTTGTCATTCGGGTCCCGAAAGATCTGCATCGAGAACCCGTCGCCGCTCTCCCGGGAGAACATGATGTGCAAGATGATCGCGAAGCACGTGGGCGAGAAGATGCTGAGGCTGAGGTAGATCACTGGACTGGCCGAAAAGATCGCAAAGAGTAGCAAGGACATGGCAAAGTAGAGGAGTGGCGTCATGAGAACCGCCATCCGCGACGTATCAAAGAATGTGGCCATCAGCCCCGACAGCGGCACACACGTGAGGGCAAACATGAATACCACCAAAAACACGCAGAAGGCGTCGCTCTTCATCAGAAAAGTGGTGCACATCACCAACGTCATGAAGAAGGAAATCGTGAACATGAGGGCGACGCTGTGGAGAAACCAGCTGCACCACAGGTAGACAGACTTCAGCCCCATAATCAACGTCGCCTCCCGCACGCGCCGCTCCTTCTCCAGGACGAGGCGCCGCGTCATCTGCGAGACGGGGTATAGAAACGCCATCACAATGACAAAGCCAATGATCTTGTTGGCAGAGAGCAACACCTCACTCTTCTTGAAGGGGACCCATGGCATGCTGCCCAGGAATATGGTGAACCCCATCTTCGCGCGCAGGGCCGCGCTTGTCGCCAAGATGCTGGAGGCCTTCTGCGGCGTCAAGGCGGACGAGGATTTGCCCGACTCGGCGGCATCGGTGAAGGGCTGAGCAGCGGTCCCCACGGAGTTCCGCGCCGCCCGCAGCGTATTGAGTAGTTCGTGCGTGTCCAGCACCACGTCCACTGAACGGGCAGCCGCTGCCTGTGCCTGTACCTGTGCCTGCTGCTGCTGCTGCTCCACCTGCCTCTCCAACAGGGCTCGAATGCTGTCCACCTCAGCGCGCGTCGCACCGGCGGCGTGCACCGAGCTGAGGTAGTACTTCACTATCGCGTCCAACAAGGACGGGAAGCCGCTCATGTAGTACATGTTCGCTCGGTCGTAGCCCAAGCCACCAGAGTATGCCCTGTCTACATACTCAGTTAACTCCGGTAGCGCCATCGAGGACATTTCAATGGACACGTCCAGGCCCTTCTCATCGAGCTGGTTGATGCGCACGAGCGCCCATGTGGGGCCGCGCTCGCCGCTCCTGATCACGCGGTGCGCCTCCTCGACGGTATCGAATGTATCATTGTACACGTACTTGAACAATCGAGAGCCTTGGGAGAGGTACCGGAGCAGGTCCTCTGGCACATGGCTGCGTGGGGTAAAGTAGAGTTTGCCGGAGGCCTGAATCGCGTCGATACGCGTGTTGGAGAAGATCCCCGCGCCGACGAGGAGCGACGTCGCTGCCGAATCCTTCTCAAGTACCTTCTTGGCCAACCACTGATAGGCGATGATGTCGTCAAGCGGCATCACCCGCGCGAGGCCGTCACGCATGCCACTGAGAAAGGCAGCAAGTCCCTGGCCTTTCTGAGTATAGCACAGCCCCTTCACCTGCAGCTCCTCCTCTCCGACCGTGTTGCACGTCACGGATTCCTGTAACGAAGCAGGCAGTTGACTGCAGGGATTCAGGCCGTCGATGTAATTCGGGCCCCCAAACCACGTGTCGTTGTAGCAGAGGGCCCGCAAGTACATGCCCGACTTGAAGTTGCGCCCCTTCCCCCCAATAACGGCCAGCGAGCTGTGGTCCGGCGAGGAAGCAACGCCGAAGGTTGCCCACAGCGCCACCACGCATGACGTGCACACGAGCGGGATCACGACCTCCAGCAACACGCTTTTCCAGCGGCGGCGGCGCTCGATCATATCACGAGAGATCGTCGCCCCCAGCTGGTCGAGCCACGTACAGTCCGTGTGCGTCTTTCCGGCACCACCGGCCGTCGGGAGCTCCAGGCCGTCGGCGCCCCCGTCATCGCCGCCGCCCTGTACAGTGGCCAATGTATAGCACTCCGAGAACAGAGACGCACTCTCGGCACCCTCGTTGTCTCGTGTACTGTCGTAGCCGAAGGGAGCTCTCCGGTGGCCTGCGCGGTCGTGCCCGCTGTGCCGGGGGTCGGAAGTGGGCATGTCGTAATACATCCTGGCAGAGTCGGCTACATTCTCTGTAGAGCTGTTACCGCCACTGCCTCTGCTCGCGGTGGTGCCGCCATCCTTCTGGGGCCCCTCTCCTCTGTGGTGGGGCCGCGCAGAGCGTGTGTCGCCACGGACGAGGGGGTCCTCGGCAGTCAATCGCGGAGCGCTGGGGACACCCGCGCCGGGGCTGCGCGCCACTTTGCTCATCGGAATGAGCACTGTCGCATCGGAGGGCGACCGCGGCTGCTCTTGTGGATGCCCCACCGCACGCGCCCCAGAAGGCAGCTGCCTATCTGGACTCACCGAGGGCCCAGCTGACGGCGGCAACATCGACGGCGGGTCACCGGGCATGCGTCCAGGCAAGGAATCACCAGTGCCTGCTGGGATGGCCTTCGTCGCCGCTCCTTCGCTCTCATCAGGCCTCGTCTGCTGCTGGAACGTGTAGCTCGGCATCGGCTGTGTCGACAGTGAGGCCGACTCGCAGGGCCCTGGGGGAGATGCCTTGCTCGAGGCCTTTTTCCGCTTCAACGAAGGGTCGCTGCCCTCCCCCCCAGCGGCGGTGCCGGCCGCAGCGGACGAAGCCATCAATAGAGGTTGGAAGTCCTTCATTGACCAGCCGGTGGGACCAATCGATATGCTGCGATACTGCAGCTCGCGCTTGGCTGGCGGCGGCTCCTCCAGCCCGTGGCTGCGCCCCCGCTGCGGAGGCACAGACGACGCGGCATCTGTACCGCTCGGCATCGGAAAGGGATACCCAACGGTGGAGCCGAACGTCCTCGAAGGCCATCGCACACTTCTGCGGTGGCCGCCGAAAGAAGCACGAGTAGCGGCATAGGGCGCGTTCGCTTGCGAAGCCGCTGCCATTGTAGCGGGCGGGAAACCGCCGTAGAAACCGGCCCCCGCATCAGAACGTCGCTGCACCGATGGAGAGACAAACTCTGCCCGTGGCGAAGACTGACGCAGATCAGGGGACACGAAAGAGGGGCGCTGACCCGGTGGCGCCGGCGCCTCTGCCGAGGGTCCTTGCCGCGTCTGCGGCAACGATGTGCGGTCCATCACTTAGCAACTCCCTTGGGTGCACGCACGTACACACACACGCACACGGCCCCGTTGACTGGCGTTACGCAAGGAAGCAATGACAGGGAGGGGCGGAAGAGCGCCAATGCCGCTGCGTGTCCGGGCGGGCGCCTCTGTGTGTGTGTGTGTGTGTGCGTGTATGTGTGTGTGCCGCAGCACACCTGCCCTGCGCAAGAGCAAATCGAGGCGCACCGTGTAGCAGAAACCCGAATCGCCCGTCCGTCGCCCTTTTTTCCCCGCGAAAGATTAAGCCCACGGGAGCCGGGAGGGGAGGGGGGAGGCGCGCTGTTACACCTGAGAGTGACGATGCGGTCGCCCAAAGGCGAAGAGCGGGTGAGGACTAGAAGACGGGGCGGTGGTTGTGTATAGCACGCGAGAGCGTGAAGACGAGAGAGAAAGAAAACCCAGTAAGAAAGAAATGAGAGGGCATATACACGAGGATACAAAGTCACGGTCGTCGGTATAGACCCGAGGGGAGGAGGGGGAGGGGAGGAGGGGGAGGGGGGGGGGACGGAAGGGGGCAGTCGCGTACAAGTGCAGCGGTGCGGGTGTGGACGATGATGAAGAGCGGAGCAGCGGAGAGAGAGAGGGAGAGAGAGAGGTGAGAATCGCCCTCCCACACACGCGCACGCACACCTCTATAAAAGTAGACTGTGTATGTCCTTATAGAGAGAGAGAGAGAGAGCTGTGTATATACGCACGCGCGCCCCGTGTCTCTCTCTCTCTGTGTGGGTGTGAGTGTGAGTGTCTGTGTCTGTGTGTGGGGGGGGTTGGGGGGGGGGGGTGTTGGGGGGGAGGGGGGCGTGTTTTGAGACAGAGACGGCGTGAGGGGGGAGCGGGGAAAGTTGTGCGGTGTGGAGAGCGGAAAATAGGCCACAGGACCTGGAGGGCTCTCGCAGGGGCAAAGATCGACCGGCGACCCTTTGCAAGGTCTTGTGCGTCCGCGCGGTTACGACGGAGACAGTGCTGTGGCGCACTCGGTCGGCAACCCGGACGTCGTCGTTGTGTGGCCTTCTGTGAACTACATATATATATATATATATATATATATATATCGCTCCTTCAGGAGGCACGCCAACCGGCGATGAGTTCGGCAAAATTGAATGGAGACGGGGGACATGCAGCACGGGGAGGGAAAAATAGATAATCATAAAATATATTCCAGAAACACGCACACACGCACACACGCGCACACGCGCACACGCACACACATGAGTCAAAATCCTCGTCTGGGTCTCCTGCGTGTGTGTGTGCGTGTGTCACAACGGCGCTACCCAATAGCGCATCGCTCATCCACAGACGACTTACATCAGTACAAGACGCGCTTAAACTTAGATATGTACATGTATGCATCTCTGTGCACAAGGAGGGCGCGGTACGTCCAAGAGAAAGCGTCGGGGGATGGGGGGGGTGGAGAGGAAGGGGGGTGCTACTGTACAACCGTGCAAGCTGAGATGATTAGCGTCGTGAAAACTATGCAAACATACAAAAGGAAGCGCACACTTACATACATCTCATATATACATATACAGCTATGCATATATATACACACACATGCGTACACACATGCGTACACACATGCGTACACACATGCGTACACACATGCGTACATTTACACTTAAACATATACAGCTATGCATATATATATATATATACACAGAGAGAGAGAGACGCACGTATACATATATATTTACATATACATGCGTACCTGTGTGTACAGGCAACAGAGGCAAAATAGTTTGAGAGAGCAGCGCCCTACACGTATACACACACACACATGTATACATACATGCATGTATATGCATGTATATGTATATAATGGGGGGGGGGCGAAGAGACGAGGGTCGAAGGTGTGCAAAAGGCAATGCCCAAAGACGGGGCTACGGCCGCGGAAGGGGGCATGTATCCCGAGACACACACGCACACATGCACACACACACACGCACACACGTGCGCGCGCGCTCACGCGAATCGCTCCATATGCTCGTACAGGCTGCGCCGGCACTCCCCCACCAACAACTCAAACGCTACACACGGCTCCGTTGTCGAGTAATTTTGGTAGGTGCGCACCGCGTCGTCGAAGGCGGTCAGAGAGCAAGCCCGGTTAGCGGCCAGTAGGCCGCGCACGAGCGCGTTCTCCTTGCCGCGCTGAAAGTTGCGGTCCTCGTCCTGCAGCCGAAGGAAAAACTTTTCCGTGTCGTAGAGGCTGTCAAAGTACACCGTGTCGGCGGCGCATGTTGTAAAGGACATCGCCGGCGTCTCGGAGGCGTTCGCTGCCTCGGCAGCGGTCGCCAGGTCACAGGCCGTGCTCGTGACGCCATCCACGTTCACGGACGCTCCCCTCGCCAGCACGCACAGGGTAGCATAGAGGAGATACTTGGTCTTTGGCAACGTGCGTGGCACATGTTCTGCGCAGGCGAGCGCCGTCTCACGCGCCTCCTCGTAGCGGCCGAGGCGCGTGAGGAGGATCATGAGACGCCAGCGGCAGGAGTCCGACAGGGTCCGCTGCACGGTCGTGCTCACTAGATACGCCGGGGGCCCATGCGCTGCGAAGGCAACGGGGTTCGACTTCCTCTCACCCACAGATGAGGTAACGGACGCGCCGCCACGGGAGGGTGCGAGCGCCGTAGATGAGGGCGACACAAGCAGCTGCTCCGACTCAGGTGATGTGGAGTCGGCACCATCAGCCACCGAGGCACTGGCCATATCCTCGTTGGGTGTGGAGGCGCCCGTGGAGTGGGGCAGCGCTGGTGTGCCGCTGAATTCGCCGCAAATGGCAGCAGTGCAGCGTCGCTGCTGTTCACGCTTCCAGCATCGCGCCGTCTGGGTGGCTGCAGCTTGCGACTCTGCGTACATATCCAGCGCGGCACGGTACTGCACCACAGCCTCCTCCCTCGCCTCCAGAACATTCTCCAGTATCTCAGCAGCATCGCGGTAGCAGCGGGCGGCTTGGTAGCGAAGCTCCTGCTTCGCGTAGCACGGCGCGAGCCGCAGCAGTGAGTCCACCGCGATACGCGGGTGCGACTGCTTCAGCTGCTCGACTGCCATCGACAGCGTTGTCAGTGCCTCGTTGTCATTCTGGAAAGCGCGGTTAATAAAGGTGGCGTGCAGAAGACAACGCGCGGCGGCTGCCGCTTCCCCGACGGCGGCGAACAGCGATCCTGCTGCAAAAAATAAATCGCGCGTGCCCATCCAGTCCTCCCGCAAGGCGAGACCGTCGTTCAGCAGGGCCTCCTCCGCAGCCGTGTAGGCGCGGTGGGCCTCGGCCAGGAGCTGCTGCATCTCAGCACCAGTGGATGAGGGAGCTCCGCTGAGGCACGCTGGAACCAGCGTGTTCGCGGAGGGCACCATGAGCACACCGCTAGAGGCCGCCGTTGGGATGTTCGTGCAGTTGAGCTCCCCGGCCTGCGGCACGTCGCAACACTTCTGCTGGAGGGCTTCGTCAGTGGTCGAGTAGGACCCAAATGGGCCCGACGAGCGGCGGAGCTCCTCCTCCTCCGTCACTATGACGTTTCCTGAGGTAGCTGTGTGCGCCGCCGCAGGCACCGATGTGCCGGGTGCCACCATGCCTCCGTACCGCGCGGCCGTCACAATCGCCTCGCACACACCATTGGTATTGTACATCGTGGAGGCGACGGCATTGGCGCGGGCAGTGGGAGCGCACTCGCCCTTACTGTCGCTCAACTGCTGCGAGTCCATAGGCGGCTGCATAGTGCCACACAAGTCCTTGTCTGCTTCTGGCGCCCCCGTCACCACGGGTGTGGCGGCAACGGCGGCAAAGGGCACGTCAGCGGCGCTGCTGAAGCACTCGTCGGCGCTGTCACACTTGAACGGTGGCGAGGTGACGGCCGAGGGCGCTTCCTGTATTTTGAGGCATGTGTACTTCGACCCCGAGTGCATCTCCATCTCGGAAGAAGAAACCCCCGTGCACATCGCATTACCGCCACCGGGGGAAGCGCCACCCCAGCCCTGCTGGCGAACAGCAGCCAGCACGAGCTGCATGGACTGCTGCGCTTGCTGCGGTTCCGGTGGTAGAGCCGCGGAAGACATCTGCGTGAGCCACGCGTGCAGAGAAAGGGGCCTGCAGCAGGTGTGGCGGTCCGTATATCGTCGAGCGACAGAAGGCTGAGCGGCACGGTGTGAGTGCTTCCTCGTTCCCCTCTACGCGGTGCACGACGAAGCACGGAAAGGATGTGTGTGGGGGGAGGGGGAGAGGGTTGTACGCTGGAAAACGATGATGATCGTATACAAGCAGGGGTATGTATCACGTGTCGTGGGCACTTGGAGTGCAACCAGCGACGACAAGAGGGCGGAAAGGGGAGGAGGAGGAGGAGGAGTAGGGGGAGCGTCTGAAGAGATGCACCGATGCAGAGAGATGACGCGCGCGGCACTGCAAGAGGACGCCTGCATGCAGAAAACTGAGGGAGCAACACGCAGGAAGCGTCACGATATTTTGTTGTGGTTGTCGTTGGTGTTGTGCGTGCCTGCATCTCGTTCACGCCTCCCTTTTCATGCTTCTTCACATTGGGGCAAATCATGGACGGCAGATGCAGGGAAAATGGGCATCGCCCCCACCCCCACCCCCACTCCTCCTCTCCCCACGCGCACGCACTCTCACGCGGCCTTAGGCGCCTCCGCCAGGCCAAGCGCACCGGCGTCCACCACTGAAGGTGCATGCATGTCTGTGTATGTGTAGAGGTATGTTCTCCACGCCCTCGCTCTCCTCATGTAAGCGATGGTGATGTGTTAACCAGGTGTTAAGCATGTCCACAACACATGCGACTGCATGCGACAAAAAAAGGGAAAGAGAGGTGCTCGTGAGAGGGAGCGGCGGCGGCGGCGCCATCATCCGTTCTTGATCGCCGCTGGCACTTGAAGCGAGGCCACGCGGGCCACTGACGCATGCACAGAGAGAGAGGGAAAAATGTTGCCTTCCGATGCGCTTCTGCGACGCCCCTTCCCCCTCTCTCCCTGCCGACCGCATAGACGTGCCTCCTAATCACACGGACGGCCGCCACCGGCCACGCCGGCGCTTCTCGCTCTCTTCTTCTCATTCTGCCACACTACACTGCTGAAAGAACTCGAACAAAACAACGGAGGCCTTCTCCGCCAGTGCTAACATCTGCGCGTACGCCTGTACGGGCACGCCCGGCGATGCACGGCCGCTCACAGCAGAGCGCATCAGCTGCGCCAGCAAGCCGCCTCCGCATGCCGGATTCGAGAAAGCGAACACGCCTGTGCTCACGCAGCGATACGGCTCTTGCAGCGGCTGCGCGGTGTGGCGGCCTGACACGTTCGTGGGCGACGTCAAGGACGTCTCGATGGCGCTGGCGCCGGTGGCGACCGCCTTCTCGGCCGCCGATGAGGCCGGCGCGGCCGATTCGTCCCCAAGTGATTCCTCGGCGCTGGTGGGGTCCAGCAAGTACTCGTAGGCGCACCCTGCGGATGCGCAACCGTCGACGGAGGCGCCGAGATCCTCGGGAGAGCCGCTGGTCAAGTCTGCCCCACCGCCGCGCGTCACCACTGCCACACATACCGCCGCCATCGTCGTACGACACGGCAGGCCGGCATCCAGGAGAGCGCACATGACGGCGTTCAGCGCGACAGCAGGCAGACTACCGTCGTCCTGAACCACAACCACGTCCACCACGAGCACACATCGTGGAAAGCGCTCGCGAATAAAGGCAGCGTTGATGGTGGACTCCAGCAACGACTCCAGCGCCAGCGCGTCTGTGCGAGCGAGCAGTCCCAGCTTCCTCTCCTCGTACAACGCCCTCTCAGCGCCACCTGCGGCTGGGGCGAGCACGCCAGCATGCTGGACGCGCACCTGCACAATACACGTGTCGTACTCCTCGCTTTTGGCGATTGTTGGCCCGTGAATCGAGACCGTCACCGCTGTCTGCCCCTGCGCATACCAACTGCTGCCGTCGAATGCGGTCATCTCCGAAAGTTTCATTTCTTTACCGCGCAGCTCAAACGCTGTGCGGCCATCGCGGCGTGCGTACACGACAGTCATGGGCGCCGAAGATGGAGGAGGAGGAGAAGACGACACGGCGGCCGCCGGAGGCGGCATCGGGGGGGGAGAGGGGGGGAGGTCTCGATCGAGCTGGGCGGATCCACCTTTCCCTGACGGCGTCGAGCGTTTTTCGTACCCACCTCGTAGAACCTTATCGGGTCCACAAAGCACAATCAGTAGAAGAGATGCGTGCGTGCGTGTGCATGCGTGTGTGTGTGTGTGTGTGTGTGTGTGTGTGTGTGTGTGTGTGTGTGTGTGTGTGCAGAGGGCATGCCCAGCCTCCGCCGTACGAAGGGGTCAAGAAAGGCGGCAGCGCAGAGAAGTGTTGAAAGGGCCGCATGATAAGCGGAAGACCTTCTTGCGTCCACCAAGACGGCCGCATCCATGTAAAATAAAAAGCAGGTGCCATCGGTGCGCCGCCGATCGAGGCAGTACGCTTCCCCGCCCTACCACCTCTCCGTCTTGTCATCGCTGCCCATCCAACTACGCGGTCTTGATGTGTGTGTGTGTGTGTGTGCGTGTGTGTCCACGCAGTCGACGAGCGCACACCAGTGCGAGTGCCGGCTGGAGGGCTGGGGAGACGCGTTCGATGTCCTCCTTAGTTACTTACTGTCGTGTTATCGTCAGGCTGGGCTCCTTGGAGTGTGTGCGCGTGCGCGTGTGTGATCGCCCATCCTCTTTCACTTATCCCTGTCAGCAAGGTGCTGACACAACCGCACATCGCATCCCTGCCTCAGCAGAGCCATAGAGGCACATGCAAGGCGATGCAGGGCTCGCCATCCACCATGCGTGTGCAGTCACCATCATGCAACACGTCCCGCGCCACGTCTTCGAACCAGTGGGGGGGGGGGTGCATCTCAAGTCCGCGTCTGTGCTTCCTTCTTCTCTAGTGCTGCCGCGCAGATGGAGCAGACGGGGTGCGGCGTGTACAGCTTCTCAAGGAAAGCGTCGCCGTAATCTTCCATGCGCTCCGCGCGCCACCAGTCGAAAAAGCCAGCGTCCTCGACGAGCGTCGGATCTGCGTCGAGGGAGCGCAGGTACGCCGCAAGCTGCGCAAAGCCGTTCATCGGCGGCGGTGACGATGCGTTTCGACGCCCCGCGGACGCCGCTGTTGCCGCCAACTCCCGTTCGTACGCCGGCGTGGGTGGGACGCTGCGGCGGTAGAAGTACCGAGAGTACATGTCCCCCTCTGCTGTGTAGTCCTGTTGCGCCGGTGTCCTGCCGGACGCTTCCGGAAATCGCTGCACTGCCCGTGGCAGATGCGCGGTCGTCGCTGCGCTCTTACACAGGCGAGCTGTGCTGTTCACATCCTCACTGAATCCCCACGCGGTGTTGGCGGTCAGCGACCAGTCCTCGACAGCCTTATAGCGCACGCGGCGCCGTCGTGTTCGGCTCTCATTCACTGGTGCAGCAAAATAACGATGACTCGCATTTCTAGCGTCGAGCCGCGGCGCTGGCACTGAGGTCAGGGTTGTACGGAGGGTCTCAGTCGACGACGAGGATCTCGCCGGCATCCTCGCCGCAGCCTCCGCAGCCTCCCGCACGTCCGCATGCACACGTCGCAAGTACTCCTGCTGGCCGTAGCCTACACAATAAGCGTCCGTAGACGGTGACTGAGCTGCGGTACGTCGGGCAGCATCGCCGCCGCTCTGGTCAGTGAACTGGGTCGTCTCCTGTTCAGGTAGGGAGGTGTGCTCTAGCGCTGACTCAGGTGGCCACACCCCGGCGGGGGACGTGAACGACGGCACAGCGGCGCCAAATGCTGAGCTGCAGTTGCCCAAGTAGTCGGTGCCGTGCGGCGCCGACTTCGGTAGCTTGTTCTTGTCCGCTGTCTGCCCCGCTGCTACGGCAGTCTCGTTGGAGGTGTACAGAAGGTAGTGCTGGTTCGCCACAGCATGTGGGGTCTGCGCAGCGACCTCCTCCAGAGCCGTCGCGACGATCTCGGCCATCCGAATGGCACTGTCACTGCGCTTGGCAGGTATGCTGGTGGTCCTGTTCGCGCACTGTGTGGCCGCCGAGCGCGCCCGCAGTACCTCCGCATGTGAGCGCAGGACGTGTCTCGACACCGCCTCGTCCTCCTCCAGCAGGTCCAGCACGCGGCGCTCTTCCATACGCCACGCCGTCTCGTTCAGAATAGGAAACATCTGCAGTACAGGGATCACGGAGAGGCCGCGCGACGGCACGCGCCCGGGCGTGTGTGGGACGTAGTCCGCAATGTTCATTGCCCCGATGTAAAGGGGCAGCGCACCCGAAAGCAGGGCATTGTAGACCTTCTCCGTCACGTAGTCATCCTCGATCGTGTTCTCGAAGGCGAGGACGTAGCGATACTTCCGGAAAACGCAGCGAAGCTCGTGATCGCGCCCGACATGGGTCATGGGGCGGGTCGCACCGCCGGGGCCATCGCTGCCGACTCGCCCGTACGTCGCCTGCATGGATGCCAGTGCGCTTTCGTGGTGCCGACGCAGCGCCTTTGCCGAGCACTCCGATGGAAAGGGAAAACGCGCGCGCTGGGGGATACCGCGCGTCGGCGTCGCGTCGCCAGGCAACGGCGCCGGCGACGGTATCGCGCATCGGCCGTAGTTGTGCACGGGATAATAGCGAGACAGCTCCGACAACCACCACATGCGGGCGTGCCAGCAGTGACTAATGGCAGCCGCGATCGCTGGAATTCGCCCGGTCGCGCCTGAAAACGGCAGCCGCATCTCCTCAGCGCTCCCTGGGCGGCCGCGGCCCCACTCCTTCGGTGTCGGCGGGCGCCAGGAGACGGGCAGGGGAGGCACGTGAAGATTCTCGCCGTGCATCGGAAGCAGAAGCGGGTCGGCACCGTGCAGCACCTCAAAGGCAAGCCGCGCCAGAGCACCAGTGGCAGTCGCACGTCGCGCGGCGCCACCATTCGGAGGCGGTGTCCATGGCAGCGCCACCGGCGCGTCCTGTGCAGTGACCGACACGGATGTGTTTGCCTGCGCCCCCTGCTGCCGCCTCAGCTGGTTCAGATACACGATGAGCTGGAAGTCGCGCATGTAGTAGTGCGTCACGGTCCATGTGGAGAACTGAGTCTTCGGCTTCGCTACACCGCTGCCACGGCGACGACTGGCTGCCGCCAAGAGACTCGACAGTCGATCTGGGCGCCGTATCGTGTTTTGGAGATAGACCGCATCGTACTGGAGCCAGTACGACGGTCGCATGGCATAGCCTGGGAAGCTTTGCAGCGACTCCCCGTAGATCGCGGCGGTGTGCAGAGGCAGAAGCCGCACGAGAGACGCATCGGTGCTGTCGTTGTCCCTGTGTAGGCGTGGGGAAGTATGTGTGTTGTTGGAGAAGAACAACGGTGTTCCACCCCCGGCGTGGGACAGCCACACGTCCACGGAGAGCAGCAGCACCCGATTAGTGTCGTCGTGAGCACCGTTTTTACCGGGCGCAGACGTGTCGCGTTTTCGCGACGGGTTCAGCACCTTACAAGTAAACAGGTCCTCGCGTGTCACAGTGACCGTTGTTGCATTCTCATCATCGTCCTCATCATCATCATCATCATCAGCAGCAGCAGCGCTGCTGCTGCTGCCGGTGGCCACGCGAACGTGTCCAGCATCAACGTCCTCCAGCGAAACGTCCCACGACAAGGGCTCGGCAGGGCTCTCATCCTCATCTTTGTCCTCCGTAGGGCCTTTCGTGTCCGCTGGCTCAGCGTGTCGACGGTGCCGGCGTAGCAGGCGTGGGTGAACACAGTGAAACACGCATCCGGTGCACTGCGACGCAGCCATCGACTGGTTTTTCGCCGAGGCATCACTTCCCTTCAGCAGCAACGCACGCAGCGGATCCAAGTGATACACGGCACCCGCTGCGGAGACATTGGGAACATCGGCGCAGAGGTAGCTATAAAAATCTTTGGTCTGGTCTGTGACGGCAATACTAATCTCCGGGACGTCCCGGCCACCGTCGAGGTAGTGCGGCGCGGCATGAGAGGTATCTCGAAGACGCTGCTGTTCCCCCTCACTGGGCGGCACTGGGAATGGGAGGAGCGATGCTCGACCCTTTGGGTCGGCCCGCCACTCCTCCCGCGTGCGGTGGGAGGCCGCCGTGATGGACATCCACGGAAGCGCCTGTCGGTGCAGGAACAAACGACTCAGTGGCGCCCGCGCGGCGCAAGCGAGACGCGCTTCCTTATGGTCCGCCACAACAAGGAAGCTTGACTTGTACGGTACCGCCATCGTCCTCGGCTCCGCGTAGTGGTTTGCCCAGGGGCCGTCGGGAAGGCCGAGGAGCGGCATAGGCGGGAGAGGCGGCGACGACGGGACGCCAGTAAGCACCTCTGTGACGGCACCCCCCGCAACACCGCGGTTCTGCCGCTGCCAAAGCTGCGACATACGATGCTGCTCGATGGAGGTGTCGTACGCGTGCCGGCACCACATCACCACCATCGTCAACCTGGGGTACAGCACTGCAGCTACATCAGCAAAGGTGTCGTACAAGTGGGCAGCCAATGCCTGTGTAGCACGCACAAGCCGTGACACAGGTCTAAGACGGGCGTCGTGGGAAAGACTCCCCTCGTCGTCATCTCCGCCCACGACATGTTCGCCGAGAGCGCCGATGCGCACAGCCGAAGGAGCGCAGACGTGGCAGCCTCGATCTGTGGCTACCGTCACAACGTCGAGATGGCGCTCAAGCACCTGTGCCACCTCCGGAGGTACGGTGTCGGCAAACGCGACGTCGCCCATAGGGACCTTGCCGGCACAGTCGCAGTCCAACCACGGAGCTTGCACCCCCTCCAGTTCGGCGAGGACTGCGGCACCGAGGTTGTCCCCAAGAGCGTGAATGGCCACATCGACGGCGAGATCCAGCAGCACCCCAAGGAGTGCCAGGAGAACAACCAAGGAGACGCCAATAAAGGCGGCACGGAGCAGGCGCTGTATCAGGGACGCGGCTCGCGTCTCGTGGCAGCGTTGATTACCGCTGCTGTTGCGACGACCGATGCCACTGCTGACATGGGCGTCAGACGCCGCGCGCTTTTCAGTACCTCCTCTCACTCTCTGCCACCTGTTAGTCCCGAAAAGATGGCCTGACGCTGCGCAAACGAGAGAGGCGTACGATGATGAGGCGGATGCCAACGAAGAGAGGCGAGAGACGACACTACGCACAGGACGCGGAGAGTGCCACCGAGTCCAGCCTTGCCGCGCGGCGCATAGCGAGCCCATCGAGGATGGGTTCACAGACGTGCATCGCAGGCAACTCTGCCACCGACGGCTCAAGGAGGCCGCTGGAAGCGACGGGGAAGAAAATGAAAATTCCGCTGATGTCCCTACGCGCGTCACCTCCGCCTCATCGTCGACCGACTCGGCCTGGTGATCGTAGTGGTCGTCGTAGGCTTCAAGAAAGGGTGCGGCAGGCACCTTCACTAACCCGTCCGCCACATCATCGCCGCAACCGCTGCTGATCATGCGCAGCGGTGTCTCGTCCGAGTATCGCTCGCCTGTACGGCGCTTCATTGTAACGATGCCGCCGTGAAGCTGGAGTCGAGAGACCGCGTGTGCCTAGAGAAGGGAGAAGGGAGATGGGGGAGGGTAACGGCGATGATGTCTGTGGGGTCCTCGCTCCCTGCCCTATTCCTGCTCCGCTTTCAGTGCTGTCTCTCAGCAGGGGAGATGCAGCCCCGCTCGTGTTGATGCAACCGGCCCCTCGCGTTGGCCCGACCTCTCCTCCCCCCCTCCCCGCTCCCCGGCCCTTACGCAGAAAACAGAGAACAATTCAGCTGGAGGTAAAATTGTCGGCGCGGTGCGCGCGTGTCGCCTTCGTCGCTGTAACGGAAAGGTGATGGCAGGGCTGGAGAAAGGTAGTAATCAAACAGAGATGATCGTGGCGCGTGAGCGCAGTCCCCTCCCCCTCGTGACGTGGCAGGACGCGCCGGGTTGTTGCGGGGTACGAGAGTGAAGCATCGAAGGTGCCGCACAGCGGGGGGCGTGCAGAGCAGCGAACACGCGGACGCACGCACAGAGGAACGGAAATCGGCAACAACAAAAAAAAAAGCAAGGGAGGAAGAAGAAGTTTCAGTGCGCGGCCATCAAGGCGTACACGCCAATATGCGCACCACCCGCGCAAATGGCCGTTCGAGCGCGTACGGAGGAGCGCCCACGTGCTCAGCACACCGTGTCGGACGTCTCTGCGAGTATGTCTATGCCCTGCCTGCCCCCCCCACCCCCTCAGGCGACTGAGGAAGGAGGAGGAGGAGGAGGAGGAGAAAGCCTAACGTCACAACGCAGGCACGCATATAGAGCACGGCCTTGAGGATGTCCCCCAGCCCCCTATGGAAGCGATGGGGTGGTGGTGGTGGTGGTGGTTAATATGCCATGTAGCTGGCGCGAGGACCTGAATCAGGGAAAAAGAGAAGCGGGGGCGCAGAGGTTGCGCAGGGGGAGGGGGGGGGGCTGGACCACGCACGCAGGCCCGCATACGTCAGCTGATGCACGAGAGAAAGGGAGAAGGTCAGTGGGGGGAAGCGCGGGGAGACATCCTACAAGTGTACACGCATGCGCAGAGGAGTGAGCACGCACCCTTCCGCCCCACCCCAAAGACACTGGCACACAGACACGCCATGCGTCTTCAGCTCGTCAGCCTCCCCTGTGTGTGCGCTCGCACGGTACCCTCTACTCCACCCCACCCATCTACACGCCGCATCGTCGGCGCCGCTGCAACTCGTACCAGAGCGCACCGCCCATCACCCCCGCCATCCCGGCCGCGTGCAGCAGGGTGAAGCGGCGGCCATACAGAGCGAAGCTCAGCCAGATCGTCAGTGCCTTGCGCACGCTTGTCACAACGACGGCCATCACGCCATTAAACTCGTCGACGATGCGCAGCAAGCACAGAGTTCCCGTCAAACTCGTCACCGATTCCAGTGCGATGAGAAGGAAGAAGAAGGAGAGCGAATGCCCTTCCGTTGACGACGGCGGCAGCGCTTCGGAGAGAGGCTCCCACGGAGGTGCGGTGGAGCGAGATGCGAGACGCTGCAGCGGCGGCTGACGAGTCACCCACGCGCCGCAGTCAACTGGTAATGTGCCATTGCCGGTGAGCTGCGCAGTGACCAAGAGACGCTTGCATGCAGCCCGTTGTCGAGCCTCCGCAGCCGTCAGAGCGCTGACAGCGCCGCCCTCAGCCTCGGGCATGGCGAGTGGCGCCGTGGCGTCCAGAAAGCGGTCGAGCAGCCACGAGGCGCCGAGGCCACCGACGTAGAGCAACGTGGCGATGCCGTTCACCATGAAGAGTAACTCCTGAGGCGAAGCCGCTATCTGTGCCGGGGACGCTGTCGCCAAAGGGGCGAGCACCGTGTGTTGCCTCGATGACGCCGGCACCGGGGATTCTCTGTGAGACGACAACGTCGGCGGGCAAGGCGACGTGGAACGCTGCCGATGGTGTGGGTGGTGCTGCAGCGGCACCGCCCCACGCTGCACGTCCCCCAGCGGGTGTGCCTTTTCCCTTGCTGCACCCTCGTGCTTGCGTGTGCCTCGACTTGACCCACGCGACGGCCTCACCGTTGCGTGAAAGCAGTAAGCCTCCTCTATTGTGTAGATGATACAGTCGAGCATGTTGGACATCAGCACACCGGCCACGCCGACCAAAGTCATTAGCCAACGAGCTGAGAGGCGGCAGACGTCTGCGGTGATCGACTGCTGCAAGGGAAGCGGCAAAGAAGTGAAGGGACTCGACAGTGGCAGCGATGCGCCCGCCTGTGCCAACCCAGCTCCGATGCTCGCGCTGTGACTCGGGTTCGCCGCCGCAGCCGCATCGACGGTGACGGCATACTCGCCTGTGAGGAAGCCCGATGCGTGTCCTCGCAGCCTCGTCGTCCGAAGGTGCCGCTCTGCCGCGACCTCGGCTGACGCCACCTTTGCCATTGCGGCTGCGTCTTCTTCGGGGCCGCTCGTCACGGCAGAGACGTGCCCATCCCGTTCAACGGCGTAAGTGAAAGAAACCAGCCCAGCCACAATGATGATACACGCCATGACCTCCGTATCCCGGAAGAGGCGTCGCAGCTGCCACACACGCCATGCGCCCAAAACGCGGGGCATCTCCAACGCAGGGCAGTCACTGTCACTGGACTGATTTCTTTCACTTACGCCGGTGCGTGAGATGGGCTGACGCAAGCCTGTGGCGGCCTCGGCGCGGCCCTCCTTCTCGATGGGCAACTTGGCCCGTCGAAGAGTGCAACGCTGCACGAGAGAGAGGGGAACCGCACACGCGCGCAGCCATTCTCGCGTGGGGCACCATCGCGACATGTCATCGGTGCCATGCCGGCGCCAGAAGCGCGGCCACTGCCCTAAACGCCTGCGCGGGCCGCTGCAGCGAAGTAAGCTCCACCACGATCGCTGCGGGTCAGTCGCAAGTGACTGCGAAGAGGCACAGCCATGTCTCGCTGGGAGCGGCACGTCAACGGCAACGGTAGAGAATGATGTTGAGGGCGGCGGGGATGCGCATGCGCGCCCACGTTCCTGCGTCTCACCACACAGGTGACGCTCGCCAGTGTCGGGGACCTTGTCGTCCACAAACGGCTCAGGGACGCCGCCCTCGCCGGATACGCCGTCGCGTCGGGTCGACGCAGCCACAGCGCACCACTGGTGGACAGTGCTGCCCGTGTCATCGTCGGAGCCTGTGTTGTTTGCCGAAGCTGGGGCCGCTGCCTCGTGACTGTATCGCATCCACCAGCGGTGCACCACGATCATGCAGAGCAGCTTGCTCGACTTGAAGATCACCTGCAAGGAGTAGCTCAGGAAAAAGGATGTACGGTTCGTGAGGTACAGGCTGCACGACATGAGGACCGCAATGCGCACGTACCACAAAGTAGCAACGGTCGACGGGCAAAGCACGCGGCAGATGCTCGAGAGACCCGCAGCGCCGCTCGTGGATGGGGAGTCGTGCACCGAGTCGGCAGTGAGCAGCGACTCCTTGCCACCGTCTACAGCATCCGCCGTAGCAGCCACCGCGACAGGTAGTACAGCATCAGTCACGCTTGTGGGTGCATCTCGGCGGTCGCCATGCGCACGGGAGTTCTGCTGCCCCTCAGGCAGGTGTTCAGCTTCACAAACGGCATCTGGTGAATACGCCACTGCACCACCAAAGCTCAACCTTTGCTTGTTGGTGATGGCGCCCATCCCATAAACTGCATCGAAGCGCGGCTCCTGCGGTGTCGCCTCTGCCGTTCCCACTGTCACTGTCGTCGCCACCGGCCGGGTATCTGGGCCTTGATGCTCAGAGGCGGCTCGCCCCGACGGCTGATGGAGCCCATCCCACACGAGGAGCAGCCCCGCGAGCACCGTCGTGCAAAATGTTTCCCCACACGAAAGAAGCAATAAATTCGTGAAGCCGGGCAGGTGAAAGATTCTCTCCTGGACGGCGGAGGTGAGGACGTGGAAAACAACAACACCAGCGGCAAGCGCGCACAGCCGCCGCGTCGTCGACCGTCTTGCAGGTGGCAGGCACGAAGCGAAGGAGGGCTGCTGACCACCCGGCTGCTGTGGCGGCATCGAACCATCAGGCGAGCCGGCGCTTGCGGAAGGGGGAGGGCAGTGCTGACGGTCCATAGGTCTGCTGGCGTTTCAAGCGTCCGTCTGCGACCACCTGTGGCGCTCTCCCCCCTCCCCTCCCCAGTGTTCCACAGTGAGCTGCGCGCAGGACCAGCTCTTGTTCTCCCCTGTGGTTTCGACTTGCTGGCTCGGCAGGAAGTACATATGCTGGTGGCGCGGATGTGCTCGCATTCGCGCTCGCTCTGGCTCTGCAGAGTGCGCACAGAGAAGCGCGCGCACGCGAGCGAGCGAGCGAGCGCGCGCAGAAACAAGAACGGCAGATGAGAAGAGAAAGGTAAAAGAGTTAAAGCGCGGAGCACATGCCACGTGCGTGCGTGCCTGTTAGCGCGCTCGTAAGAGTGAGCCAGCCACTGCTGGTATCCCATAACAGGCAGGGGCAGGGGATGGGACGTGTTCGCAGGGAAGCGTAGGCGGCACACGTTCGTTGCGTACCTTCAACTAGGCGGCGGCAGCTCGATGCCTCCAAGAGGCCAAAAAAAAAGAGCGAGGCAGAAGCAGCCATGCACTGCCGGGGGGGGGGGGGGGGGGCGAGTGTTCGTCTCCGCAGGCCCTCTCCCCCCCCCCTCCAGCTCACCTGCCAGCCCAGCGGGCAGAAGCACCACAGACGAGATGGAGGAGTGGGGTGATGGCACCTTAGTCGTCGGGGAGGTGGGAAAGGGGGCGGCTCTCGGTGAGTTTTTCGGCGTGTCCCTCCTCGGCATCAGAGGGCAGTCAGGGGGGGAGAAGGACAGGGAGGGGGAAGGGTAGGCAATCGCAGTGTGTGTGGGAGGAAGAGGAAGCAGGAATTCGCGCATGGACGTGGCTGCTCGCGCGGTGTGCCCGCCACACACACACACACATACGCGCGCGTACGACCCCTCCCCTCCCCCTCCCCCCGCCTCTCTCAGAACGGCATCGCGACACCAAAAGACCTGCCCACCTCCGTGACGTTACCGCGCCACGCATTTCTGTGAACATGCCTGGCCGCAGCAACAGCAGCAGCTTCCAAGAAGGCGGCGGTGACCCTCCCCCCTCAGTGCCGTCGTGTCCCTCCTGAGAATAAACACACGCACACACGCACACATCAATGTGACACAGGGAGCACCGTTCCCATCATGTCGTGTACAGGATACGTCTCCCCATGTTACGCATCCGAAGCGACGACGCCAACGCGTGGCGCAGGTCGTCATGCTCTATCCCGGTCAGTTCAATTGCCCGCAACACACGGGTGACATCGTCCTCGCTGAGGGTGTCGCTGAGCTGGCCGGCCCGGGAAGCGAGGGTAACGTAGAAGAGATGCCACGACTCGTGAGAGGTGGACTGCGGGCCCGTTGACATGTGCGCACGCGACGATGACGATCGTGTTGCGTGGCTCTGGCGGCGACGGCTCTGGGGATCATCGATGCCCTCATCGTCCGCGTGCCGCTGCTGCGAGCGCTCTGGCTCCGCAGCCTCCCTCGGTGCATCTCTGTCCCAGGCGTCCCCGTAGGCGCTGGAGCCGGGAGCAGCGGCAGTCGTTGCAGAAGCGGTGGACGCACTTTGCACAGCCACAGTGGGGTCGTAAAGTGGGTCGCCGCGACGACCCGCTGCTCGCGGCTCAGCATTCGCGTTAGGGCCACAAGCCGAAGTAGAGATGCCGCCGCTACGAGCGCCGCCCGCCCTCTCCCAGCGCTGTAGCGATGCATAAGCAAGCAGCACACAGCTGATTTCGTGCCCGCTGAGGAGCTCCACTTGCTCTCGGAACAGCGGCGCCGCATATGCCATAAAGGCGGCCGTCATGGGCGAGAAGACCTCGAAGAAGAGAATGGCCGTGCAGAGCAGCGCAATGTCGCGCACGGTATCACGGTCGCGGAAACGGAGAAGGTGCGCAATGCCAGCCGCCACCGTCTCTGTTGACTCCTGCTTCGCCTCTCCGGGCTCTTGTCCAGCAGACACACGCGACAACAGGTACGTCAAGAGCACCTCCACATAGCGCTGGCCGAGGTGATAGGGAATACGTAGCGCCATACGGTTGCCACCCAACGCACCGGACAACTGCGGGCGATACCGGCGGTGTGGCACGCGTAGTGGCGACGGCTCGGCCTCCTCCACGGTACCCTTACCCTCCGATGTGGTGGCGCATGCCGAGTCCGTACGACGCCGACGGAAGCCGTCGGTGGCACCCTGCGGTTGCGTTTCAAAGTAAAGAAAAGGTGATGTCAGACTCTGCTGTGGATGGCGCCGCCGCTGTGCGGTGTGGCGCGGCGCTGCCGTCGCCGGCACCTGCACGCTCGTCATCGCGTACATGCACGCCTTGAGTACATCCATGGCTTCCCCCATCGACAGCGGTGGCACCCAGGTTGCATCCGCCCCGCCACCAACCGAGTACTGATGCGACCACCAACGTACACACCACTCGTCCAGCGGCATGCAGGCGGTTTTAGGGCCTGTTGTGATACAGTCCCGCCAGAACTGCTCTGTTGCGGCATCTGGAAGGTCGGTGGAGGTAGACGTAGCTGCGTTGCGCTCGGACCCACCACCGTGTCGAGGTGTGCAGCTGTTGACAGGTGGGTCGTACAGCGGCACACCAGGGGCCTCCTCGCTAGGGATGCAGAGGATCGCATAGAAGAGCTGGAAGAGTGTCTTGTTGCAAAAGAGAGGGGCAAGGGGAGCCGATGGCGACGATGCGCAGCCGTCGTGCTCGCGCGACTGCTGGCCAGACGTGTTGCGGAGGTGCAAGTGGGGACTCGCCAGAGCGGCCGACCGCCCAATTTCCCGCCCGAGCACACGCAGCACCTCGCGAGTGCCGTACTGGCAGTTGGAGGACTTCACGTACACGTCGACGGCGGTGCGTGGCAGCGAGGCGCGGCGGCCAATGCTGAGGAAGAGTTGCTTTATGTGTAGCAGGCGCCACAGGAGTCGTAGCAGTAGCAGCGGCTGCTGCGGCGGCGGCGGAGCATCTCCCAACGATTTGGACCTGGAGGAGGTGGAGTCCGCTGCGCACCGAGGCCGGGACGGCGGGGTGGGCGCCGTTGATGGAGAGCCGCTGCGTGGCTGTGCTCGCAGGCGGTAGTCACAAACAGCATCGAAGTGGCGTGGGGTGAGCTGGTGCAGCGTGCGCTGGATCTGCCCAGCGTACTCGAAGAAGCGCGCGTCGACAGCGTCCATGTCTTCGCTGGCGGGGCGAATGCGGCATTCATCAGCAGCGCCTTCTCCCTCCATCGGCTGCGGCGCCTGCACATTCGACCCGGGATCGCCAGCGCTACCGCTTCGGGTGGTGCAGCTGCGTCCTGAGGCATCTGGCCCTTGTCCTTGTCGCTGAGCCCGCGCCCAAGCGATGAGGCCCCACTCCACACGCGTCAAGATGACGTACGCCTGCACACACGTCTGCTCGTACTCGCGCTGGTGTCTGTTCGATATTTGCGCGGAGGTGTGGCGCCGCGCAAGCTCGAGGGCATCGTGACGTCTCTGCGAAGCACTGCGACGTCGCCGCTCACAGGGGTCCAGCAGCCTGCCTCGGTGGGGGCTGTTGGCATTCGCGTCCCCATCCATGTCACCATGGTGGCGGTATCCCTTCTCTTGGTGCTCGCCGCTGCGTCGTCCGCCCTGCGCGTCCGTCTTCCTCGTCGATGCCTTCGGAGGGTCCAACGACCACTCACCCAGCACTGGCGGCGCACTGGCGCCGCGTCGGCTCGCCTCCTCCTCCTCCTCCTCCTCCAGTGGTATCCGCTGCCCGCTTCTCGGCTCCTTGAGCGTCTTTGCAGCAGTGGCGCCATCTGGTCGTCGCTGGAACGGCGGCGGCGTGGCTGACGATAACGAATGCCTTGCCGTGTCATCGCTTGATGTGTTACGCGTTGCAGCTCCCTTCGCACGACTCACCGTCTCGGCCGGAGCACCAGTGCTCTGGGCACCACCGAGAGCCTGCGCATTCGAGTAGAGGTAGCCCTGAGGAGGATGGAGAGGGGAGGTGGTACTTGAAAGATCGCCCGCCGGCTGCGACGCTGCAGCGGTGCCGCCGCAGACAAAGGGTGCATTGCGGGAGCGAAGAAAGACATTAAAGGCGTCGCGGGCATGCGGAGATGGCGACACTGCAGTCGAAGCCGCGCCAGTGGCGACCCGTGATACACTACCCGGCGCTGACGCCGAGTGGCCACGTTGCTGCTGCTCTTGTGGACGCCCCCCGCGCCGCCGACGCCGCTGATCACGACTCGAGTTATGTGTTACGTATTCACGGCAGGAAACGCGAGGCGCTGATGTCACTGTGGTGCGCTCGCCTCCGCTGGCAAGGGTGGACAAGCACCCGCTTGCGAGAGGTGCAAGAGCACTGATGCAGGCCTTGCGCATGATACATCTGGTAAGTTCAAGCATGAAAGTGGAGGGGAAGCAGGTGCCTGCACGAGTTAATGGGAGAGGGGAGGAGGAGGGGAGGGGGGGGGCATAGGGAGACACGGGAGAGCGAAGCGGAAAGCCAACGTCGAGGCACGCGCCGGCGGGAGAGAGAGAGAAAGAGGCTGGAGAGACCCGCTCCAGGGCATCGAAATGAGATGGGAAGGAGGCCCACGTGTGCGCGTCCCTCGATGACTGCGTCGTATTATTGTTTTTTTTTCTTCTTACGTCTGAAAAACCGACAACATCGGCATACGCTCATAGAGGTGTCTGTGCGTGTGTACGTGCGTGCGCGGATGAGGAATAGCAGGTCCAAGGATCACGCACATCGGGGTCGCCATCGCTCAGCGCTGCACATTGCCCCCGTTCTCCGCCCGCACTGCAGAACAAAAGTGACAGACATGGCACCCATGCAGGGAGCACAGACACAGAGACACGAACGCTCGGCAAGCGGAGCATCTCCAGTTCACAGGAAAGTGCTGCACACTGCCCATCACCCTTCATCATGCCCCGTCGTCCAACGCCTGTCGCCTCCCTCTCTCAGCACACCAGCACGCGGCCTCTGCCCTGCCCTGTCCCACCCCTCCCACTCCAACGCTCACGTCTCCTTCGCCTGTGTATGCTCGCCCATCTCACCAGCACAATGAGAAGAGATGGAGTGTGCGCGACTCTTTTTTTTTTTCGTGTCTACTTGTACTTCGCATTTTACAAGACCCACCGCGCCTCCTCCTGCGGACTCTGGCGCGAGAGCGCGCAAGAGAGCGTGGGTGCCTTCACGCACCAGCACGGCCACCCCGCGTACAGAGACGCGCCTCATCGCGCAGAGAGGCGACGACAGCGCCACGGAGGGCCGCCTTCCCTCTCTTCCCCTGAAAAGGTGTTCGTGCAACAACGCTGTCGCCTAACCGCGACGTCGATGGCCTGCGTAGAAGCAGCAACAGCCTACCGTAGCGCCACCCTCCCCCGCCTCCGCCGAGGCACGGCAAAGCACAGCACAGACACACGAGAAAGACTCCACCGTGCTCACGTGAAAAGAGAAGAGCAACGCATGAAGCCAGTGCATGTGAGCAAACAAGGAAGAGCCCGCACACGCACGCACACACACACACGCATGTATACATACATATGTATATATATATATATGTATATATATATGTATGCATGTATATGTGTGCCGCTGGGCGATCTCGGCAGGCGGATGCCATCAGGCGAGTGAGACGCCAAGAGGCACGTGTACATGCGTCCGGAGAGGAAGGGACCGGAGGGGGACGCGGGTAGCGCAACGAGAGTCTGTAGCGACGTCTCACCCACCGATCAGTAACGCGAAAGAAAAAGGGAGCATGGCAAGCACGTGCATCTCAGCGCAGCCAGAGAGAGAGGGAGAGGAGAAGGGCCACAGAGGGGACGGCGCACACCACCGAACTACAATAGATGACCAAAGCAGCCGCACGCGCACCCCACCTGTCCAAGGCAGCGGCATCACACTGCCCAAACACCGGCGCATCGACCCCCCAGCGGTCCATGTGCGCCCCCTCCCTCCCTCCACCTCTCTCTCCCCCCCCCACAGCCCCCATCATCATTGTCCGCACGTGCAGAGCAACGCAACAGCGTACGTGGCCATCGCTCCCCTCTCAGCCTCCCGCTCGAGCGGTGACGTGGTGGCGCGCGCGCGCGCGCCTTCGGTGTCCCCCCTTTTCCCTTTTACTCAGTTCCGTGCTCTGGGGTAATGTTCCTGGGCATCCTGCGCGAGCGCCTCACGGACAGGCGCGAAGAAGGGATGCTGCATCGCCTCGTGGGCCATGATGCGGTCCTGGTGGTCGAACTGCAGCATCTTGTCCAGCAAGTCCAACGCGGTCGCGTCGCACCACGACTCCTGCACGGTGCCCTTCTTGATGTATCGGCGCCAGTCGGCGTGCTCGTCGGGGAGGCCGCTCATACTCGATTCCACGGCTCGTGAGATGCGGCACTGGTACTTGTCGAGGTAGCGGTACAGCGTCTTCTTCCCAAACACCGCTACAATCTGAAGGAGCTGATCCTCGTTGTTGGCGCCGACGAAGAAGGGGTCGCATCGGAATAGCATGCCGGCCAGCACGCACCCGAGGCACCAGATGTCTAGCGAGTAGTCGTAGTGGCGGTAGCCCACCAGCAGCTCCGGCCCCTTGTAGTGTCGCGTTGCCACACCACAGTTGAGCGCCTGTCCGTGAATGTAGTACTCGCCTAGGCCCCAGTCGATCACCCGCAATATCTTGCGCTCGTGGTCGATCATCACGTTGTACGGCTTGATATCACGGTGGAAGACGCCGCGGCGGTGCGCAAAGTCCAGTGCGCGTAGAATTTCATAGAGGTAGTAGCGCATGTCAAAGTTTGAGAGCCTGTTCGAGTAGAGAAGGTTGCGCAGCGTTGTTGGGTTGTGCACGTACTCTGTGACAAGCACCACGGTCTGTGACTCCGCGTCGCGCAGCACATCGAGAAGGCGGACGACGTTGGGACCACCGCAAAGGTTGCGCAGGATGCTGATCTCACGCAGAATCTTCTGGTAGCGCACCGGCTTGAGCAACTTGAGGACACACAGGCATCCGTTGTTGCGGTTTCGGCCACGGAACACCTCCGAATACTTGCCGCGCCCAATCTTTTGCAACAGCTCGTAGGGGGCCAAGTTCGCGTTGAAGTCAACCCGAGTGTTCTTGTAGTCCCAGTAGTTGGCGCCGCGCTGACGATACACGTACCAGAACGGGTGCTCGAATTCCTCCGGCTTCGTTTTTTTTGCCTTTGATTCCTCGCCGCTGCCGCTGCCGCTGCCGCCGCCGTCGGGGCGGTGCGCTTCGGTGTCGACGTTGGCCATTCCAGTTTCACGGCCGCTCACAGCACCGAAGCGTTGAGTGCACACTATGTATGTACGTATGCGTGGGTGGGAGATTATGTATATGTATCGATGCAGCTGTACAGTCACACACACACACGCGGGGGGGAGGGAGAGGGGGCAGACAATGAAACAGGCGGAGAGGAGAGGCGCGCACTTGCTTCGAGCGTGGATGGAGATGGCAGAGGGTCACCAAGAAGGAGGTGGAGGAGGTCGTGCAAGGGGACGGGGAAGGGCAAGGGGAGGGTGCACGTGACGCATGGGTCTGCACCGAGCATGCCTCCGCCAACCGATAAGCATGCCGAACTGGGGAAGAGGGGCGGAGCACCAGACCAGAGGAGTAGTTGCGCCGCGTGCGCGAGCGCGTGCGCACTGATCCTCTCCGTGTAGTTGCAAAGAGCGAGAGAGAAGGTGTGCACATGTGCAGACACCCCCGTGTCCGGCATCCGCCGCACGCAACCACCCCAAAAGCAGGGGTACACGCCAGTGCTAGACATGGTCGAGCCCGGGCCACAGCGGAGCCGCTGTATGATTGGGTACAGGTACGGGAAAAACAACAGGGGAACAGGAGTGTGTCGACAGCGCCCCGTTCACGCATCACCGCCCAGGAAACAGCGAACGGGGGCACACACACGCGACGCGCGCACAGCCAGCAAGTCCGGGCGTAACCGAAAAGAGAACGCCACTGTGCAAGCGCAGAGGAAGAAGGGCGGTGCGACGGACGTCTACAGTGCAGCAGGAAGTGGCAAAGTCTCTGAGATCGGCGCCTCGCGTAATGCGCACAGTCTGCGCGATGCGGAAACACGAGATGTTCTGATGGGAAGGGGCCGGCGGCAGTGTCGTAAGAGTGCGGACACGTACGCCAAGCAACGGCGCCACCCCGCCCCACACATCGAGGACGGAGGGAGAGATGGGCCAGCGCAGGCACATGGCCTGCGTCGTGAGTTACCGGAGCAGCCCTTCCACAGTGGTCTCTCCACACCTTCTTGCCCGCCCGCGCACGCCTTACTTTTACATGGCATCATTCTCCGTCATAACGACTACCACCATCACCACCTCCCGCCCGCGCGCGCGCGCGCCTGTCATGGCGGACGGGACACCACAAACGAGAAGGAAACAGGTGAGGCGGCGTCTTTCCTTCGCCTTACATTGGCCCCTCACACTTGCATGGTTTACACCTCAGAAGGGAAGCGGAGTGTGGGGCCGCCATACAACGACCTGCGCTACACGCGCACCATCCTGTAACCGCACATACATGAAGAACACTGACACTTACGTGTCACACGTCACAACACCCACGGGCACATCCGCACACACACACACACACACACACATATATATATATATATATATACACACAGGTGCGACCCTCTACGACGCAGCAGCGCCCATGACCGCGCCACCCAGGTTGCCGCGCACGCCACCACTGACCCAGAGAAACATAAGGCACACAGAGAGATGCATCGGCACACCTGGAAGGGGGCGGTGCGGCAGCGCTCCCAACCTCGCTCCCACCACCTTTACCGTTGCCTCGCACCTTTCCGGCATGAGGCAAAGGTGTGGAAAGAGGAAAGCAGATGCAGCGCATCGCGCCTGTGGGGTCACTTGCGCTTGTCGCCGGGCTTCTTAGGCTTGTCGGCACTGTCAGACATGCCGCCTCGGTTGGCGGCGGCGTCCTTGGTGCTGCCCATGTCTCCCCGCCTAGTCTTCCGGCTCGCCTCCTCATCCTCCTCCTTTGCTTTGGCACCCTTGTGCTTGGCAATGTTCTCCTCGACGAGCGCATCGAACTTGCCGTTAACCTTGTCGAAGAGTGCTGTGACGAGCGTGTTGTAGCACTCCAGTGCCGTGAGCGCGTCCTGGTAAAGCGTCGTCGGCGCCTGGTCCGCCGCAGCGACGGCGTCAGCGGCGTTCTCGTAGAACTCCTCACTGCCGTCTTTGGCCGACTTCGACGTGTCAGCGGCGTCGTCGTCAAAGACGATAAGACAGCGATGCTGCTGATCGACAATGCCGCGCAGCTTTCGATCGAGAATGAGCTGCGACAGCTTCTGCTCCACCACCATGGCATCTAGCTTCAGCAAGTTGCTCACGTAGGCGATCTGCACGCGGTTGTACGGCGACACCACCTTCAACAAGTGCCGCTCCAGCAGCGTGTTGTACATGTCATTGACCTGCCGACGCACCACCTCGTCGGCAAGGAGGTTCGTGTCGTTGCTGCCGCCGGCGCCCGACTCCTCCGTCTCCGCGCGGCATCGAGACAAGATGCTGTTGAAGAGGTGCGTGTCCTGCTTGTTGTAGGCGTCTGCGATGCCGCGCAGCGCATCCATATCGGCGCCTTTGTACTCCAGCACACCCTTTGAGGAAAGCAGCGTCGCGAGCTCGTCTGGGCTGTCGGTAGAGATCTTAGACAAGATCATGTAGCGAAGCGAGCGGCGCGCCTGCCGTGCCTGGTCCCCCAGCTGGTGGAATCCCTCAAAGGCCTCGTACAAGTACGAGAACGCGGTCTTGTTATCTTTCTCCTCCGCGTGCAGCACGCCGGACTGGAGGTCGATCTCGGCCTGTGAGAGAGGCGGGCAGTAAATGCTGTTGGCCGTCGTCCGCGCCGAGACAAGTGCCGCCCTCGCCTTCTGGATATCCATTACAGCGTAGTAGAGCTTGCTCTCCAGGAGGTAGATATCGAGCAGCAGCGTACGGTCATCCAAGCGGCGCACCTCCTTGAGCAGCGTACTCAGCGACGCCAGCGCATCACTCTTGCGGTTCTCCGCGAATAGAATCTCCACGTAGCGGAGCTGCAGGCGATGGCGCAGGAACGTGCGACGCTCCTTGCGAGCCCAGTCAACGGTCTCGAGACACACCTCCTCCTGCTGCTTCAGCGGCACACCGCACTGCACAATGTGTTCGAACAGCTTGCGCACCATCTTCGTTGTCTTTGCCTTCGGCAGCACCTGGAAGAACGGCCGCACGTCTGAGAGCAGCTGGATAGTGGCCTCACCATTTTTGGTGACCGTCAGCAGCTCTGCCAGTCGGTACACCGCCTGCTCCTTGGCACGGATCGAGTCCCCGTCGTCCGCCTCGACGTCTGTTGTGACAATGGACTGCAACAGCTCGCGCGCCGTCGAGCGGTCGCCCCTTCCGTAGTGGTCTTCTGCCACCTCGAGGGCGTGGGCGCAGTCCACGGCGCCGCCAGGGATCATGGTAGAGAATTTCTTCTCTTTTCTGGGAGCAGAGGTGTGCGAGGAAGGGTGCCGGCACCTGCAGTATAGCGTGACGCACGGCTGTGAAAACTCGCTGACTCGACCTGGGTCACCCGGAGACACCGCTTCTCGCGCCGTTCCAGGTGCGTGCACGCTGATGCGGCTTCGGTGAGCAGTGTACTAGGGGACTCCGGCGGAGACTGCCACGGGCCTGCGCGGTTCTCGAGCAATTTTTGTTGGGTGAGGTGCAGGCACGAACAGCGCAGGAAGCGCAAACGAGGAATCCGGGGGAAGGGAGTATGCGCCACGTGATCCCTTTGCAATGCCAAGGAAGGGTAAAGCGCACACGCACGCACGAGAGAGAGAGAGAAGAGATCGAGAAGCGGAGAGGCTACTGATACGTTTTCAGTGAAAAGTGCACTGCCGGAGACGTGACACTGTCAGCGATTGTGATGTGTATGGAGGAAAGCTGAAGAGGAAAGGGGGGAGGGGGGAAGGAGCTGCAGGGAGGTGGTGAGACAAGCAGTGGGGTGGGAGGCATCCCCCCTCCCCTCCCCCCTCCCCCCTACCCCCCTCCCCTCTCTCTCTCTCGCTTCAGGAGCGCGACAGAGCCGACGAAGGAAGGGGTGTATGGGGGCAGACGGGTGCTGCTCTACGTGGCACAGAGAAAAAGCGTTTGTCGCCTCTGGTTGAGGCATGACCACGCCCCTTTTTTCCTTCAGCGAGAGGCCGCACGCCGGCCGCCTCCATCTGCCGCTGTCGCCATGTTAAAGTGTGCGTGCGTGTTGCGCGTGGAGGGAGGGCAAGAGGCGCGAAGGGCTTCCGCCTCACCCACCCACCCACCCACACACACACACACACACACACGTGAACACGGCAGAGGCGTGGGTTGAGTTCTGTATTGTGTGGACTGCTGTTTTAAAGACGTTCGCTTAAGCTCTGTGCGAGCGCACCTCCTCCTCCTTCACGCATGCGTTCATCAAGCCTTCCTTGCACGGGAAGAGAAGGCAGGCAGGCAGGCAGGCGCGTGCGCCTGCCTGAGGGGGAGGTGACACACGTCACTGCTGCTCGTCTCCTCCGGCGCTTCGATCCCGATCGGCGGTCTCCATCGGTGACTCTACACGGACCTTCTTCTTCTTCGACGCGTCTGCCTCTGCGTCAGAGCCACTGGTCAGCCCTGCCGACGGCGACGGCGAAGCAGCGGCAGCTGCCAGGTACGGTGCCTGCAGCGGCGGCTGCACAGGATCGAGCACGCCGGCCTCCGCATCCCTGTCGTAGCACATGTCCGCGTCAAAGCCCGAAAGGTCGCCGCAAGACAAAAACGGGGCCAACACCCGCTCTGCGAGTGTGCAGGACGTGCGCTGGTTGCGGTCCGCCACGCCGTGCGCTCTTCCCGCTGCGGCGGCGTCCCTATCGGGCGCGTGTGCCAAGGGCACGGCTATGTCGTAGCCGTACGACGGCGCCTCCGGGGTGAAGCCACTGATGCGAAGCGCGCCATCGCTCAGAGTGGGGATCTCGTCCCGCGTTCCTTCTCCATCCTCCTCGTTATCGGCCTGTAGGCGTGCACCGCAGTCGGCATCCCTTGCTGTCGCACCCTTCGCGCCGGTAGTGTCCGAGGACGCCGCCACTGGCGCAGGAGGGCCCACCAAGCGAGGCACGTACCCGGGCGGCATGCGAAAGCATTGGCACAGAAGAAAGCTCTCCATGGACGCGTTGCGTGAGGACTGGGGCTTGACAACGCGCACCTGCTGAAAGAATGGAGCACTTTTTTCAATGAGAAAAGCAGTGTTGGGGCCGCGAAACATTTTCGTGAGGAAGCATCCCCCCGCCCGCAGCACGAACGTGGTGATGTGTAGTGCCGCTAGCAACAGGTGGTGCTGCAGGTACTCGTCCAGCTCGTGCATCCCCGTCACGTCGGGGGCACCGTCGCAGAGGACAATGTCGGCCTTCCGCAGCGATGCACCGAGCGCGGGAGAAAGGGCAGAGGAAGCAGGAGAGCTGCTGGCAGGCTGCTGCTGCTGCTGCTGCTGCTCGTCATCAGCGCGCGCCACGCCCGTCGACACCGGTGCGTTTAAAAGCCGAATAATCTCCTTCGCGGTCGCTTCGCGTGTTATGTCCCCCTGAAGGAGCGTGACCCCGTCGATGGGGGCCATCTCCTGCAGGTCCACCGCCACCACGCGCGGCGTCTGAGCCGGCCGAGAGGCCTCCGCCGCCGCAGCAGTAGTGGTGTTCGTGCCTATCCGCTTGAAGTGCTGGGCAAGCACCTGCGACCAGCTGCCAGGGGCAGCACACAGGTCCACCGCTCCAGTGCGGATCTCGCTCGGGTTGAGGATGTTGAACTCCTCATGGATCTGGAGCAGCTTGTACGCGCTGCGAGCACGGTAGCCCTCCTCCTTGGCCTTGCGGTAGTAGATATCGCGCTTATCCTTCGAAGCGCGACCCATTCTCGATTCTTGCTTCTCTCTCTCAGCGCAGTTGGTGACTGTCGGTGTCGGTGTGTCGTGGTGAGGTGCGATGGGGGGAGCGGGAAAGATGGACACCCGTGTTATACGCTCAGCCGAGGCACAAATTCGGTGGGCCACAGACTACGCTGTGGCAGCCACTCAGCACCAGCCGAAAAACACCGCGACTGGGGAGGGGGAGAGCGGAAGCACGACCCTCGGGGAAGAAAGCGTCGGTGCGAGCCGCAGCCGCGGTGAGAGGCGTTGGACAAAGGGTGTTGGGGCAAGTCACAGTGATGGTTTGGGGTGAGCAGGGCGGCGTTACACGCACGCACACGCGCACAAGCGTCGACTACATAGAGAAAAAGGTTCGTGGTGGTGCACGCATGTACCGCGGCACGACGGGCATAGAAAGCAGCACATCCAGGAGTGGGGGGGAACCTAGGGTGCTGGAGAGGAGGAAGAGATAGGCAGAGAAGCATCGAGCACGAGCCTTCCAACAGAGCGAGGAGCAGGGGAGGGGGGGGGACGAGACCACAGTAGCAGCAGAAGCGCGGGTGCCACCTCCTGACCTCGCCGCGATCCCCGCGCGGGCGCGCTTGCTCCCACGATGTGTCTCTCCACCATCCATAGTCACGCTGCAAGTCATGCCCCTCCCCAGTGCCTGCGTCACGGCCCCTCTACTCCGCTGCGGGCTCAACCTCGTAGATGTCTTCTCTCCCCTTGCTTTGGCTGCGTGTCTTCCAGCAGCATTAACTCGACTAATTTCTAACTCACGAGAAGGGGCTCGGCGAAGGTGATGACAAGAAAAGCAAAGCGGGAACAGCGGCTGCCCATCCCCCACGCAGACTCCCGTGAGCACCCGTGTGTGTGTGTGCCGGAATTCGCAAAGGGAGGGAGGGTCACACACGTAGAAGTGTGTCGCTGACGGCCCTCCTCCTCCCGCGCTCCACACACACACACACACACACACCCCTGCCCTCTGCACACCAGCCCCGAGAGTATGTTGGTCTTCCGCTCGCTCGCTCTCTCCTGCTGGCGCTCGCATGCATCTCAAATCGTTTTTTGAAGCACAACGACAGTGGAGCACACCTTCGTTTATATCCTCTTCTACAGCTGCTGGCGTAAAGTGAAGCTCAGAAGGCGCGCGTGTGTGTGCGCGTGTGTGTGTGTGCCTGCGTGCCTGCGTGCAACCACAAAGGGAGACGATAAGGCAGGGGACAAGAATCGACCACGCAAGCAAGCGCTTTCAGCATAACCCAAGAAAAAAAAAAAAAACAGAGCAGCTGAGCCGCGCGCGCGCGCACGTGGAGGCATGGGCATCCTCACTGGCGACTCCTTCCGGCCTCTCCCACCCCCCCCGCCACTACTCATGCCCCAGCCCCTCACGCACGGCTCCCAAACACACATGTAACAAGCCTTCGCAACCGTTGGCTCGCATGCAGCATGTAGACTACACTAGCCTTTCCAATGATGCCTCTGCACCTCCTCGCGCACGCGTGCCTCGTACTCCTTGACATCTCGCATGTACACCTTGTACGGCTCCTCCTGCGCGGGGTCTTTAATGTTGGGGTGGTCGAGCAGCTCCTGTATAGCCAGCAGAATCTGCTTGATGGTGATGTTCGGGCGCCAGTCCTTCTCCTCGTTAAGGATCGAGAGGCAGACGGTGCCGCTCGGATACACATTCGGGTGAAAGAGGACCGGCGTGAACACGCACTTGGGAGGCTTTGTCGGGTAGTCCTCTGTGAAGTTGAGGCGGAGACGAAACTCGCCGCCCTCCCACGGCGTGCCGGGCTTCCCAGGGATGCCCGCCTCCCAGTGAAGCAGGTCCAGCCCAGCCGGGAGGGCGGCGGCGGCGGAGTCCCTCGCCGCAGCAGCGCCCACCCCGGATGTCGCACTCGAGGGAGACACGGCCATAGAGGACGACGCGGCAGTCGTGTTGTTGGATGGCGATCCCGGGGCCGTGTGCAGCGTCAGCTGCGCTCCCTCTCGCGTGTGCTTCATGCCACTGACGCGGCAGCTGCCAGGGGCGATCTCGAGCGGCTTGGCCCAGAAGCCGAATGGTCGATCTTTCCGCCATGCTTTGCGCTCCTCGCGCAGGCGCGACTGCGCCAGCGATAGCCCTGACATAGAAGAAGGACGACGGAGGACCACCTCGCACACACTGAGACCCGTACACGTACGGTTCCGTGAGCTCGAGTGACAGCGACGCCTGTCTCCGCTGAAATGAAGTTGAAAACGCTCACCGGATGCTAAGAAGCCGTATGTGTGTGTGTGTGTGTGTGGAGGAAGGGAGAAGGGAAAACGAAGCAGCCGTGCGTGGCACAGCCAAGAGAGAAAGAAACGCGCGCTAATAGCTCTTCGGCTCCGTGTTCTCGGGCGTCCGTTCCCGCTGCTGCGCTGCACCGCCACGGCGTCCTTCGGCTGACTCACGCCGTTCTCTTCTCACGAGCTCGCGCGACAGAGGCGGGAGGGTTGCGGGTGTGTGTGTGTGTGGGGGGGGGGGGGGGGGTCGAGGTTTTACGTCTACGTGTGTATCTCAGCTAGTCCGAGCGCGGTGCAAGAGAAGGGCGTAGAGCGCAAGGAGGAGGGCAAGTCACGCCGCAACCGAACTCAATAGAAAAGCTACAGAGGAGGAGAGAGAGGCGAAGGGTTGCATGTGACGCGGCAGTAGCAGCAGTGGAAGCATGAGGTAGGGAGGGAGCACGCCTGTGTACTCAGCTGGTCCCTGTTGCCTGTCATTGCTTTGAACCTCAGCATGCAGTCGTCTGCGCACGTACACGCCTACACATGCATGCACTCAAGAAGCATGGTAAAAAAAATCTCTCCTCGACCTTTACGTGGGCAACGCTTCTCCATGCTTATGTACGCGTGTGTATGCGTGTGTGGGGGGGGGGGTATTCAAGGAAGACGCAAAGTCAGCACCGCCGAGGCAGGCAACCCCTTCTTCATGCACGTGGCGCGTGCGCGTGGGCCATGCAGCACGCCCCTTCCGATGCCGCACTTGCTTCTCTCTCTTTTCAGCCCTTTTACGTGGGTTCATCTTCACACATGATCAACGCGCCAATGCTGAGCACCGAGGCGAGACGCATGCACACGAGCACAGCATCGACGTCGAAAGAGAACGCGTGCACAACGGAAGCGCGCGACAATGTGCCGTCCACTGGCATGCACTCCGATACCGGCACCCCCCACCCCTCTCAAAGCCTGGCATCTACACGATGCACGGCGAGCACGAGCAGCGGCAGCCGCAGCAGCACAAGAATGAATCGAAGGCCCAAAGAAAGAGAGTGGAAAGGGCCATAAGAGAAGATCGGCGACAGGGAGGAGGCGGGAGACGCAGGTAGTCAAAGGGCGTCGATGCCGGCGGCGTCAGTGTGCGGGGGTACGGAGGAGAGCGGAAAGGCGACACCGACGTGATCAAGCGTGTCGGCAAAGACCATCGCGCTAAGCCTCCAAGACACGCACGCAGCCAAGGGGCGGGACCACCTGTACATAGGGATACGCGTGCGACCGTCGCGACACCGTGTCGACGTTGCGATTCATGCGCAGAGACCCGGCAACGAAAACGGTGGAGCCCAAGCGGGCCTGCTGCTTCAGCAGCGCGACAGGAGCAAGGTCACCGACGCAGCGCACAACGATCAGGTCCTCGTCCCCGTCTGCATCCCCTTCCTCTCCGTTGCTGGTGTACACGTGGCTCCCCACCGCGTCCGCAGGCGTAGGGCCCGACGAGTCCGCAAAGGTGTTACGCACCGCCACAACATACTGCAGAATGCGGCTGGGGCCAAGGAAGCCCTCCTGCACATCGCGCACTGTGCCAATCATTATCATATTTACAGCCGATCGCACGTGCACCTGAGGAGCATTGACGTCATCTGCAGTCGTGGCACCGCTGTCAGACGTCGACGCAGGCGACCCGCCAGCGGATGCACCGAACGTGCCACTTGTCTCGTGAATCGCCGCGCTTTCGGCGCCGTCCTTGCCGGTTTCGCCGCCGGCGTGATTCGGGGCGTCAGCGTGGTCGCTCGTAGTGAGGCCAGAGCCCTCCGCTGAAGTGCCGTGCAGCTTGGGGTACATGATGCGGTAAGCTTTCTGCACTGCCAGCAACTCCACTCGCGCTAGCAGCTGCCGGTGCCTAGCAATGCAGTACAGGAACTGCCAGTCCGCCTCGGAGAGGCTGTCGTCCTCATCACCGCCGAGCGCCGCCGCTGCCTCGTCACCATCGCAGCAATCGCCGGTGTGCATCAACTGCAGGTGGTCTTCCAGGGAGTCCAGTAGCCGAAAGCGCGGCACCCGCTCGGCATACCAGCTCCACGCCTCGACATCCACAACCAAGGGTTCCTCCTCGAGGGAGCCGGACGGTGGCACACTCTGTGCTGGTCCCAGCGAGGACACACCTGCAGTCGAAGTTGGCGTCGCCCCAGAAGCCGTAGAAGGGGCCTGCGTCGTACCAGGCCCCGGGCGCGGGCTCGCTCTCCGGCCGTCGCCGTATGCGTCAGCGGTCGGCGGCGCGGGGCTAGTTGCCTTGCTGATGGCCATTAGTGAGGGGGGCAGGAGCGGCGCCATGATCTTCATGAAGTCTGGGAGGGCTCGTCGCTGGCACAGCGGACACGCATACGCCCTCGTTGCCCACCGCGACAGCCACTGCCTCCCCTCCGTGTCCGGGGAAGAGGCCGCGTCGTCAGCGGGGCTGTCGGCCGCCGCGGCCCCGTCGGGTGCGGCGGCGGCGACCGCAGCCGCCTGCCCCTCGAGGTCGACGAAGGGATTAATAGGCTCCTTCTCCGACTCCACGAGCGCGGCATTCGGGCTGTCGCCGAACGGGTTCGGGTAGTGGCGACTGAGCTCCGCTATTGACAACTCTTGCGCGGTGGGCGCCGCTCCCAGAGCCCCACCGCCGATGCCGCCGCCGCCGCCGGTGGTGGTGGTGGTGTCGGCACTGCCAACACCAAGCGTGCCGTCGGCGTTGCGCCGCTGCGTAGGGAGCAGCCGGGGGGCAAACGTGGACAACGACGGCACCAACGACATCGACGCAGGCCGACGCTTGATGCCTGGCGCGGCGCCGTCCGGCGTGGCGCGCACAGAGGAGCGCTGCGCCGCCGCCTCCACATCAGCGCGGTTGTCGGCGACGCCCTCCACTACGAGCACACTGGGAACGAACAGTCGGCCCTGACAGCTGTCGTGGCGCCCTTTCAGGTGATGCTGGAGATCGGCTCGTGTTGTAGAAAGGTCTGCCGGCTTCTCGATATCGTCACGGGCAAGCGCCACAGCGTCCCAGACGTCGGCGAGGAGTTTGTCGATCAGAGCGACCTCCGGGAGGTCAACCCGCGGAGTCGCGTAGTAGTTAGCCGTGCTATTAAGGCTAGACGCCTTCACAACCGTGGAGGTGTCCGCGACGCCCTTCGCGGTTGCGACTTCACTGTTCGTCTCCAGCCCTCTCCCCTGTGTCGCTGCCTTCACTGACGAAGGGCTTGCCGCACGAGCCGCAGCTGCAGTCGTGGTGGTCGTCGTGGTGGTGACGGACACAGCCTTGTCCTCGTATCCGATGATCTCACCAGGACCTGGACCCTCCATCACAGCTGCGCCGTTAGCGCTGCCGCCGTGGGAGCTCTGCTCGTGGCGCTGATGCACGTGTTGCTCCGCGGCCTCGCGTCTTCGAAACGGGCGACTGCACGCGCTGCAGTGATACAGCATGGACGCGTCCACTGGTCTGCGTATGGCCACCGTTTGTACTGCGGTGTGCGTGGTGGGCGTAGCGCTGGCGTTCTCCGCACGGCTCAGCTCTGCCGCGGACGCGATTAGGGAAGACGGTGCAGGCGGGCGCACACCAGAAACGGCGCCTTTAGCAGTCGGTGTAGCTGCCCCTGCTGACACAGGTCGTTGCTCTAGGACACACAGCGAGCGCGTGCCGGTGGTGGAGAAGGGCGGTGGGTCATGGGTGGGACGGTAGGCAAGGCACGAGGGCTCCACGATGAGCTCCGCGTCCTTCGTGCTGCCGACACCAGCGCCTCCGCTGCATTTGTTCTGGGCTTTCTTCAGGGCCGCCGCCATGGCTTCTAGCCGCTCCCGCTGTGCGGAGGGGTAGATCGGCTCGGGCACGGCGGGCGGGCCCACGTTCGGGGCGGAGGGCGCCAGCTGCGGTGGCACGTTAAGCCACACGCCATGCTTGTAGTGTGCCTCCTGGAGGAGGGCAAGATGCAGGTCCACCTCGGATAACACAAATGTGTCATAGAAGCAGAGTTCCGAGCGCACGTGGGGCGCCGCCGGCAACGGCGCGGCAGCGCCGTCCCCACTTCTCGCAGGAGCTGGTGCACGGCCGTCGCTGCCATGGTCCCCGTTACTGCCGACGCCTCCGTTGACGGTGCCCGGTGGACGAGTCAACAGGGTGTTGCCTTGACGAAGGACGGTGGTCTGCGCAAACACCGCGCGGACCGGGTGCACGAGGCATCGCCATCGGGGGCGCACAGGCAGCAACGTCAGCGACGGATGCGATGAGCGTTGAATTGGCAGCATGGAGCTTTCCTTCGCAGGGGTGCATATATATATATATATTGTATGTGTTTTTGTGTGTGTGTGTGTGTGCGTGTGCGTGGGTAAAGAAAGAAGGCGCAGCACGGAAGGGCACAGACAAAGCGCAGCGAATAAGGTAAGAGACATCCCTGAAGAGGGAGGGAGAGGAAAGACAAGCAGAGACGTGCGACGAGTTCGGCGCATCGTGCGGATGTGAACGCGCCTGCAGACGGCACACCCTCCCCCTCCCCGTCCCCGCCACACACACACACACGTGCAGCACGATCATGTCCGCTGTTTCACATGTCTCGCCTGGCCGTACACAAGCATCGTCGCACGCAAGTGCCCGATGCAGCGTGTGATGAGCCCCTCTCTCCCTCTATGTGTTCCCTTGTGCCCCCGATGGTCATGTGCTGTTGTGATTCAGGCGCGCGCGGGGGAGGCAAAGCAGGTTCCCTTTTCAAGAAGCCATCATTACAAGCAAGCCGCATAGCGGTGTGGTCCAGCGTACGTCACGCCACGCAAGCCAGCAGCACGCGGAAAGTAGCTGCGGTAGTAAGGAGAAGGAATACCCCCCCTCCCCTCCCGTGTCCCCGTCTACCGCCGAGGCAGGCGGACGCAGGCAGCACCCACGCAGGCAACGCGCCCGCGATGCGTACGCGTGCGCGCACACGATGTGTACGCTTCACAGCCGCGGTAAGGACCATACGTCCCCCCCAACGGCGTACAACATACGAGCCGAGTCGTGTGAAGGAGCGCAGCCCACAACATACGGCATCCTGCACATCTTCCAAAGGTTGGAGAGCCGCACAGTGGCACCCAGAGGAGACCAGTGAAGCTCGGCAGCGACATCCCCCACCCACACCCCTAACGCCCTCACAATCTCCCGCCTTCGGCCTTCATGTCCTCCCGCGCTTCCAGGGTCCAGCAGTGCTGCGGCTCCATTTCAAAAAAGCGAGGAGGAGGAGGGGGGAGGCAGAGATACAGGTCGCGGTGCACACCACCTGAGCATGGCGTGCACGACGCCGTTGTGAGCTCGCTGGACTCGCACTGACTCATCGCGACACAGCCCGTACCTGGATACCAGCGTCCGCAGATGAGGATGTGGCCCCTGTACCAATGAGTAGTGAGACAACGAAGACCGCGTCCGAGGTGTGCATCGCAAGTCACGAAGTGGCCGGTGTCCCCCCCCCCGCTGCGTACTCCCTCCTCCACAACCTTCTACCATTTTTTTTTTTGGCGTGCCCCGTCGCACTGCCTTGCCGCCCTTCCCAGTGATCCACAAGGGCGGGAAACCGTCACGCTCGCCACGGTCGGTGCGAGTGTAGCGCCGCTCCCTGCACAGACCATGAAGCCAACCACCCTTGACCTCAGCGAGGGCATCGGCAGCTACGGCAAACTCCGAGTTTTCCGGGCTTTCCGGCCTACGCGCGTCGTCTAGGCAATGACCGTCGTGTCACTGCCAGCGCTGTCGGCCACACTAAGCGGAGTCGCTTCTGCCGCTTGGCCCCATCGGCACTACTATCGGTAGCGAGGGAAGCTCACCGAACCTCTGTGACCCCTCCGTGTTCCCAAAGCTGGACGTTATTGTGTTCTGCGAAAAGCACCTCTCCAGTGCCTGCATCACAGACGACAGCGGCAGCGGCTGCACCGGATCGGCGCCCTCCCCCTCGTTCCGTACCGAGTCCGGCGCCCACGACGCTGCGATGCTCAGCGGCGCACACGTCATCTGCTGTGCGCGCAGTCCTCGCATGAGCATCGAGCAGATGAGCAGCAGCGCCACCACGTAGAGGTAGACGGCGAGGAAGTCGGGCACGGCGTGCGGGTACACCGTGATGATGGGCAGTGCAACGAACAAGCCAATGCACAAAATAACGTGCATGCGCCACTCAGTGCGGTCCTGTCGCGTCGACGCCGAAATCTGCTGCAGGCGGGACGGCATCTGCGGCGCCACCATGCGGAAGTAGTACAAGAACTCGTTCACGTCGGTGATGCTGGAGAACATGTGGCTCTTAATGGCCGGCATCTTGCGCTCCGTCGCAGGGACCTCCCACGAGAAGGCGAGCACCGGCTCACGGGAGCAGAGGCGGCGGTACCCGTACAGGGCAGCGAAGCGGACGCTGCTCAGGTCGGTGGCGGTCACCACCGGCTCAATAACGCTCTCGTACACGGTGATCAACCGCTCGTTGGTGAGGACGTAGAGTCGCCCACAGCTGCGGACGACCACCACGAACAGCAGTGCAAAGCCGAGAACCACAACCAGGCCACACGCCGCCACGGCCGTCGAGCCGCTCAGCCTCACAATGGCGTAGGTGGTGTCGCTCACCGAAGACAGCATCAGCATCCAAATACCAAAGAGAAAGCCGGCGAGCAGGTCCAGCAGCAGCCACTTGTTCTCCATCAGCACGCTGCGCAGCCGCGGCTCGGAGTACCACGTGATGAGCTCGTCCCTGAAGAGGGTCGCCTTCAGAGCCTTGCGGTACTGCGGGGAGAGAAAGTCGGAGCTCAGCAGCTGCGCCGTCTCGGCCCGTTTCTGACGCACCACACTCTCGGGCAGCGTCGTCGCCGAGGCGGATACAGCAGCCGTAGCTGCAGCCGGGGATGTTTGGGCATCCGTCGGGAACGTGAGCACGGTGATGCCTGTCGCTGCGTCGGTGCTCCCCACAGCGCCGGCGGCCACCGCGGTGCCCGCCGGCGCCGTTGGGTGCTTCAGAAGACACGTTTGCTGGAACGGAAAAGATGCGGGCGACAGCACCGACGACGTGGGCACTGCCGCAGTGGCGTCCACGTCGGTCTTCGTCACGGGCGTCAGGGGGGCTCCCGCAGCAGCAGCGGCAGCGCTGGCGGTGGTGGTGGTGGTGGTGGTCGTCGTCGTCGTCAGGCCCGCCTCTCCGCTGCACACGCCAGAGCCCGCCATCGCAGCAGTCATGGGCGTGGATATCGCTGTCAACGCACTGCCGACCCTTGCCATGGCAAGGGTCGGTGCGCCGTGCATCGATTCCAGCTGCTCACGGTACCGCCTCAGCTCCGGGAGCTGAGCAAGCAACGACCGCCCACGCAGCCTCAAAGCTAACTTAAGGTATGTGGTACTGGCCATGTTGCGTCGCGCGTCGTTCAAGAGCTGTACTCTCGCGTTCTGCGAGTGCATCGAGGAAGACACGCTCTCCCTGCTCGCCCCTGATACGCCAGCAGTGGTGGACACCGCTCCGGCAGCATCTGGTGACACCTGCAAGGTGGGGCTCTGGTGTTGCGTTGCAGGCCGCGCTTTCCGCTTCGCCTCGTGCTCCTCCTCCGTCTCGAAGAGGAGCGGCGCGCGGCGGCGGCGGCGCACAATGTACCAGACAAAGCCGCCGAAGGAAAGGTACGCCACGAGGAGCACCTCAGCGAAGTACACATCAGCGAACCACGGCTTCAGCGACACAGCAAAGCTGAGGACAATGACCATGGACGAGCTCACGAGGGCCACAGAAACGGGCACAAATGCGAAGCGGGCGACGTTGCACCAAAAGCAGACGTCACCCGGGCCGAGACGCACGGGGTGGCGGCATCTGCAGATGGGGCAGTAGCCGGTTGCCGCGGCCATCATCACGATTGGCGCGGCGCGATGGAAAACGACCCGCTGCCGCTGCCGCTGCCTCTGCTGCGGCTGCTGCGCGGTCGGGCTTGATGATACTCCCTCACCACCGTCCTCACTGCCGCGCTTTCCCAAATCCACGGTGCTGCCATCGAGATTGCTAAACGGCGTGGCCGCGATGTGCTCCCCCTGCAGTGCGGACGGTGGAGTGGTGTCTGCCACCGCGGCTGTGTCGCGGGAGGCGTCGACGATAGTCTCAGTATCGTCGTCGTCGTCGTCGTTGGCCGCCGAGTCGGGGCGCCTGTACCGACCGGCGAGGAGGTCAGACAAGAACGGCTCGTACCTCCATGGCAACTGGTGAATAGTCCGCATCCACGTGTACAGGAGGATCGCGAGAATGAACAAAATGCAGCCAAACACAAGCGCAGCGATGGACGGCGCACGGCAAATGTAAATGTTGTTTGTCGTCCTCGAGGCGGCACAGTGCATGTCTGGGCACACCGCATGGAAGTTGCGCTCACGAAAATCTTCGCAGAACTGCTTGCGGAACTCGGCAATTTCATCCGGGGTATGCCCCACCTCGGCCTCACCTTCCCCTCCAGCGCCGCCGGTAGCAGGAGTGGTCCGGTAGTAAGACAGCACCGTGCTGTTCACCTCCTTGCATGTCTTCGTGCTCTCGCACCAGCCGCACATCAACGGCGGCGGCATGAGACCATCGGTTTGGTCGAAGACACACTCGCTACAGCGGCTGATGTCTGCGCAGACGTTGAAGGCGTGTGCGACTGGGCTCGTGTCGATGAGAAGACAAATAAACAGCACCCACGCAGTCGCTGTCGCTCCACAGCGCAGCAACCGCCGTAGCGAGCGATGCGCATCGCCGCGGAAGCCGTCCTGCGGCTTCCCCGACGGCACCCCCATCGTGGTTCCTCGCACTCTTCGAAACGAAAACCAGCAAACAAGTCACAGTCATGACACCGGACTCCGCAGCCGAGTCGCGCTCCCGGCAGCGCCCGCTCGCGACAGCGAACAGAGAGAGAAGAAAAAGTCTCACGCTGTACACGACGCACCAGCAGAGGGGGAGGGGTATGTGATGAAGGGTTTCAGCGGAAAGGGCTCGGGGTCAGTAGCCGTCACAACCGTCACACACACACACACACACACACAGAGAGAGAGAGAGAGAGACAGAGACAGAGGGAGGTAGCCGAACGAAGACCGAGAGAGGGCGATAGGGGTGGAGCCGTGCTGCTGCCGAGTGCGCACGCTTCGAGTGCTGCGGCAACGGTGTGAGTGCGGTCCTTTTGCGTGTGCTATTACTTAGTGTGTTGTAACTGTTGCGATGGCGTCCTCCGCAGTGCATCGGGGCCGCCTTATCCCCTCCCGTTGGGGGCGTTTGTTGAGCACCACGGAAAGCGGCGTGGGAGTGGCGCGTGTTCGCGTGTATAAGCCAAATGCCGCACGTGGACGTGACCAAGAGTGGACACTAAGAGAGAGAGACGTAGTCACGTTTGGGGAGAAAGATTGCGCAGAGGTACGAGAGCTGCACATACTGCGCACGTGTTCAGTCGAGACGTGGGTGGGGAGAGGTTGCGCGTGGACGATGGTTCCGTGCGCATGGGCGCGCGTGTCACCAGCGAGCAGGGTTGAGTCGTGTTGGCGCCGACGCGCATCAAGAAGGATTTGGGAAAGGGGAAACCATGTCGAAGGTGAGGAGTTGAAGACGACGTGGCAGAGTAGGGATGTCGATGGCATGAGTATAGGCGAGCGTATGTGTGACGCAGGCATCGTGCATGGTGGACTGAAAGAGCGGTGGCACGTGGCTCCCATCGTACACCGTTCGACCGCGCCTGCACCGCTACGTGGGCAAAGTACCTGCAGCGCTATACGCGTGCACAGCCAACCTTTGGCGTCTACTCGCGCGTGGGCAACATCCACATCGATCTTGCCCTTTCCCTTCGCTGGCGTGGCCGTCGTGGTGCCTGTGTCGGCTTCGGTGTTCAGCCACGCACGTGCATCCCCTCCCCCGACCCTTCAGCAAGAGGATACACAGCAGCGCAGCACAATGAATTGATGCACTCATGCACGGCCTCTTCCCAAGGGGGAGAGAGAGGTCGGGTACTCTACTCCGGCTACACTCGGGCCCCCCCCGCCTCCCTTCATCGTGTGTGTGTGTGGGGGGGGGCATGGCCTCTCTGCGTGCAACACAGAAATGAGGCCATCCGCGTCTCGACGGGCAGAGCTCACATGAAATCATACACAGATATGTATGGCACGCACACGTAGACCGTGGGAGCGTTGCGGCAGCGTCACGGTAGCCACCTGTGTACAGGTAGGTATTCCAAAATAACCAAATATAAGGAGTTACATACATACACATACACATACATGCAGGGGTTCCCCCTGCCCCCGCCCCAAGTGCACCGTCGCCGTACGCATACTGCGGCACTCCCCTCTGACGCGCTGCGGAAGGGGGGTGTGGGTGCGTGGAAGGGGGAGGGGAGGCGTCACAGGCATCCCGTGGCGGGAAAAGGCCCAGGAGGGGCGGGGGGAGGGGGGGCTGAAGGGGCGTGCATACGCAGGGCCACCCATGCACCGTCCATCAGCGCGTGGATGGGGATCGGGAAAGGCCCCTCACGTGTATCGGTCTCTCTCTCCCTCCCCTGTGTGTGCGTGTGTCTACGCGCCTGCATGGCAAGGGCATACCCCCACCACCACCACCAGCACCCATTCCTGTGCGCCACGATCAGCCGCCACTCAACGCAGATCGTGTTGCAGAAGCCGCCGCATGTCGGCGCGTTTCTCTCGTCGCCGGCGCCACACCTGATGCGCGTACGCGAGCGCGGCACAGGCAGGAAGAGCGATTACCACGAGGGTACACAAAATGCTCACGATGTTGGTGATGCTCCAGTAGTCTGAGGACAAATCGATGTGGTAGACGTCCTGCACCACTTTCACGAGCGCAGGCGGATACGACTTCGTGCCGTCTCTCGTCAGGGGAATATATTGGTTCACCCCTTCCGGTGGTCGTATCAGCGTCGCTTCCGGCGTTACGAGGAGGTGACAGTAGTGCTCACTCTCAGTCCCAGAGACTTCCTGCAACCCTGCCGTGCTGCGCGCGTGACCCTGTCCAACTCGCGCGGCTGGCGCGCCTTCACCCACGGCAGCACCAGTGCTGGAGACTGCCTGCGACGCGGTGCGTGCCTGCGCTGCAGCCGGCTTGTCCGGCGCAGACGATAGATCTATGGAGAGCATACTCAATAGATCATCGAGCGTCAAGTCGGCGAACACATACACGTCGCGTTTGTAGGCGCTCAAGTAGCTCTTGCGCGTGAGAGCCTTCAGCACAAACTCCTGCACTTTGGGGAAGGCGTCGTTCCTCGGCAGACTCCATGCAAAAGGCATGGCGGGCGTCTGCTCAGGCAAGTCGAAGAGGGCGAACGACGTGTTTGAGCTCGGTGTGGTAGGCACCGCAGTACGTCCGCGTGCCTGCTGCCTTTCCGCGGCACTACAGCGCATCGCATCGAGTGCTCCTTGCGTCCTTGTACGTTGGGTTCCTGTGTGGTGGTCCATCCCCAACAGCGACAAGGCCACTCCGTGGTGGGAAGGATCACGGGCAGGGCAGTTGAGTGCAGCAGGTCGGAGATTCGCAGCCGCCGCCACGGTGCCACGAACTGCCGCCGCAGACGCCTGCGCTGGCTTGCTTGCGGCCCGCATGGCGTCGGCCGGTGCTGCAAGAGCGGGCGTCGAAGAGGGCCCCCAGATATGCATGATGACATCGAAGGTGATCCCCAAAAACTCTAGGTTCCCGTAAAAGTTTCTTCGAATATCTTTGACGTCGATGCTCACCATGCACACGCACCGCTGACGGCTGGATGGCGACTCTGGTGCAGCACCCCCCGTCTCAAGCAACCGATGCGCCGCAGCCTTGCCGTCGCTGTGCTGAACTGCATCGGTATGCAGCTCAATCGTATCACAGCACGCGTCGTTGCCGCCGTTTGTAGTGATCATCTCCCACGCATCCCATAACAGCGCCTCCGTGAGGACATTGTCGTATTCATACTTCGGCGCTACAGCGAAGTAGCGGGCTGCCTTGCTGTGTAGGACAGTTGTGTACCTGCATCGCACCCGAGTGGGCTCCGCGATGTCATTGCTGTCGGTCCAAGGCGTGGGCATCGCATGACGATGGGGAAGAAAAAGGGAGAGGGAGAGGGTCACAACGCAGAATTATTCAGCGCAGCGCGCTGTACATCAACCGAGTGGATCTCCACACGCGATCGGAGCAGCATCCAGAGCAGCGGCGTCCACGGCTTCCGCTGGTGTGGACTTTCTCAGTGAGTAGAGTTCGATGCAGGAGTGGGCAGGTGCACGTGTGCGTGCGTGTGTGTGTGTGTGTGTGTGTGTGTGTGTGTGTTGGGGAAAAAGACGAAGAGTAGAAAAGCAGTGGCGCGACAGGGGACGCAGTTTTGGAGACCACAGGTGCGGCATGGAGAAGTCGAAAGAGGAAGGAAGGGGGCCGCCCAGCAGCTGTGAGCGTTGTGCGGGCGATGGCGGCACACGTCATCACATGCCCGACGGCATCGATTACAGCGCCCAAGCGAATGTTTGGAGGGGGAAAAAGGGGGGGAGAGGAGACTTTTTTTTTTTGGTGAGGGTGCCCATGTCATTGTGCTTCTCTCTCCCCTCCCCTCGGCGTCTCTGCATTGGCGCGTCGTCATCCTCCGCTGCCGATGCACAAGTCGGCGGCAGGAACATAAAAAAAAAAAAAAACGACCACTGCTGCTGGAGACCGAGGAGGGCCTCGGAGGCACAAAAACAGGAGGCCCAAGTGTGTACGCCCGCAGCGCACTGCGCGCCCTTCAGGACGATGACGAAGAGGTGGTGGCAGCGGGGGGAGAGCCTCAGAACCCTCTGGCTTAGAAATGCGACCGTACATGCACGTATGCTTGCATGCCTGGCCTGGGTAGCCGCTGGGTGGCACGGCGCCGGCACGTCCGCACCCACAGCCAGCCGTAGCCCATACCCAAGCCCATCACGAAGCCGCCCACGTGTGCGGCGTGACCGATGGTCTGGGCAGGCATCAGTATGCGCCACGTCGACCTCAGCGCACGCCGCTCTGCCTCTGCGGCGCAGTCCAGGGCGCCGATCTTCGGTGCCAGAAGCGCCACGTAGCGGTTGACGAGGTCGGTGGCCAGCAGGAGAGCTTCCGGCACCACCAGACACCACGCGGTGACACACCGGCCGTAATACGCGGTGCTGAACCCAGAGAGGGCGCAGATGCCCGCGCTCGCCCCGCACATGAGCATGGCGTTGCTCACTGCCTCCTGCGCTGACACGGCCAAGTTGCTGTTGCACGCCTCCACGCGTTGTCGGATCGATTCGGCGACTCGACTAAGCGATTCCAGGATGCGTCCGTCAGCCGCCACAGCGCCCGCTTTTCGCGTCGCATCCGCAGCAGCGGCAGCAGCCCGCGCAGCGCACCTGCGACGCAGAGCCACCATCAAGTTGTTGTAGAGCATCTGGGAGCTCAGTCCACCAACGGCACCGCCGACAGCCCACACGAAGAACGCGCCGGCCGAGTGGACACACGCCTGCAGGCAGCTACCCTGCCCAAAAACGGCGCGCATCCTCGACCCCAGCCTCCGACTAGCAGAGCTCCCCACCGTACGGCCAGACACACGCGGCGCTTCGTCGTCGCGTGCGCGAGCCCACCACCGGCGAGCCACCGCACCCTCTGCGACGGTGGCCGCCACGTCGCCAAACTCTGCAAGAGTCGCGGCGAAGGAGAAGACGTTGCTGAGAAGGTGCCTCGACGAGATGTGCACGAACAGATGTGTGAGCACACTTGCAGGCCGTTCCGAGAACGTGTCGACGCTGAAGCCGTAGCGCGTCACGCGTTCGGCGCACTCTGCATCGGTTGGCCAGCGCCCGCTCGAGCAGTGGACGGTGAGGAGCACAAGGATCGGGGCGAAGTCTATGGCCGCGTATATGGACTGGGCACGCACCATGAGGAGAGCACCACAGTGAAACCTGTGCAGCGGCGCGTGGCGGCGTATATACGTGTGTGCGGCCAGCTGCGCCGAAGGGGTAGCACCTGAAAGCGGAGAAAGATCAGGAAACAGAGAGAGAGAGAGGTGTGTGTGCCCCACCCAAGACACGGTTTGTGGGCAAGCCGCGTGCATCCAGCCTCTGCAGGCGTACACACCTACACGCACGCCCATAAAAGGCCCACGCACGAGAGGCACAGGCGTGCGCCCAGATCTCTCTTCAACGAATGCTGCGGTGACGGTGGCGGTGGAGCGGGGGAGGGGAGGCGGAAGCACAGTGGACAAGGGCTAGTTCAACAGCTGTGGGTCGCGCCTCCGCCGATCGTCCTCTCCCCTGCGGCGTGGCTGCTCGGCAGCATGAAAGAACTGTACGGATGCGAGGATGGTGTGCCTGTGCGTGCACAGAAGCCTCCTGAGTGGCCCCTTCAAGCACGCCGCACAACGCCCCACACCTCCCCCCTCCGCTCCTCACACACTTGCACAGCTATACGAAGGCTTCGCCCACGGAATCGACTCACCCGCCCATCCATGCATGCACACGCCTCCTCTCGCACCGCCCTTTCGCTGGCAGCAGCCGCTGCCACGACGCCGCGCGCGTGCCTTACCGCGCCACCGCAACGCTAGATCAACCTCCAAGACGTTCGGGGGAAGCGCCAGGCGGAGGCGAAGCATGGAACCAATGGGTGAGCACCTCACCACTGGCTTGGCTGGGCAACGCGCCGCAGGTGAAGGAGGAGAAGGGGGGAGGGGCAGTGGAGGGCAGCGTGCACAAACACAGGTAGAAAGCGCTGGAAACGAGAAAACATACAACACACACGCACACACACGAGACAGACGTGTGCTGAAACCTGCACTGCGTGGCTCACACACAGATGTGCTTCTCGTCTGCCGAAGGTAGGGGAAGGGGGAGGGGGGATACGCGCAGGATTGCATGCATCCTTCCTGCGTTCAGCGTGTCCACAGTCCAGCGTGCACGATATACGCCAGCACAATGTATACGCATGCATGCACAGCTCCACTGCCTCAGCCCGCACACCTCTCTCACCGGCGCGGGTGTGTGAGGCGGGAGGCGCCCGTGCAGCCATGCTTTGTTTGGGGGGGGGGGGAGCGGATGTCGACCTGGCGCATAAGAGCGGTATCCAAGCCCGTAGTCCGCGCGGTTGATGTCGGCCCTTTCCTTCACGGCCGACGTCGCGAGCGTGTCCGCTTTGCCATGCTGCGCCAACGCGCAATGGCCAACAGCAAGCCAAAGGGGGGGGGGGCACGCGACGATGCCGACGACGACGATGAGCTGGTGGCAACACCTCACACGCATGAGACAAGCAAGCCGTTCTCCGTTCCTGAAGTGTTGGTGGCTGCCCTAGAAATGACGAGGGGTATGGAGAAGGGAAGGGTGCGCCGCCGCTGCCAGTGTCGCTCTCGTTGCACGGGGACCAGCGCCTCCATGGCGCAAGGTCACAGGTGCATCCCTCTGCAACCGGGGGAGCAGCAGCCTTCTTCTTCCGCGACAGGTTCCACGGCCCTCCTCCTCTCTTCCTCTACCCAATCAAGCAGTGTTTCGCGTGCATCGGCCAGCGCGCGTCGTGACACAAGCGCGCGGCAGCAGTAACGACAAAAGAGAGACCTCGTCCGACGCTGCAGCGCCCAGCGCCCTCCTTTTTCATACGTTCGCTGTTGAAGCTCTGCCGCACCCTCTCACCATGTCGTTTGATCGTCACGGCGGTGCCGAAAGCAATGGCGGGGCAGCACCGGCAATGTTGTTCACCTACGCCACCTCCATACAGTCACGTCCCACGCCGCCGCGGCGTGCCATCAGCGAGCAGGAGCACCACAAAAACGACGGCAGCAAGCAGGCAGCCAGGCAAGGGCACCGCCGAACATGGTGCCACGCAGGTGATGCACAACGCTGATCTCCGGCTAGAGCATGCCCACGGTCAAGGAGCCCACGCACAGCGGAGCTGTGATGCCCAGATGCAGTGGATAAGAGCAGCAGCTGACATCATTTTTTTGAAAGGTTTAGTAGATCGGCCAGGGAAAACGCCTGGCCGCTCAGCGCGTACGCAAGGCGTATCTCCCCCACAGGGTGCCGATATACGCAGCCAGCATCACAGGGTCACTGCGCTCGTGGTAGTACGTTCAGATCGGCCCACTCATATCCAGCCCGAGCTCCGTGGAGTTGAAGAAGCCAGAGCAGAAAGCAGTACGCCGCTGAGAGCGACGCTGCCACAGGCCGTCAAGGAGCACGAGAAGCGTGCTCGCGTGGCGCATCTCACCGAGCAGGCGGAAGCGCACAGCATGCCCACGGAATCCAAATATGAGCGGCGACAGGCCGTTCCCAGCGTCGATGGCGGTGGCAAACTGCTTTCTCCGGTGCATCGGCGGCAGCAGCAGCGTCATCGACGCGTGCGCAAAAACGGCGAGCACAACAAATATCACAAGTGTTGCAGCAACACTTGTGAAATAGCGCAGAGACGCCACGCCACACGGCGCGTGGAGGCATCGTGGCAACATGCCGACCAGCCGCACGGAGTCCCCCACCACGCCGCGGTACAGCGGCACCCCGCTGGCGCGCTGGGAGACACAAAACGGCACGAGAAGATCAGACACCGCTGCCGCAAAGCCGAGTATCGTGTGAGATTGACTGGACATGATCACGCCAGCGACGACGCAGTCGGCTCTCGGGGACCGGATGCCAGGGCACGTGAGCCCCCCACCAGCGATACAGGCTACGCCCGTACGTCACCCCGGTTAGGTAGAACAACAGCACGTCCAGCACCGCGCGTGCGATCCTGAGAATAACAGAGGCGCAGATACCCATCGGGTTGAAGCCGAGGGGTGTTGGCTCGCTAGGTTGAAGAGGATTCATGTATGTGGTCTCTAGGTGCCACAAGCCCCTCTGCTGCCTCCATCCCTACAGAAAAGCGTTGCTGTCGCGAAGCCGAGGCGGTCGCGCGCGTGCACGACGGTCACAGCCCGCGCCCTCGTCCTTCGGCGGGTCTCTACCCTCTCTACTTGTCATCCCCGCTATCGACGCAACTACAGTCGTCGCCACTTGCGTCTTCGCGACGGCTGTTCCCGCTGTGAAGTAGTGTGGCACCTGTGAAACCCTTCGATCTACGACGATGAGCTACGGCGCTCGATGCCTCCTGCGAGGTGGCAAGGGGGCGTGTCAAGCCCACCCTCCTTTCTCTACGGCCAGCGAGCCAAACGTCAAGCACAGTTACGCCCAAGGTATACCGGGTGTTGCCACGCTCCGCCGCTGTTCACGACAATGATGGTGGCACCCAGCAGTGGGGTGCGGCATCGAAGACTGCACGGACAGCGTATTCACGAGGGCCACTGCGAATGAGGAGCTGATGCCGCTGCTGCAACAGTGGTGGCGGTACGCGGGTTGGCGCACGTTAGCAGCTCCCGACGGCGGGCAATATGGTGCATGGCTGTGGAGGATCCTGTTGAACCTACGCGTTGGCACCGTGCTCCCCTCTGCCTGTGACGTTCTCCTACAGGAAGGAGGCGTTGGGTAACGATGTGTGCTGCCTGGCAGTGCGAAAGGGGGGGGGGTCAAGGTGGGGGTGCGGTGGCAGTGAGCCGCGCTATGCGCGGCCGCACTCGCCCCTCTCCCCCTCCCCCTTGGTGCTGGGTCTGAGATACGCAATTGGCAGGAAAGACGCGCATGCCATAGCAGAGGCGTTGAAGTCGGGTGGTGGTGGGGCAGGAAAGGGAGTGGGGCAGACGTCGAAGCGGCGCCAACAGGGTTGTGAAAAGTTCAAAGAGAGAGAGAGAGCGAGCGAAAGCATACGGGATGCTGAGTCCAACTCTGCACCCTCCATCATTTTCGTCGGAGATGCTGTGTGTGTGTCTCCTCCTCCTCCTCCTCCTCCTCCTACCCCCCCCGCCCACATACACACCTCTCCCCTCTCCCCCTCGCTTGCCCTCTGCACAGCGACGTCCGCTGCATTAGATTCGACGAGTGCAGGGCAGGGGACCAAGGTCCATACCCACCGCAGAAGCATTAAACACACATCCACGGCGTCCTCGAGTGAGCCCGGAGAAGCACACACGCACGCACGGAGAGAGGTGTAGGCCCGCATACACATGCGAGCAAGAAACTCAGAAACCTTTGCCAATGTGTGGTATGGGGGGGGGGGCGCAGCGCAGACATGTGAATGCGCGTCGGGCGCTCTCCTCGTGTATGGTTGAGAACAATAGTAGACTCGATAACAGACCGTGCCGAACGCGACCCAGAAGAGGTGTGCAGGGGGAGTCCACACGTGCGCACCGTGCGAGCCGTGAATGGGCAAGCGGCGCAGGAGAACTTTCCTCCTTCCCTCCATTATGTTTACGCGGACGCATCAGCGTCGAAGGGTCTTCCCTCCTTTCCATCCTCCGCGCCGCCTCCGCTTGCACGCGTCGTCTCGAATCTGACGGGGAACCTTAGCACACAAAGTTGGCCTGAAGCTCACGAGGGGAGCGAGCGAGCGATACAAAGGGGCCTGCATACGTTAGCATGTGTTTGCAGATGAACGAAGGAAGCCGCACACGCCTAACCGGCCCGCGCACAGGTGAGCGGGCGACGCGACACGACGAGGCGAACACGCAGTCTTACGCGCATACCCTTCCTTCACGCCTGCGCGGGATAAGACGCGCACATGTGCGTGTGTGTGTGTGTGTGTGTGTGTGTGTGTGCGCTGCTGGTGACGTGCGAGAGCATCCGAGGCGGAAGGCGAGAGTCTTCGGAGCGACAAAGGTTCGCAATCGGAGCGATGACATCGAGTCACGCACATGCACAGAAGCAGACACAGAGAGAAATCAAGGTGAGCGCTACGATGCCAGGCCTCGCGCGTCGCACGCAGGCGCGCTGGCACACCAAGAGGCAAAGGCGCACGCACCGAAGGTGCGGCGTCACCGATTACTGCCGAAGCAAGTAGACGCCCTCTCTTTCTGGAGGTCCCGCTGCGTGCCTGACACCCTCGTGGGGCTTGGCTGTGTGCATCCGTTGGTGGACATGTGATGGAGAAGGCGTTTGAAGTCGACGCTGGGGACGCCGCTTTATTCCTCTCCTTCCTCTTGTTAGTGCGTGTCCACGGGTAAACCTGCCGTACACTGTTCGTTGCGCTGGTCGTGGGTCGTTTCTATTCCTTAACACCTCGGTGCTGCGCATCTGTGTCACGCAACGATCTGACGTCGTCCGTACCGCTGGCGACACCACCCACAAGCACGTACACACACACACACGCACACGCGCACACCGTCTCTCTCCCTCGGCGCACCTCTTCCTACGGAGTAGGGAAAAAACGAGCCAACGTTGTGCAGAGATCGATGGATGCGCGCAGCCGTTCATCTGACGCGAAGAGGTCGACTGTACCGCCCCCTTGCCCGTCGAGTGACCCGCATGCGTGAGCGCACACCTGTCTATAGCGAGAGAGATCGAGCGATGCAAAGGTATAACAACACACGCACACGCACACGCGTAACGCTAGGCGCCCTCTCCCCCCTGCCTTCCTCCCCCCACCCAGAGAGAGGCACGGCGCCCAAGATGCAGCGAGGCTTCGTCGCACCGCATGCGCACAATCGGAGGAGGGCGAGGGCCAGCGAGAGAGAGAGAGAGAGAGAAAAAAAAAAATACAAAAAAAAAAGAAATAGAAATCGAGCACACGTCAGTTGGCATCAGGAGAAAGAGAGAGAGGGAAAATGAAAAGCGAACACGCCTTCCCAAAAAGGTCAAGTGGGGGGGGGGGGGGGAGACGAGCGATAAGAAGACAGGTGTGGCAAGACTCCAGTCGCCGCGATCGGCATGCGCGCCGTCGGGGCGCCATGCGCACGACGGAGCCAGGAGGGGGCACGGCCACATCTGCGTGCGCCGAAAGACGTCTGATGCTGCGTGCGTCGTGGACTCCATACACACACACGCTTTGATCAGCTGCGAGTGAGCGTCACGCCTGCCTTCATAGTCTGGTCTATGGACACCACCAGCGTCCAGTCGTCGCGCAGTTTGGCGACGTACGAAGCAACCCAGTCGAGGTTCTTGCTGATGCGGACCTTAGCGGTGTTGCCGAGCATCATTTGGCAGCCCCACTCCAGTGCCATGGAGCCGTCCCATGTCATCGATTTCGGGTTCATCGTGACGGTGGCTGCGACACACGGCTGGAACTTGGGGTGCAGTGGGGCTTTCGACACCACGTCCGCCGTGAAGCTGAGGAGGCGGTTCGTGTGCGCCGTCACCACGAGACCGTTCGTTGCCTCCAGGCGGCACGCCGCCGTCCAGTCGATCGCCTGCGACTTCAGGTCATACTTGGTGCCGCAGCCGATGTGAACGCCCTTGCCGGCGGCCATGCTGAGAGCCAACTCCATGGCCTTCGCCGTGACCTTGTCGTTGACGCTCAGGTAGCCGCCCGCGATCGGCTTCACGGTCTGGTGACTGACCTCCACCGACATATTGCGCAGCGACTGGCCCTTGTGGCCGATGATGGCCTCCACGCGGTGGTTGCGAAAGTCCTCCGCGCAGACGGTCACCTTGACGTCGCTGAAGTCCTTCGACGCGAAGGTGAGTTTGCCGTGATAGGCGCCGCTTTGCGTCATCCCCTCAACATCAACGCTCACGTCACCGTGGGTGTTGGAGGTGGTGGCGAGGGCATACGATCCTTTCGGGGCCTTGCCCTTGTTCTCGATCTTCCACTCGCCGCCGCGACTGAAGTTCTTCGTGAGCAGGTTCTCGCTGCCCTTTCTATACTCCTTCAAGAGCATTGTTGCAGTGTGTGTGCGTGCGTGTGTGCGTGCGTGTGTGTGTGCGTGCGTGCGTGTGTGCGTGCGTGCGTGCGTGTGCTCCTTCAAGTGTTGTGTTCCGTGCTCGCTTAGCGTAAGTCAGTGACGGGCCTTTGGGGCACCAGGAAACCTCCTGTATTCGCGTCTCCGTGGTGGGGGAGAGAGAGAGAGGAAGGGGGGGAGAAGAGAACCTCTATGTGTGTCGGTGTGTGTGGGGGGGGGAGAGGGGAGGGGGGAGGGGGGAGGGGGGTCCCTGTGGAAGGGAGAGCGTAGCACCAATTGCTGTCCCCACTCCCCAACTCCCCCCCAAGGAACCGGCGCAGGTCTTCTTTCTTTACCTACATAGACATGTACACACGCACATCACACACGCACATCACACACACACTTCACACATCTCACACACACACACACACACACACATATATATATATATGTGTGTGTGTGTGTGTGTGAGGTGTGTGAAGTGTGTGTGTGCGTGTGTGCGTGTGCAAGGGCGGCTACGTTATATACCATTTAAGCTTCACTAATGCCTGTGCTGGGCGTACTCCTGTTTAAAATTTATTTTTTCTCTCTCTGTCTGTGTGTGTGTGTGTGTGTGTGTGTGTCTGGGGGGGGGGGCCGGGGGGGCCTCGCCCTGCCTCCACCACGCATCTTCCCTTTTGTGGTGGTTCAGGTGGCCCTTGTGGCGGGTCTTTGCATGCGTCCTCGCTCAGTATCGATACCGTCGACAGAGAAGTCGAGAACACGTGCAGAGGTGCATGCAGGCGTGCGCACACACACACACCCGCCCCCCCCCGCTGCTAGCTAGCGCTGCTCTTCCAGCGGCCGCTCACGACGTGGCTTGGCGTGAACACGGCGTGCGGGGTGTGTGAGAGAGAGACGGAGGATCTCCAACAAGCGGCACAAGGAGAAGGAGGGGGCGAACAGCAACAAGCGGAGGAGGTGCATGCAGCTGTTTTTTTTTTTGGGGGGGAAGAGAGAGACGAAAAACAAGTCGGCATACACACACACACACACACACACACACACACAGCAGAAACAGGCGCGGACGGCAGCGAAGGGAGACTATAAGAGGTGAGGAAGAGCTGGTCAGCGTGTCCATGTCACCCCTCTCCCTCAGCAACTCGATGGCGAGACCACTTTGTTCGTATTACACGACCGATCGAGCGAGCGAGCGCACACATGTCAAAACAAAGGAGAGGGGCAAAACGCGCGTGGGGAAGATGGTGAGGTGCACACAGACACACACGCACACACACACGCACACACACACGCAGGCACACAGAGAGGAGGGGAGACACGCGTGTGCGGGAACAGACACGTTGCACGCCCACACCCACGCAGACAGCGAGGTATACGGACGCGCTTCCTGTGCGTGTGTGTGTGTGTGTGAAAGAGAGAGAGCGAGGGCGCTGGCACAACATACATTCGAAACATAAAATGTAAAGGGTAAGAGAGACGAATCAACGGAAACTGAAGAGAAGGAGAGATGAGGGGAGGGGGGGCGTCGGTGATGAGGAGCAAAGTGGGCGCGGGCACACCGTACACGCTATAAGGATATAAGTCCACACAGAAAGCAACGGAACACAAACAAGCACACGCACATACATACACACACACACGCACACGGGCACAGGTGCGCAGGGAGGGAGATGAGAAGGGAGGGAGATGGGATGGGAGGGAGATGGGATGGGAGGGAGATGGGATGGGAGGGAGATGGGATGGGAGGGAGATGGGATGGGAGGGAGATTCGCTTTTCAGCTCCGCCGCAACTCTTCGCCTCGAGCCCCCTCTTCCCCTCAAGGCCCCTTCGTTGCAACCCCGCTGGCTGGAGGCGGTGATGCTGGGAGTGGTCTCATGGCGGGGGTTAGGATGGGGGGCTGAGAGAGAAGGAGCCATGGGTGTGTGCGTCAGTTGATCCATCAAACTCCACGTCTCTGCGGGCGGTACACTGACGACTCGGCGGGGTGGGGCAGTGAGGTGAGGGCTGAAGCAGCAGGCAGCAGGCAGCACACTGGCGCAAGAATGAAACGAGGGCGAAGTACTTTGGTTGTTGCCTCGTTCTCTGCTGCAGTGTTGTCTTGTCCCTCGCCGTCGTCACGTCGCACCGCTGCCGGTGTGCGCGCGCACCTCACCACGAGTTCCCGCTCGTGTCCTGCATCAAAGCTTCTCTCTCTCTCCCCCTCCCCCCCACACACACACACCTTGCCGCTGCCTTGCTGGGCCCGGTCCACAATCCGACGCACCCGTCCCTGCACTAGCCACTACGTGGATCCGGCTGTGATGTGGGCGAGAAAGTGTGCGCGTCCATAAGTGAAGCCGTGGCGGCAAAGGATGCTGCGATGACGTGAACGTATGCGGCGAAAGACTCAGGCGCTCTCTCTCTCTCCACACATGACTCTCATGGGAACGTGGCCCCGTGTCGTCAGGCGGAGTTGCGGTGTTCTGTGGCAGGCGTGCAACGACGGCGAGACAGGCCAGGGAGGTGATCCAACACACGCGCGCACACGGCAAGCCAAGCGCAACGTGCTCATCACATGGGAGGAGGAAGGACAACGATGCAGCGCCCCCTCCGTCCCCATCCCTCCCCCACCCCCAGCACCGCTGCGCCACTGTCGGCCTCCTCCAGAGAGCGTAGAAGCAAACAGAGAAAGCCGACCGGCAGCGTGCACGAGAGAGAGAGAGAGAGGAAGAAAGAAAGAGATGGCGGAGTCATGACGAGTACCTTCGCATGTCACCCCGCTGTTCTGCCACACGCTGTGGTTGCCTTCATGATTTTTTCTCTTCTTCTGCGGCTGTGCCTCCTCGACTTGCCGCCCACCGTCCCTCGCCCAGTCCCGATTCCTGGTCGCCACAGCAGCATCACCGTCACCTCAGCATCCCCACTCCCTTGGAGCGTCCACCTCCATCTCTCCGCCACCTTGTAGCACTCATCCTCCTCGTCGCTGCCCTTCCCTTGAGTGTAGCTGTCGCCCACCTTCTTTTATGGTCGTGCTTGCGCGCCCGTCAAACGCCTACGCGTGTGTCATTTGCACGCCAACCCTCATCTTCTCGTCCACGGACACGCACGCGGTCCAGTTGTCTGCCATCTTTGCGATATAGGAGACCGCCCACTTCATGTCCCGGTCCACGCGAGCCTTGATGGTGTTGCCCGGGTACACTGGGCACGTGGCCCCCATACCTGCGGTGACGGTGACACCCTTATCGCCGCGGCCGCGCCCGTACCCCACTTCGACAGCAGCGCGCATCATGCACGTGTTGCCCTTGCACGTGAAGGACAACGGGACGCTGGCGCTCGTGTGGTACGTCTGCAGGCGGTTCGTTCGGACCGCCATCTCGAAGCCCTTTGCCGCGTAGCGGCAGCCAATGTTCCAGTTGCAGTCGTTGGCGCCGATGTTGTACAGGGCGCCGCAGCCGACCTGGCAATTGGGTGCCACGTCGATGCCCATGCCCAGTTCCACCTGCGTCGGCGTGATCTTCTCGTTGATGCTTGCACGCTTCGAGAGAGCCACGCACGTCTCATGGCTGATCTCGTAGTGGTACTTGTCCTGGAGGCGCTGAAGTGCCACCTCCATCTTGTGACCCTGAATCGTGTAGTGTGCCGTGGCCTTGATCTCACGCATGATTTCAGGGGTCACCGTCACCTTTAGGCCGCCGTTGCAGGCCGCGACGTACTCGATGTCGGCGGAGATCTTGCCATCGGAGCTCGCCTTGGGGTTAATGAAGAAAGTATCCTTGGCGCCCTTGTGCTTGCACTCCAGGACCCACTTATTCGGAGCAGCAAAATCCTTCGTGAGCAAGTCCTTCGTGAGTTTGTTGTAGTCCTTGAAGAGGGAAGGCGTGGAGTACACCTTCACGGTGGACCCCTTCGTGGACTGCGACTGCGCCATGAGCCCTGCTGCTGCTGCTGCTGAAGAAGAAGAAGAGAGATAATAATAAAAATAAAAAAAAGATGGAAGGACGACGACGACGACGACGACGGCCTTTGGAGTCGATCGGAAGGCGAGTAAAGCGAAAAGGGAAGAGAAGCGAGAGCGTTGGTGAAGCACGGGGTCTAGCAACAGTGAAGAATTCTGGTAGAGATCACTGCCATATGCGTGTGGCCATGCACACACACACGCGCACATGTATAGATGGATGGATGGATGTATGAGAAGGTCAGTCGTCCGGTACAGAGAAGAGGGAGAAGAGAGGCAGGTGTATGAGTAAAGACAGGAAAGGGGAAGGACCGCAGTGTGTGCGTGTGTGGAGAGAGGGGGGGAGGGAGGACACCGCACATACGTCGGCACACACACAGACCCTCGCCGTCGCGAACGCATGCGCACACCATGAAAGTGTGACGGTTGCTGGCTTGTGGGTGTCAAGCAGAACGCCAAAAAAAAAAAGAGGAGGAACAGGCCGCTGGAAAGAGTGCGGTCCCTGGCCAGGGTTCCAGAGTCCACCGCGTTGGCACAGAGAAGCGGCGCTCCACGTCCACCCGCCCCCGATGCCTCACTCACTCACTTACTCTGGCTCACGCTCGCCTATCGCCCCTCCCTCCATCCCTCCTTGCCTCCTCGGCACGTCCATGGAGAGCGAAAGGGCACATCGTTCGCGAGCGGGGCCGCGTGCAACAGAGCGCCGCAGAGACTCGTCTTGGTTGTTGTTGTTGTTGTTGTTTTGGTTTGGAGGGGAGGGGAGGTATCGTGCGCGCTCCTCGCGACGCGGGCGTGCCTGCGCGCGTTGCATACGCACGTGCAGAGGGGGAACAAGAAGGGGGCAAGGAGCTTCTCGTCGGCGACACGTGACTGCACCAAGCTCTCACCCTCGGAAGCAATGAAAAGGAAAACAGTCCTGCAGACGGCAGCGGAGGAGGATCACGAGCGCCACAGAGGTATGCCAGCACACACACACACACATATATACATATATGTGTATACATGCACCCTTGTGCGTGCGTGTGTGTGTGTGTGTGTGTGTGTGTGTGCAGTGCCGCCCTCGTCCTCTCCCAGCCACCCGTCTCATCACATGAAGCCACAAAAGAGAGCGAAAAAGTGGGCGGGGCACGGACGTCAGAGGTGCGAACAGTGTCCGCCACGGGAGAAGAACAGGTAAACGGCATCCGACCCCTCCCCCCCTCCCCGATCTTGTCGCACCACCACGCCCCCGACTCACACACGCACGCGCTAGCCGTCCGCGCTCTCACATCAATGGACACACCATCACGGCACCATGCACGCACGCACACATACATATGTATAAGGGTGGGGGCGCGTCCGATAAGGAAGGGTTGGCACCTTGAATTCGACGACGCGCTGCACCTTCGGAGGGAGAGGGAGAGGGAGAACAAAATGGCCTCGATCGACGCCGCGCCTGCCACGCCACGCTGCCCTGCCCCCCCCCACCGCCCGCGCCGCCCGCCCCCTTCAGCCAACGCCGCTTTCGCCGTCAGTGAGCTGCAGAGAGTGCCTCATTAAAGCCAAGAGGCGATTATTGTGCGCAGCACCGACCGCCGCGCTGGGCAACGTCAGAGGCATCGCTGCCTTCTCGGTATCCTCAGTCGCCCCAAAACGGGAAGACAGCACCGACATCGCTAACGCTGGCGATGGCGTGTGCCCCGCTGTGGTGGTCATGTGCGACGCTGCGACGGCGTTACTCGACCCTACGTCGTTGTAGAATGCACGCACTTGCGCGCGGCGACGTGCAAGCGCGGACGCGGAGGTGTACCGATGGGACGCCCGACTCCAGGAGCTGCCCCCCCACCCGCCGCGCGTCCGACCCGGCGCGGCGGGGGGGTCCGCCCCCGAAAAGAACGCCGATGTCGCTGCATGCCAGCCATGGAGACTGCCCGAGACGTCCGCGAGGCCGTCTTCGCACTGAGCAAGGTAGTAGGAAGGGACTGAAAGGTGCGTTAACGAAGACGGTGGTGATGGTGACCCACACGACGCCCCTTCCGTGGTGGAAGGCCCCCGCTCCGGTGCGGTGCTACTTGCCGCATCGTGGGGGTGGCGGTGAGGGGCCGCATTGTCGCGGCCCATAGCGCCCGCCACCCGAAGCACCGGCGTCATCCCAAGCGGTGTAGATGTGTTCGGGCACGCATCACCGCTGTCGTGTGCAGCGCCACTGAACACGGTATTCGCATCCGCTGCACAGCTGCCGTCGTGCCTCCTCTTCCGTTCCTCCTCCTCCGCTGAGCCCGGCAAGGCAGCGGCGTAGACACCGACGCCGACGCCGACACTCGAATTCATTCCTGGGCGGTCACTGCGGCTTTCCACCGCAGTGCTTGCCCCACCCTCGCCTACCCATGTTCTCTCTCTGTACCCGACGCACTTGCAGTTGGGTTGGCCGATGGCACCGCCGTCGAAGGGAGGCGCCGTCGGTTCGACACGAACTGCCTTGGTAGCCATAGGGTGGGTATCCAGGCCTCTGCTGTCTCGCAGCTTCTCTACCGCCTCGTGATCGCCTACTGACATGGGCGGCACCGAGCTCAGTACCACAGCAGACAAGGAGGTCGGCCGCTGCGAAGAGTGCTGCGTCGCCGTCAGGCCCGAAGTGATGAACACAGTGGCGGTGTCCTCGAAGACGGTTGTCGTCGCCACCTCTGCCCGGCTGCCCCCCTCCTCACGCACCGCCGCCGCCGCCGCCAGCTGGATGGGGCTTTGAGAAGAAAGCCCACCACCCACATCGCTGTCGTCGCTGCTGTTGCGGATGGCAGGCGCATTGCCTCCAGTGGGAACGCTCCCGCTTCCTGAGAGAGGGTGGGATTCGCTCACGCTGCGGCGGGTCGGCGCGCTTGCACGCCCCATCTCGGATGCTGACCGCATCGCAGCTGCCATTGCCGCATCGGCGGTGTCGCGTGTCGCCGTTGCCGCTGTCGAGCTCAGACGTGGATCCCCGCTGGCGATGATCATACCGGCGCCGCCAAGCCGAAGCGGGGAATCCTTCACAATGCGCGGCGAGGGCAAAGAAGCGGTGGTGGTGCACAGGAGCGGCGATGACGGCGCGCTGAGCACAGCGTCCCCATTACAAGGGAAGCGAATGACGGGCACGGCCTCGTTGCCCTGCATTGTGGAGGCTGCCGCATTGAATGTTCCGGGGGCAGCCGTTGATGCTGGGGCCGCGGCAGCAGGGGCTGGAAGGCGCGTAGTCAGAAGGCCAAGGGAGCGCGCCGAGAGGTGAGCAGAAGAGGTGCGACCTTCGGTCGCGCTGTCATCCTCCGCCGTGCTGACTTCGCCCACCCTCGACGCGTGCGCCTCCGCTGCCCTTGATACCGCAGCGGCATAGGCCGTTGCGTCGCCTTCGCCGCCACCATCATCAGAGGCGGGTACGCGTGTGGGAGCGCAGAGACGAGCTGACAGGACCGGTAGCGGCGGCGACGGGGCCACCGCCTCCCCGCCAGCATGCGAGCGGCCGCTTCCTCGGCTGCTTCGACTGCCCTTGTCGCTGCTGCACCCATCCACCTGGCCGCCTTGGCCTGGCACGTCAGCGGCGAAGAATGCAACACAGGAGGTACGGGTGTTCAGCGTCCGCCCCTCGTTCGTAGAACCACCCGGAGACGGTTGTGTCGGCGACGCCTCCACGTCAGCCTTGCCGTCGCCGTGATGCTGTAAAGGCGGGACTTCAGATTTCAAGACCGCGACACAACCCTCTACGTTGTCGTCGCCGTATGCAGAGTCGGCACCACTGGTCCCATCACAGTAAGGTGCTTCCACACCCGACGAGTCGTCGCCCCCTTCACAGACAGGGGCAATACGGCGGTGGTGTTCTTCCGGCTGAAGGTCCCAGTCCGCACCCGGCAGCGCAGCACCATCAACGTCCTGCACGTAGTGGTACGCGTTGACGTTGTCCTCGTTCTCCTTAAAGTCGTCGTCATCGCGCAGGCACGGCGAGGCCGCCTCTGGCAGCGGTAAAGGGCAGTTGTGCGGCGGCGGGAGACGCGGCACCTGTGGAACGCGCTCTGCTGCAGCGAATGTGGCGTTGCAGATTTCGACCAAGCGAAGCGCATCGAAATCTGAGTCGCGCACCGCGCCCTCGTCGTCGTCACCGCCACCACCGGTGGCAGCACCATTAGCGTCAGTGGCTGTCACGGCTACTGAGAAGACGTACTCTGTTTGTGCCGACACGTTCGCGTTGTACCATGGCACGAGCACAGCCCCCTCTCCCCAACCTGTTGGCGACACGGAGCGCACCTCCGCCGTCTCCCCTTCACCAGCGCCACCGCTCCCTACGCCGCCGTATCGTACAGGGCTCAACAAGTAGGACGCAGCGCTGGGCACGGTCGTGCCAAAGAGTAGCGACGGAGATGTGAACCCCGCCGCAGATGCCGAGTCGCTACTGAAAGCGGTGGTGCCGCACGGCGTCCAGGTCAAGTTGACGGCCGCTGCACCGCAGCTGGGGGCCGAAGTGCCGATGCATAGACACGCGCCGGCGTGACTGCTGGGCACCCCACCGGCGCTGCCTCCGCCCAGAGCACTGCCTGCAGCGCCGATCCCCAGAATAGCCTCCGCGACTGACACCGGCGCCGTTGGAGTGCCAATCGGCATCGTCGAGGACGTAGTCAGCCGTGACCCAGGAGCCGCCACACCTGTGATGGCCGCTCGCCGTGAGCGCGGCGACGTCGTGAAAAGCACCGAAGAGTTGATGGTCAAGATGCTCGGCCACTTCTGCCTCCGATGGCGCTGGGGGTACAGTTGCTGCTGCTGCTGCTGCGCTTGCTGGTACGCAGCTGCACACCAAAGTGAACTCGGCCAGTCATATGCCTTGCTACTCATGCATAGGGAAAGCAGGTCATGACCATCCTCGCTGCCGTTGACGGTCACCGCATCTGTGGGAACGCCTCTCCCCCTCCTCCTCCTCCTCCTCGCATCGGCTGTCCCGTCATCATCGTCGTGACGGCACGATCCTGCGTCAGCAACCATGTCCGGCCCACCAGACGGCTGCATGATGGCCGTCAAAGCGGCGCTGTGCTCCACGTTGGGTGCAACTTCTGCCGAGTCGACGCAGACGCCGACATGCCTGCCCCCTCGCGTCGTCCACGACCACAGCACCAGGGAGGGCGCCAGGGGACAAGGGGTGTCAGCTGCGCCGTCCTCTCCCTTGCACCGCATCATGAGCGCGTCCGTCTGGTGCACCCCCGCTTCAACCACCGGCATACCATGTAACACTACTGCCTGCGCCGGCGCGGTCGACCTTGTTGCAGAGGAAGCCTGTGGTGACCCGTCCGTGTCTGTGGCACGACCGTTGGGGTGGATCAGCAGCGATGTGGCACACATCAGTGCGCTGGTTACGTCCAACTCCCTCTTCATGTCCTCCGCACTCACGAGCAGTGCCTCCCGTGGCAACGTATGCGAGAAACTCACCTCGGCAAGGCTGTCTCTGCTGCTGCTGCTGCTGCTGCGTTTCACAATCGTATCCGTGTCCTCGTCGTCGCAAAGTCCCTGGAGGGAGGAGCCGGCAGCGGCCATAGGGAATCTGGTGGTCGCACCATCGCCTCCATGTCCTGGCAGCAGTTCAGCTCGCAGGGGTGCCGACGGTGTTGCTGAGGGAGTCGTAGACGACACACGCGTCGCTGCCACAGATATCGCCGTCATGGCGGCCGACGTGGCCTCCGCTGTGGAAGCAGAGATAGTGGTGTACGACAGTGACGAGCTTCTCGCAGACTCCGCACGCGGATGCGCATCTGCGGCGTCCGCATCATGCGCATCCTCCTGTCGCTGCCGCAGCAACGCAGGCGAGGCGGTCGAGTCGTGGCCCGCTTCTAGCTCCGAAGAGGCAGCCACTTCGTTTCCCAGTTCTGCCAAGCCGGGACCTGTGGAAAAATCGACCTGCAACCGCTTGCACGCCCTCTCCCTCTCCGCAGCCGCGTCGGCGCCGTCCCTCTCGCCGTTATCCGCTAGCTGCCGGTCGCCGTTCGCAAAGAAAGCGGACGCTGCCGACCGCGACAGTGTGGAGGACGCCGGTGCGGTTTCCCCCAGCAGCAGCAGCAGCGAGGACTGCAGAAGCGGCCACGCTTGCGCGCCCCAGTGTCCCATTGGCTCGTCTTCTCTCGTGTGGGGCTTCTGTGCAAGCGGCAACGGCGCCGTTGCCGCTTGCAGCAGTGAAAACGGCTCAGACAACTCTTCGAGGCCCGCACTGCTACCGTTGGCGGCGAGAGGCAGTGCCGCTGCCGCGCCAACGTTGCGCGGTGCGCTGTTCGTCCCCCCTCGAGCCTCCACTCCCATAGAAGCAGCCGCGATGGTGCAGGCCTGGGCCGCCGTTCCTGGGAGCGTCACCTCGACGCCGCCTTTGCGAGATCTCTCATGGCTCGTCAGTGGCAAAGCGGAAGGAGTCGGTGGCCGTCCACGACACTCGCCTCGCGCATGGGCCGCGGTGCCGCCGGTACTGAGTGCGAGAGCAGCAGGATCGCGCTGTGCACCGCTGACGTGCGCGTTGGAGTGCACAGGTGGCGCCGTGTCGGCAACCACTTTCTCTCGCGGTACCTTGAGGGGCGGTGCCTTGAGGGGAGAAGCGTTCGGCATGGAAGCCGGCAACGAACACGTCACCGTCGAGCCGGAGAGAGAAGCAGAGGGTGTTGCCGGGGTTACGCTGGACGAGTGCGTGCACACTCCATGTACAGCAGTCGCGCCAGCATCGACCCCGCTAGTCCTTGCCCTGTAGGAGCTGCGCAACGCTCTTGGCGCTGTCAGTGCCATCACCAACACCCCGGAGGCGCCACTCGCTGCAGCGGCGGTGGCGGCGCCTCCGTGAACCGCCGCTGGTGGAGGAGGCGATGGAGGTGACGGTGGTGGCACTACCGACATAGGCCTTGGCGTCGCACCTGCAAGGGGGCAATGACTGTCGCCGGCCTCCGAGTGCCACAAACTGAAAGAGCTGTGGTGAGGCAGCGCGGAAGGCGGGGCTGAGGTGGAAGCGGCGCGGCCCAGGCCAAGTGGCTGATGCTGCGAGGGAAAGAAGGGGGCGGACGTTTGTACTGGAAGCGACGCGTACCAGCGTGGAGGGACGGTGCCATCCATGAAGGCGGATGTGGACGACTGCGACAAGGAACCTTGCCGCTGCGGCTGCTGCTGTAGCTGGAGGAGGGTGAAGGGCAGCGTGTACAACGACTGTCCTGCGCCAGCCGTGGTCTCTGTTGTCGGTGCCGTTGGCTTCGGCAAGCTGGAAAGCGGGCTTGCCGCAGTACGGACCAGGTAGTCCTCCCCGTCCCCGCAAGCGCTGGAGCTCGTGCTGGGGGCGTTCGGCATGCGGCTTCCACTGCCGCTGCCGACGTTGTTCAGTGCAGTGGTCAACGCCGTGGCGCTGCTGATGTTGGTTGGCGTGTTATGGATGTAGTATATGATGCCTGGCGCGGACACGTTCAACCCCGTCGCCAAGAACGTTGGCGATGTGGAGCTGTGGTGAGGGCGGCCACCGCTGCGGTAGCGGTCCGAGTGGGCAGAGGGCTGTGCGATGACTGTGTTCGCGCGGACGTTCGCCTTCGACAACGCATTTGTCTGAGTCGCTGACAAGGCGGAGGCCTCCGAAGACGAGTGGCAGCGGACCCGCGCACCCTTCGTGCCGGGCGTGGGTGTTACGGTCAAGTCATTGGCGGCAGTGGTCGAGACGCCGGTGCACGGAACTGTGGGCAACGGCACACCTCCATCGCCCCCCGCTGAGTCCGGACATCGGAGCGGGGAGTCGCGGTGGCAACCCACACGCGACGTATCCCGCCTGGTATGGGTCAGTCGCTGCACCGCGGCCTTGGCTGTTGCCACTGTCATCGACGCCTGATCGCCACCGACGGCAGCTTCTCTCTCTGCAAGTGCTGCCGCCAGTGGGGCCTCTGAGAAGTAGAAAGACATAGAAAGAGGTGGATGCGCTGCCGATGGCTGGTTCGAGGCACCGCGAGACGCCTTCTGAGTCCAAGTGGCCTCCTCATCTTGTACAAAGGCAGAGGTATCGCTCTGTTGCAATGGGCCGTGGGAGGAGGTTGGTGAGGCAGTCGCGGCAGTACAAGACGGCGACGGCGGACTTTCACGGTAAAACTGCCGCCGCGCAACCCCGAAGAGTGAGCTCGCCGGCGACGGCGCAGCCGACTCCACGGCAGCTGTGTCGCTCGAGAAAGGCGGCGCCTGCCCGTCCATTAGCACCGGTCCCTGCGCGAGTTCCATTTGCACACATTGCTCGAGCGTAACGCCGCACATTGACTTCGCAATGGCGCTGACGCCCAGCCACACAGACTTGAGGTGGTGTTCTGTGAGTCGCATCAGACGTTGATGCTGATAGTTGTGTAGCGACGATGTGTAGAGGCCTCTAACGTTGAATGCCGTCTCTGACGATCCGGTGCCGTCGTTGCTGTTGTCAGCATCAGTGCCGCTACTGCTGTGGTGCAAGCCCTGCCGGTGCTGAAGCCCTGACGACTTCCCAGCGCTTGTGTGAGTCGGTAGCGTATTGCTACCACCGCCGCAGCCCTCACTGAGGCCATCAGCCTTTCCTTCTCTCAGCGAGTGTTGCAGGAGAGAGCGGTTCAGCAGGCTCGTGGCTGCGGTGTGGTGCACGGCGGCAGCGGCATAGACGCCGCCGTCACACATCTCACTCGCGTCCCCCGCCGCACTGTCGCGTGCCCAAGCGCCTGCCGCGCTGTATGTGGCGGTGTGCTGTTCAGCGTCAGTATCATCGGCGGCAGCGGCAGAGACACAGGAGGTGGCCCCGCCTGCAGACTCGGCATCGCCAGCGATGGCACCCGTGATGTCGTGCGCCGCCGTCGCCTCAGCGGTGCTGGTGCGACGCGTAGCGAGACGCGCCCTCAACTCACCCAGGTGACTACGCACCCTCCGCAAGTCGGCGAGAGCGATGCGCACGTGCGACATCAAATGTGACTCGCGCCCACTACCCGGCGTGTGGGGAGAGCGGCCTTGCCCGGTCGACGTCGCGGCCGCCGATGCGGTGGCCAACAGATTCAGTCGAAGCAAGTCGGAGCTCGCCAGTGGCGGGGTGCCGAGGCGTTGCAGCTTCCCACGCCTCCACGACGGAAGCGCCGGAGGTTCCAGCAGCGATGTCGACGGCAATGGAGCAGGCGGAGGCGCATGCGCCCTGAAAGGCGACGCTGCCGCGATGGATGACGTCTGGTGGCCATGGATGTGCGGCACCATCGAGGCGGTCCACAGGGATCGCGGTGCCGTTTCTGCCACGGAGGACGACGACAAGGGCGCCGTCACAAAGGCAAGGGTCTCTCCACTAGACGTGCAGTCTATGGCGACATCCTCCAGCTCTTCCTCACCACTCGTGTCGCGTTCAGAGTCCCCAGCCGGCGGCGTTGTCGGTGGCTGTGGTGTCGCTTCAGAGGTGATCGGCAGCGGTAACGCGGAGCATTGGATGCCGGTACGCAGCCTTAGCGGTGGTGTCGTGGCGTGCAGGCTCGTGGAGTTCACTGCCTCGTTCAGCGGGTCCGAGCAGTGACCTGTGAAGTGCAACTGCGGGCGATGGTCGGCATATGATGGGCAGTGCTGCCGTGTGGCGTCGGGCTCCCTGACGTCTACCGCGTCGGAGGCCTGTGAGGGCGGCCGGTGCACCGCTGCCTGCTGCCTCAGGCCTCGGCCATGCTCGCTGGCCGCGACAACAGCAGATGGTGGAAGGGTTAGCTGCAGCTCCTGGGAAAAGGTCATAAAAGAAGACGCGTGGGACCCTGCAAGTGCACCCTCGTCTTCGTGCTGCGCTGCCACGGGTGCCTTGGCTGAGACCCAATCGTCGAGGGCGTCGAAGCCCACAAAGCCACTGATGTGGGAGTGGTTCGCCGTGTGGCCTCCCCGCACCGTCGCATGATGGGTGCCGCAATCGGCATCTCTATGGCCGCGCACAGATTCCGATGCGAAGCTCCCTTCATCCCCGCAGCGCATGAGGAAGGTGCCGGATGCGTTGATCTCCGTGCTGCACGGGCATATGTGGGGGTCATCCTGAACGTTTGGGAGGTTCTGCCAAGCCGACTGGCCGTTGTCCTCGCGGCGCGCAGGTGCGCTGCTTTCAGGAGGCTGCAGCGACGGCCCCTGTTGCTGCATACGAGTGGTATCGCTGGGCAAGCTTGTCGCCCCGAACGGCAGGCCTTGGCGGTGATGGCGGTCATGGTCAGTACCGCCTTTCTCCTCACAACTGTTTATACCTGCTGAAAACCCCACAGGCACGTCAGTACTCGCGTTCTGTGGGCGCTGCTGCTGCTGCTGCTGCTCTTGTAGCCCCTGTACAAGCTCTGCAGCGGCAGCCTTGTCTTCTGGATCTGAGCTTCGCAGAGTGGAGACGGAGGCTTGGAGAGAGAAGAGGAGACCGAAGCCCGCATTGCCCACGCCGTCGGCGACGCTCGTCACAGAGGCCACCGGCAGTGACCCCGCAGTCAACACCGCTGTCGATGAGTCAGCGCGAGAGGGTGAGTGCGGCGATGACGAGGAAGATGACAACGAGGACGAGGAGGAGCACGTCGCCGACAAGCGCGGCCTCCGCTCTACGCGCTCCGCAGCATCACCGGCGACGACAGTGCCTGCCACGATGGAGCCGGGTAGGGTGGCTGAGAGCCGATCGCCGCCATCCCCGCCCATTCCGATGGAGCAAGTATTCTGGCAGTTATAGCGCACCTGTGGTGAGTGCCGCGACAGCGGCGTGGTGAACTCCCACCACGGTGTCGAGCTGCACGGTGAGACAGACGAGTGGGTCGCTGCTGCCACCTTTGGGGCAGCCTCCCACTTCAGCTGCGTCGAGGAGTGCGTGGTGCATGCGGGGGCCGAGGTGGTGACGCTCAAGTCGCCTGACACATCTTGCAGGGCGCGCGGGCTTGGGTATGAGGAAGGATGCATGGCTGAATGGCAGCGACCTCTCGCAACGGAGCCGTTCACTTGAATGGGATTGGCAGCGAGGGTTTCGGTCGCTTCCCTCCCCTCGGTGCGCGCTGAGCTGACTGTCGTCGGATGCGAACCGGTGCGCAGCGAAGTTGGTGGCGCTGCGTCCTCGTCTTGACTACTGAAGGAGCCGGCAAGCGGCGGTGCAGCATGGTTGCTGGGCCCAGCGCTTTCAGTCTGCAGAGAGACAGCGCCGGATGCAGCCGCGGCAGCAGGGGCAGCTGCAACGACGGCGCGCGAAGACAGCAACACGCTCGGGGGGCTTTGCGTCGCGGAAGATCGCCCCCCGCTGTCGCCTTGGCAGGGGCGCAGTGAGCGCCGAGACTGAGGCGTTGCAGACAAAGGACTCGTTAGCGGCATCGGCTCGCGCGCCGCATCAGCCCCAATGCCACTACCACTAGCGTTGTTACCGGTGGGCATCACGTTTATGATCACCAAGTGAGCGAAGGGTCGACCGAGGCGGCAGATGTTGGCAGTGCCCGATGGCACAAGGGGGCCACGAACTAGGCTCCACCTTCTAAGTAAGCGCAAGTAACGGAGAAGAGACGCGCTCCGTGGGTGCTGCGCCGGGCAAAAGCGCTGACGACGACGTCGTCCACGCAGAAGCGGCAGCCCTTCAGAGGGACGCGATCGGTGTGACTCGATGGACGAGGGAGGCGCCAACAGATGGCATGTGCCGAGTCCGATGGCTGCTGAAAAAAAAAAAAAACGAGGAGAGAAGTATAGCAATACGATACGGTCCAGCCCCGACAACAGCAGCCACACCAACGGTGGCCAGGACAACGGCAGCGCCGGATGTGCCGCGCTGCCGTTGATGGGATCGCTTAGTATAGCGAAAGATTGAGAAGAGGGAGAGGGGGTGCGGAGCGCTTACAATGGTGCAACCGGGAAAATGGCTAAGCACAGTCAAGAGAGAGATCGGCACGCACCCTCGCGAGCTTGTATACACACACACACACACGCACACGCACACGCACACGCACAGCAAGGCTATGAATAATAACGCATCAGCGTCTGCAGCGGCATCAGGGGTGTACAACTTCACTGCTGATGGAGAGCAACGGAGGAGGGGAGGGAAGAAGGAGGGATGCAAACGCAAGACACGCATTGTGGGTCCAATGACCCGCAGCAAGTACATGGCAGTACATCAATTTTGCATGCACATGCTCTTAGGTGCGCAGGACACTTGATGCGGGCGACAGCACACACACACACACACAAGTGAGTCGATGGTTCGGTGTGTCAGAGAGCAGGGCAGCAGCAGCAGCAGCAGCGGCGGCGGGAGGTGTAGACGATGGAGATGTAAGTGCACGCATGAAAAACGTTGTGCATCCCTCACTTAAAATCATATTTGGCTTTGTGTCAGCGGCGTGGGCACCTCTCTTTAGTCTCCTCTCTCAAGTTACGTGCCGGTAGCCTGCTGCCCGTCTGCGTACGCATCTGCCTCTGCGTAAGTATGTGGAAGGGGAAGGGCAGGGGTGCTGCTGGTTCTCTTCGTTGCGTGCGCCAGTCCACTGCAAACGAATGGGCACACAAGCATGCTGAAGCGGACGCGCGGTCGGGGGGACGCCGCAGGTATGCGAGAGCGAGAGAGCTAGCACCGGGCGGCACGCGCATGCGCGCGCACGCTTGAGTGACAGGCACGGCAAAGGGGGCCTATGAGAGATGGCCGGCGCCTCCCTCATCGATGTCGTCGTAGCAGGCCAGCAGGGTTAAGAAATGGTACAAAGGCAGAGAAGGTGGACGCCCCACGGCATCACCGCGGTCAGCACGCGCGTGTGCGTGCCGTCGGTGTTCGCTCGCGGTTTAAACGGCACGGCAAACACACTTGCCAAACACGGAGAACGAGGACGACGCATGCCAACGCCGATGGGCATGGGGGGGCAACGCCGGAGAATAAGCGCAGCGCGTGCGCGGCGTTGCATGTGCGGATCCATCACCGCTCAACATCCCCGGAGCGCACACCCCCCCCACCACCACATCCCCATGTGTACACGCTTCTGCACCACTGGAGGAGTCGCGGGTGAGCGGCCACTTGAGCTGCGCAGTATCCCTCACCCACACCCCCTCTCCCGTCTCTCTCCTCGCATCGGTTCAGTTTTACTTGGAGTGTCTCTCTTGGCGTGTTGCATGTCGTCAACGGCTGCGGCCGCGGCCGCCCACGCCTCTCCAGCAGGGGCCTTTCCTGGACGCCGTGCAGCCGCCCTTGAGGACGGGGGGGCGGTGGCGGTGCAGGCGGCCCTGCACACGCAGACGTCGGCTCAGTGCCGGCGTCCCGTGCGAGCAGCGCGCTCCGCAATGCCAACATCTGGTGTCTGTGGCTGCAGCACATCCATCGTGGCGGAGAGGTGCTGCATGACCGCTGCGAAGGGGTCTGCCGCGTACGCCGGCACTGCTTGCACCTTATCAAATAACTGCAGCTCTTCCTGCGCCACCGCCATACGCTCCTCCGCAGCGGACATCCGCGGCAACATCAGTCGGCGCCGTTCCAGGGCCGTCGCTCGTCGCGACGACGCGGTACGCTGCGATGACGGCGTGTCCTTCTTCGGATTCATTAGCAGCTTGCGCTTCGCGCCACCGCTGCCTGAGGTGGCGCGATTTCCCCTCACCGCCTTCGCCTGCATCGATGGCGCGCGTCCGGTGCGGGCCTGAAGCTGGCGCAGAGCATCTCGGACCTGCAGCGCCGCTTGACGATCGACCTCCGTTGGCGGGGCCGCCGGCACCTCGCCCGCACCGCTGGTCGACTGCGGAGAGGAGGAAAGCTCATTCGATGCGGACTCATGTTCACCAGTCCTGCGCTGAGTCTTCTGCTTGCGCGATATCTTTGTGCGCAGCTTCACGCGCTTCGACGACTTACCACCAGCCATGGTGATGTGTGTGTGTGTGTGTGTGTGTGTCTGTGGAGGGGGGAAGGCGGGGACACGTCGATGTGCGTCTGTTGATGTGGGAAGACTGGGAAGAACGCGGTGCAAAACTCCTCTCCGCGTGAGGGGGAAGAAAGCGAGGGAGAGGATGTGTCGGAGAGGTGCGCCAAAGAAGCGGCTGATGCGCCAGGTTAAGACCTGCAGCGTCACGGTCGCGCCTCCCCCCCAACCCCTTCACCTGTTCATGGCGAGCGGTGCACCGCATAGTTCGCGCCGAGAAGAGCATCGTCAGAGGTCTATGTCGGGGCGGGCGTACGGGGGGAGGGGAAGGGGGCAGGAAGGCCACCCCGTGACGTCACAGAAGCACTGCCTATGGACGATGGCACCGTCCACCTTCCTCCACCTCCTGAAGGAGCGCATGTCGGTTCGTGCTCATGCCTGTCCGGGTGTCAGTGTTGCAGTGTGGTCGCACAGCAGTAGAAGCAGCAGAAGCAGCAGGGTCCAACGGACCTCGCCGGAGATAGCAAATACTGTATACATATACATATATATATATATATACAATAATATAAAGCGGGGGCCGACTGCTGGAGCGACAAGCGGTGCAGCAGGGAGACGACGTGAATGGGCGCCGCCTTCCGCTAGCTGTCTGACACTCCCGCAGCTGCATCGTGATCTCACGTGTTGACGTCTCCCTCGGCCATGATGGGCAAGAGCAGGGTGAAAGGGGGTGCGGGCAGGTACGCGCGGCGGTGGTAGGCCGTCACCGCACACGTGGCACCACCGGTTTCTCACTGCCGTACTTGACCACGCGGCCGTACTTGAGTTCCTCTGCGAGGACAAAGGGCTTCGACAGCCAGTGCTGCCGCTTGAGAAAGTTCATGCTGCGAACTAGTGGCGATACAGTCAGCGTGCATGCCAGCGCGTGCCATCTCTGCTCTCGATGTCGATCGTCTTCGTGAGGTAATGCTGCAGTTGAGGTGGGCCGTCGTTGTGGAGTCATGTCAGATACCAACAAGGACGCCGTGGATGGCATCGAAGGAGTCGTGCTTGCGGCAACTTCGATCGAGGCGGCCGCGAGCGGACGAGCACGGGGGCGTCCCCGCGCACTGAGGGGGACTTCGGCCTGGTTAACGGGCAGCAATGAACACGCGTTGCGCCGCGGCGGCGGCGGCAGCGGCGGCGGGAGAAGGTAGCGGCACAGCATCTCTACCTCGGCCGCCTGCCGTCGCCGTTTGCGCGTTACGGCTGCATTTAACTTAGAGAGCACGACGCCTTTGTGATCAGCCCTTTTCCCACGCCTGCCCACTCCTGCCCACGCCTCGCAGTGGTCCTCCACGTCATGGTGGCCATCCAGTGCCCGTGCCGTGTCGCCCTCAACCGCTTCCTGCCCTGTCCCATCGCCGCCGCTGCTGCTGCTTGGCGCGTCCTCGCCAAAGACGCATGACCACAGCCTCGGTAAGGTGACCAGTGACACGTCGGGGTGTACATAGACAAGCCATGTGTTCGGACTCACCGTCGACACCGCCCCTGGCGAGAGAGGCGCATTGGCCATGAGTGTCACACGACGAGAGGCGTCTGTGCTGCGGCTAGGTCGTGCAGCAGTCGAGTGAGTCTGTGTGGGAGCGCCGTGAGCAGACGCTGACAGCGGCCAGCCATGCTGAATGCAGCGCCCATCCCGCAACCGCGCACGCTCACGCCGCCGCTCTCGTCTCGCATGCGCCCACTCCTCCAGCTCCTCTGTGTACAGGCGGCACGGTGGGTGCAAGAAGCAGTAGAGCTGCGAGAGGTCGAAGCTGCGGCCGGAGGCGAGTCTCGAAGCAGCAGACTCTTCTGATGCACGCGGCAACGGCAACGCGTGTGCGTGGAAGAGAACGCTGAAGTAGATCCACTCCTGTTCGTGCGCGAGTAAGACGCCAACGCTGTGCGACGCTGACAGCGCTGCGGCGGAGCAGCCCACTTCCAACGCGTCGGACGCCGATGGCGAAAGGGTGCGACAAGATGCCGACGAAAGAGGTAACACTCCAGCATCGGTTGTCGGTGCAGCACGCCCACGTCGACCATGTGCCGCTCGCTGTTGAGGTCTCGTCACAGGCGCCACTACGGGAGCACCTTGAGGCGGTGTCGGGGGATGCTGAGAAGAAGCGGTGGTAGTCGTGTCGCGGGACTCGTGGAACGGACGACATAGTCGTACCTTCGCCTCGAGGAACGTGTGGAGTGCGATGCAGCTCCAGTGATGGTGGCCGACATCCTCGTAGAGCCGATGAGGACAGATATATGCGCTGGCAGCGCCCTGCTTGCTGCGCGCACGCCGCCTGTGCTGCAGCTGCGGCTGCCCCTCCAACTCGGAGAAGTCGGCCTTGCGCGTATCACCGTCTCCTGGCACGCACCAGCGCTCCCGTGAGCTCGTCGGACACACCCCTCGGCATGTTTTTTCTATACCCCGTGACAGAGGCGGGGGGAACAGGAACATGTCCGCCGGAGCCGCTGCGTTTCGATTCGACGGCAGGAAGGAAGGCGTCGATGAGGCCGCCGCGGTGGCGTCCGCAGGGATGTCAGAGTGGCGGTCAGCTGCCGGGCCCCTGACGCGGTTGCACGCCATCTCGGACACGTGTGCGCTTCGGCCACCGGGAGCGGGAGCATCGGTGGTGAGCCGGTCCTTGTGCGACAGCGGCAGGTGCGCTGCCCCATCGGCAGTGTTCCAACTTTCACCATATGCGAAGTCACCGATCCCGGTGACGTGGTGGCAGTAGTCGTGCAGGGAGCACACCGTGCCCACCAGCACGTCTTCCTGTTCAACATCCATGGCCGCCTCCTCCACGACGCCGTACGCCTTGGCTGCTGTTCGCATCCTTTGCGGGGTGTCGGCCTCGCCAGCGCCTGACTGCGATGAGGGCTGTAAGCGCTCATGTGAGCGCCTGGCACATCCCATAGCGCCATCAGGCACGTCTGTGGAAAGCGTGGCACGTTCACGGCGCAGTAGCAGCGGAGGAGGTTGTGGAAGACCCGGTATCGTGTGCAGGCGCCCCACACGGCGCAGCCGACGCACGATGTCGCGGCGCCGGCGTTGGTGCTCGAGTGGAGCCTGCGCTGACCGCGTCACTTGCGCTGGACAGAGATGGTCAGACGAAGTTGCGCTGCTCCTCGGGCGATCGACGTCCTCGCAAAGATGGTAGAGTTCGTATGTGAGCGGCGCCGTCCACGCAAACAAAGGGCGCCGCGGGGTCGCCGACACGGTTTTCGCAGGCACTGCGGCTGGTGTCATCTGCACCCCACCACCAACGCAGTGTGTGATGGGGCTGCCCGTCACCTCTGCCGCAGGCGTCCGTGCACCTGCATGACAGCCCTGGCCACCAGCTACGGTCGCGTGCAGAGAATCCCTTGGCACTGCGTGCAGCAAGTCGCCCACTCGTGACACGTTGGGTGGACAAGAGGCCTCCACGCACGGCGATGAAGATGACAGCAGCGCTTCTCGCCACAGCTGCACTGCGCGACTTTCACATGTGTGCCCTGTCGCCACTGCTGCCGACGTGTTCAGCAAAGTCTCGCCGATGTCTGCTTGGGAGTGTTGGCTTCCTCGCGGCCGCCGCCCGCTCTCCCTGTAGCCGCGCCTTGCTGTGCAAACTGCAGCAGCGCCAGTGGAGTCACCACAGCCTCGTTTCACAGCGCTCTCTGGAATGGTGGAGGGGGCCGATGGCAGTGCAGGATGAGGCTCACAGCGCACAAGAAAGACATGTCGCCAGTCGTACCCCTCGCCAACGGTGGGGGACTCCGACGACACGCTGCCGTCCTCCGGCACGGCAATCGACGGCAGCGCTGAGCCAGCGGAAGGTGCGGATGTCTGCCGCTGGCGTTGTTCTTGCCACAAGGAATACGCAAGACTCCACGGAAACACGCGCTGCAACTCACGCGTAAAGGAACTGCATGTAAGCGTCACGTCCACGTCCGCTGTCGCTGCACCACGGGGCCGAGTCTCATATACCCTCGCCACATCACGTCCCCGACATTCCGAGAGCGGTGGGCGGCTCTGCAGCCACCTGCTAAAGGGCCTTTCATACACGCGCGAGAGGCGGCGCTGCTGACGGCGGCGCGCCGTACGCTTCCACGGATCATTTTGACGGTAGCCGAGAAAACCGGGGGTACTGTTGAGCGAGCCGTAACTACAGCACGTGTCGAAGGCGCCCATGCAGCGCCGCAGTCGACGCATCGGGTGTGTACTCCACAGATGCCACTAACCGAAATCGTCATACACATATACATGTGTATGTATATGTGTACTCGAAAGGGTGCTGGGGAGCACGAGCTGATGTATGTGTATGTGTGTGTGTGTGTGTGTGTGTGTGCCCGTCATGTACTGCCGTCACCTGTACAGCTACATGCGGAGACATATATATATATATATATATATATGTCTGTGCGCATACGTACATGTGGATTTGTTGGTCTTTTTTTTTTTTTTGAGACGGTGCGGTGAACACGTGGAAGAAAGAGAGGAAGGGAGCATTGATGGTCAAGAGATGCATACATATACATGTACATATACATATGATGTGTACATATGGGGGGTGACGACACCCGCGCGAGGGTCATCGAGTCGGTTCGGATCGGAAGGCCCTGAAAGAGAGAGAGACCGAGTCGATTGAGGGAGCAAGAGGAACGCAGGGGGGGGGGGCGCACTTAGCGCTTGCAACGGCCCCCGCCCCCCCCCACACACACAGACAAAAGAGGGGAGCAGAAGAGTCGCCTCAGTTCGCATTTACGGACGACAGCCCCGCGCGCATGCCGCTTGCGCGCCTGTCATGCGACTCACCGACTCTTCGAGCAAGTGTGCCACTGCCGAAACGACGCACTCGTACGGCTGCCGCATCGCTGCTGACGCAAGGAACAGTGTCGGCGTCAGCGGGAGCACCGTCACACGCGGTACACAGTACGCCGAGAGCAAGCGCTTCATGCTTTCCGTGTCCTCCAGGGCGCAAGCGAACTCGCCGCACGCGCGCCTGAACGCCGATGACTGCATCAAGTCCTTCAAGTACACGTGCAGGCGTGCGATGTCTGCGTCGACGCCATCTTCGCTCTGTGGCGTCGACGTCGCAGCATCAGTGGTGACGCAGACATTGGGGGTGTATAGCGGGAGTAGAGTTGTGCACACGGCTTGCAGTGCAGCGGACTGCAAGTGTGTGTAGTCGTCAAAGCCGCAGCGGCCAGACACGACGACCATGTCGGTAACGCAACGGCAGCCGCGTCGTTCGTTCCAGGCTGCCTCCGCCTCTCCCGCGTCCTCGCAGTAGTGGTGCCACAAGCGGAACGCGTTGGCCACCGTGCACATCTCCAGCAGCCGGCCCACCGTCTTGTGCGACACTATACTCTGGTCATCGAAGGAGCCCTCACCCGACACCACGACGTCACACGTGTGGAAGAGAAATCCGCGCGGGCGTCGCAGGGCGGACTCCGTTGGCTGCCCATCAATGTGCGCAGCTCTTCCTGCCCGCACCGGAAGCATCTCATCACCGCACTGCCGGCCGCCCGTCTCCACCGCGGTTGCCGCAGCACGCCTTGATGGGTCACCATCATCACCTTCCAGCAACTGCGCAACTTGCGGGGTGTCGTACAGGCCGAGAAGGCCGCCCACCACGTCTGCCCCGGGCACGTAGCGTGCCTGCAGAAGATAACGGAAGAACCCGCTCATGCCCCCCGCACCCCCGCCGCCTCGGCGGTGTCGCAGGTCCTCCAGCACCGCCGTCTCCGCCGCGTCATTTTCATTGCCCGGGCCAGCGGCGTGCTGCGCGTGGGCCGCCGAAGCCGCATCCGCGGAGGCAAGGGGCCGCCACACACTTGCCACTACTCGTGTGGAAGCGTGCCGCATGCCCGCCTCTAGCGAGTCTAGAATCTGCTGCTGCGTGGCAGAAGTGATGCTGCCGACCGCCGCTCTCTCACCAGCTTCTGCCCCTGCACCATCTCCCCCATGCGCCGCACCAGGACGTGTGCCGGCAGCTGTGGCAGGCAAAGGCGAAGAAATCGGGCAGGGCGCGGCGCACTTCTGCGGTCCGAAGGTGTATGTGGCCCCACGCGGGCCAACAAGGGTGTTGTCCACGTCGCAGATCAAGCACACCTCCGTAATGTAGCACGCGGGAGCCGGTGACGGTGAAGAACGCGCTGGTGGTACGGCATGCGCGCCATCACATGACGTGCCTGTCGCGGTAGGTGGCCTTGCTGCCTCAGGCAGATATGGGAAGATACACTGCATCTCTGCGCCGATGCGGACGCGGGTGACGTGGGCCAAGTCCTCGCCACGGAAGGGTCTCGTGAGGCGCACCTCCGCGCCGTCGTCCACATGAGTCGGAGTTGAATGAGCATCTGACGCTGTCGTCGACACACGCGTGCGCCGGGCACCGTCGTGGTCACCGTCGATCGCGTGGGCGTGCGCAGCGTCCACAAAGATCTCGAGTCCGAGCGCCTGCAGTGCACCGAGTCCGCCATCGTTGGTGGAGCTCCCGCCGATACCCAAAAGCAGGCGCACACCCTCACGGTTACCCGGCACACTGGTGGGCGAAGGCGTCCTCGAGGCCTCGTGCTTTGCCGCGTGTGCGGGAGCAGCCTGAGCCATGTAAGTCAACGCATAGCGGATAAGCTCACCTACACCGTAGCTGGTCGTGCGGCCTGGGTGTCGGTCTTGTGGACGCGCGATGCGTGTCAGCCCAGCCGCCTCCGCCATCTCAACGACAAGCACGCGTCTCTCCATGTCACAGGCAAAGGATACCCTTCGGGGAGTCGGTGCCGCGCTCCCTGCACCACCGGTATCCGTTGTGATCGGCACACCTAAGGGGCCTGTGATCGGCACAAACTCTGGAACGTACACACGCTGGAGGTGCAACGCGCCATCCGACGGCGGCAGGTCGGCCGCAGTGCCCCGCGCCATGTTCGCGTGCGTGGACGCGTAGGTGACGCTCCCCAGCAGGCCAGCGCCGCCGTCGCTCATTGGGGTGTGGAAGAATCGCACGGCCTCTTCGGGGGGAGCAGAGGGGTGCTGCTGCGCCAGAAGCAAGCTATGGGCCAGCGGCGGTGTCACCAAATGCAGCGAAGACGTGGACGACGGCGCCGTCACTGCTGGAAGCACGTGTGACGGCGCCGTTTTGGAGCTGTGCACTTTGGCCCACGCCTGCCAGTAGCCCTTCTCCACCGCCTCACCAACTTTGTCTGAGGGAAGGGTGCCCTTGAAGGTGTCGCAGGCGCACAGCACCTTCAGCGGAGAAGCGCCGTTGCCAGAACCGTGGCAGTGGAGGAGTTGTTCACGATGCGATATCTCGGCCGACAGCGCCGATATTCGAAGCGGTGGCTGCACTGGACAATGCGGGTGGGAGGCATCCTGGTCCGTTTCCTGGTGCGCGGGCGCCGGAGTTCCAGGGACCGGTGTGGCAATGAAACAAGTCACAACAGACGCCGCCGCCGCTGACGCGCCGCCAGACGGCGAATGCACCGAGGGCTCGCCTCCTCCGGAGATGTGAATACTCGCTGCTTTCTCAATGCTGTTGCGCTCCCGCTGCCTGCTGGCATGGTCCATTGCCATCTACGCCGCTGCAAAACAATCCTGTACGCGTACGCGTGTACGTGTGCGTGACGGGGTGGAGGGCAGGACAGAGGTGCAGAAGCACAGTCGATAAGAGCGAGAAAGGGAGAGAGAGAGAGAGATGGGCAAGTCCTATGGCGCTTGTGGGCCTGTGTAAGAGGGAGGGGTTGTGTGCAATGATGCGCGCGGCATTCTACGCCTGTGCACCCCAAGCACGCATGCGTGCTAACAAACTCGGGAGCTGCACGGCGGGGTGTTGCCCCTGTCGCTGCGGGCAGGTAAGCAGGTGAGGGAGACCAGGTGGGACGTGGATATCTACTGCCCGTGTGTGCGCACACACGGAAGCAGCGGCGCATCCACCCCGCTGCTGTGATACAATCGCTGCCCATCGAGAGGAGCACCATATTCACGGTGGCGTTTCGAAAAGCGCTTCATGCAGGAGCCTCTTCCATGGCACGTGAGTCACGCGGCGAGTGTGATGGTGACATCCACACATGTCGCAGAGAGAAGGAAAGAAGGAAGCAGGAAGCAATAGAAAAAAAAAAAAAAAACATCACGCGCGCGCGTCAGCAATGACCTCCTGCAAGTGTGAATGTTTCTGTGCACAGCACAAACGCACACACGCCCACGCAGGGGCGTGGGCCCGAAGACGTGAACGGAGCGCACCCACAGGACCCCCAGCAGAGGGAAGGAGAAGAAGAGGAGGAGTGATGCACAGCTTCGGGCAGCAAGAACGCGGAAAAGAACCACGAGTCCCTGTGGCTCGCCTTGGACGCGCCTGGCCGTCTGTGTTTATGTGTGTGTGTGTGTAAGTGTGTGCATCCGTGCAAGGTAAGAGAGTGGTCCGCCCGCATGTAGAGCGTCCGTGTACAAAAAAGGGAACGGGTGCTGGTGACGGTGGGGTGGGGTGGGGGTCGTCGGGACCCCGCCATGCGCCGCCGGATCGTCTCCGTGCCTCGCGATCCTCCTCAGGAAGCGCACCTCTACCAAGACATGCACCTCACACGAAGACACCGACAGCAGCCAGACCCGCCGTTCATGTCAGCCCTCAGGCAGCGGCATATATATATATATATGTAGGTGTGCCGAAAGAGAGAAGAGTGCAGTCACTCGTATCACGCGGGGATGCGTGTGGTGTGCATGTGCGTGAGTAAGCAAGACGGTAAAATATGACAAGCAAGCAAGCAAGCCGCAGCAGCGGCGGCGGCCGGCGGCCGGCAGTGGAAAACCGGGAGGTCGGATGAGAGCAAGCGGTTGATTGCGCAGGTGCCCCGGCACGAGGGAAGCGACGACGAGGAGGAGGCAAAAAAAAAAACGGGACGGTCCCTCGACGCCACTGGGCAGCACGCCCTACTCCGCATCCCTGTCCAGCTGCGTGACGTATGTGTCTATCTTCCCCTCACACAGCGCCTTCTCCAGTTCTACCGCCGTGGGCAGCTCCTCGTTTAGCTGCTTCATGGTGGGCAGGCGGACCTCGACGTCGCGCGCGGTCGGGACGTTGCTGCCGTCCGCTTCGACTGGCTGGTCGAGGAAGTCGTGCCACTCCTTCATGGCAGCCTCCTGACGCGCCTTCTTCTCCTCATCCGTGCCGCGTGCGTACGACTTCTTCGCGTTCGTGAAGAGTGGCGCTGTGCGTGTGCAGCACGCGGCGAACACGCCAGTGCGAGTGGAAGCCGCCGTCGCAACCCTTCGAAGACCCGCACCACGGTGACCGCTCTGGACACGGAAACAGGGCTGTGGGCGCATCGCCCCACCACTGAGAGCAGCAACGGGTGTCTCGGTCACCCCTGCCAGACATGCGTGAAAGTTGCAGATGTCACGTGCCGGCACTCGCGGGGTCGTGCGCAGTGACAGTCGTGGGGGCATCCTTTAGAAGCTAGAAAAGAAAGAGGGGGGGGGCAATGCGGATGGCAACGGGGGTAGTCGAAGCGTGTGCTCCTACTCTTGGTTATGTGAATGCACGGCTGCGGTGCCTTGGAGAGAAGGAGGGAGCCGGCTTTGCTCACCGCGCCTCTGTGTCTGCACGCTTTTGCCCGCGAAAGTAGGTGGGGTTAGGGAACTCGTGCAGTAGCTCTGGGATGAGGAACGATTTGGAGACCATGTGCGCTGTCGTCCTTGTCAAGTGAAGGGAGTGGGGGGAGAGGGGGGGGGGGGCAGAAATTTGCACGACGTAGTGAAGAGTGTGCTGTGTGGAGGAGAAGAGGGGGGGAGATGTTGGGGCAGTTGCGTCTCATTTGCAATGCGCAGAGTCGCGCACTACCCGTCCGCGTTCCTCTCTCCCCCTACGCGGATACTCATGCGCCTCCACCCACCGAAGGGGGCAGTGGAGGGAGGTCATATGCAGGGATGCACACACGCACACACACACGCAAATGCACTGTCGCACCCGTGTATGCATACCAGGACGGGCACACAGACAGAGAACGAGAGGCATGCTTGCTCCATGGCTAGTCGGGGCGCCACACATCCATTACGAGGGCCTCCCCCCCCCCCTCCTCCTCCCCCTCCTCGCCCCTTGCAGGCGCTCTCCACTCGGGACTTCCGTTCATCTTTGTTTGTTTGCTCTTTCTTCATCTTGTTGCTGCGGAGCACTTGAAAACGTTGAGAGGTCTTCCCTTGTGTGGGAGGCGGCGCACACCAACGCGCGCGCGTGTGGGTGTGCGCCGAAAGCAGCACGCATCGGCAAATCTGCATCCGTTCACCTGTGCAGAAAAGGAAGGAAGGAAGGGGGGAAGGGGGAATGAGAGAAAAACGAATTGGGGTTGAATTCTACGGCACCCCCCCCCTCGCCTCCACTGCACGACCCCCTTCTCAGCTCGCTCCCTGTCTCTGCCCGTCCGTGAGGTATAGCGATCCCGCGGCGGTGCCGCGCACGGTTGCTGAAGGGTGTGTGAGTGTGTGTGGGTGGGGGGGGGGGGGGAGGGGAGGGCGAGGGGGGAGGGGAGGGGGGGGGGGCGCCCCGCCCAAAGTCCCCAACAGGGCATCACACACCCGCCAAGAGAGAAAGAAAGAGAAACCACGCACGTCTCGCACCCCTCCCCTTTGCGCGGAAGGTGTGGTGTGGTGGACCCGCTCACTGGGCGCACGGTGGCAGAGAGGGCTCTTGGCTGAGGGACGGCAAACGGGTGCAGCGGCCACGGCAGTCGCGAGGGATGGCACAGCGGAGGAAGCGCTGCGGGAGAGCGCGAGAGAGGGCAGACGAGGGGGAGGGAGTGGGAGGCGGCAGCGGCGACGATGCTCTACAATGGAAAGATGAACCGCCACCCCCACCCCCGTCGGCAAAGGCACAACCACGTACAACGAAGAGGCATACGACAAGGAAAACAAACACAAGAAAAATGAGGCGAAGACAGCGGAAGCGGCGGCGCCCCCCCCCCTACCCCACGGAGCGCGCCCCAACTCGCAAGCAGCCATACGTGCACAGACAAGAGGGGGGGAGCAGCAGTGGCATACATGAGATGCGCCCCACCCACTCACAGGCACACACACACACACACACGCACACACACATACACCAGCACACGTCATGCTATTCTCCTCCGTGAACCCAATCGACCAGCTGACTGCCCACTGGCGCCCGCGAAGAACGCACCTGACGCTCCGACACGGTTAGCGTACCAGGTGTCAGCGCACCCCCACTGATGCTGTGTCGTTGGCGATTGCCGTAGCTCACATGGAGCATGCTGTTGACGTACGTGGGGGAGCGAGTGCGTATAACGCAGGCACTCTGGGCGCGGCGGAGCTTCTGAGCGGCGGCCGCCGTTGCGACGGTTGCCGTCAAACCTCTGCATCGATTTGCGGGGCTCGTGGATAGCGATGCCGACACGGGACTTAGCTTCGACGCCATGCGCGAGCGAACATCCGCGCGGCGCCTGCGTGAGTTTGATGACGTCTGCGGTGCGGCTGCGTCCACGCCAGCACCTGCCCCGGCACCCGCGCCACAGTGTGCGGTGGGCACACCGTAGACCACCGTGGTTTCGGCAGGGTCGACCACCTTCACGTGGTGGGAGTCCGCTGCGGAAGCGCCGCCGTGCCGAGCCGTGGTGGCGCGAGGCGCAGGAGTGTCTAAGGTGGCGTCTACGGTGGCCACGCTCACCGAGTACATGCTCAGCGATGCGCTGAAGTCCTGGCGAGAAAGCTCGGCAGCCGTGCACGCCCCTCCCACACTGTGCGTCGACGTGCAGCTCTCCAATTCCAGCCCCCATCTGCTTGTGATGTGCCCGTCGCCCCACACGAAGCCGCTGCCGCAGCCGCTGCGGGCACTGTGACTGCCGCTGTTGGCGCTCACCAAGGCAGCACTGTTGACACCGAATCGCAAACGCTCTTCCATGGCGCGGGTGCGGTCCTTCTGCTGAGCAAGTCGTCGTAGAAGCGCGCGAGAGTGGGCGCCCTCCATTGTGCTTGTCCCCGCTGTAGCACCGCCATCCAGATGTTTCGCTTCGTTTTCTGGAAGCTCTGGTGCATGCCGGGCACTTGCCTTCTGCCGCGGGCGGGCGGAAACGGCCGTCTCACCCTCCGCCCCGGAGTGTCGGGCGGGCCGATGGCACGGAGACGAGAGGGAAGCGTCGCGGGCACCGTGGTCCTTGTTAGGGCCTCGGCTAGAGATGGCCTTGCCGTCTTGCAGTCGTCCGCGATGCCTGCCACTGTCCCGTGCGCTCTTCTGCGTTTTGGTTGGCGGCGACAGCGCAGCGGCTGGCGCGGCGGCAGCGGGTGTAGCGACCACAAGCACCGCCGAGAGAGGCTCTACAAGCTCACCGCCATCGAGCGCGTGGTCGGATGGGTGAGCTGCTGCGATCGTTGCTCCCGTGTCCATGCGCGTGGTGCCGTGGCTGTTCGACTCCGTCACGGTCGTCGGTGCCGCGTCATCAGCTTCCTTGGCAGGGACGATGGAAGCGGCGGCGGTGGCCTCAAAAGCAGAGTTCGCGCCCCTGCAGCGAGTAAAGCGTGCTCCTCCGCCGACGGCACTGCTCGGAGCCCTGGCGGAGCCGCAGCTACCATACCTCAACGCGGCGGTGTGGCCCCTCCTTCCGCTGGCGGCTGTCACTGCAGGCGTCACTGCCGTCTGCGGCTTCTGCCTCGCCGATAGTGTACGAGTTGCTGACGGCGTTGCACCCGTCTTAGACCAGCCGTCGGCGCGGCTCGCCCGAGTGGCTTTTATGCCTTTGCGCCCCTTTCCTGGTGCGCGGCGCAGTCCCACAGTACGTTGCGGCCGGCCCAGTGTAGCCATCGATGATGCGGTGCCGGAAGGGTGAGTGAAGCGCAGTCTCGGCGTCCGCTGTGCGGCTGCTACCGCCGGCATCCGTGCAGCCATGACACCCTTCGGATCCCCTTCGTCTTCCCCGTCATTGTCGTCTGCAGCAGCCTCGGTGTGAGTCTCGGCACAGCCCCTTGTGCTGGTGATATGGGCCGCATTCACTGTCATGGACGGGCGCCTCGGCGACGTGAGAAACACAGGCGTGTTCGTGCAGACAATCGACACACGGGCATGGCTGGACTGCCCCGACGTGACATCCTCGTCTGGCGGCGACGGCGGTATCGCTGAGTACGGAAAGAGATCAGCGGAAGAGATCCACTGCTTCTCTGGTGTCTGCGACGGCGGAGCTGGTGCCGCCGCCGTACGTGGAGAGGGGGCAAGCGGACTGCTGCGCCTGTCGCCGCAATCGGGCGCTTCGGCGCGATAGGAGGGACTCATATTTCCCTCCCCCGCAGAGGCGCCCTGTACCGGCCCCCCTTCCGCGTCTGGCGGGCCGGTGGTGATCTCGTGACTAGAGCTGCGGCTGCGGCTGCGGCTGCGGCTGCGGCGGCGACGACGTGGTGCACCACTGGCGAGACCTCCTTTCATGGGGGAGGAGGCTGTGTTGTTCGCCGGCGTGGATAACGACCGCTCCCCCAGAGTCGCGCCATGGGCACCCTCCCGCCCACTTCCACGGCTGCGCTGCTGGATGCTGATGAGCTCTTCAAAGCGTGCCTGCAGGTCACGCCACTCTGCCCGGTTGTCGGCGCCCCAGATGGTCGCGGGGGCAGAGTGGCGGCGACTAAAGCGACGCGTGGGCAGCTCGGGCACGCCTGCATGAGCACCCGTGGCCGCTGAAGGAGTGGTGCTCTCGCAGCTGGACGCCTCTCTTAACGAGGCGGTGGTGTCATGGGGAAAGCACGGCCGGTCCCCTCCGCTAGCGGGTCGATGGCGGCAACATCCGCCCGTGGCAGACGGGCACCTGCCGCACGAGCACCCCCCCTCACAGCCGTCGCGGCATCGTGCGGCATGAGAACGGCCGCGTCGGTGCAGCAGCATCGCTCTGCCGTAGCGCGCCAGCCGGGCTTCGTAGGCGGCGTCCACTGCCGCCTCGTCGGCTGACCCATCGCCACAATCAAGCTCCTCCTCACTCATCATCTCGCCAGCGGCGTCGACGCCTGTCTTCAAATGCCTGTGCCGACTTCCCCGTCGTCGGCCGCGCCGACGTAGACCGTCGTCGTCCCTCCAGTCTGACTGGTTGTGCCGAAGCTCTCTGAGCAGCTCCTCCTCCAGCGCTAGCAGCCGCTCCGCCTCCTCGGCATCGCATTCTCTGTCCTCCGCCATATGGTCGACGACGACCACCTCACTGTCATGCCAGCACTCGGGCAGGTGCAGCCGCTCGTGCTGCTGTTCAAACAACAGCCACTGCTCCGGCCTCGCCACCGGCGAGGGAGAGCTGCGCAGTCGCTCCTCCTCACTCCTAAGCGACGCCGGGCAGGAAGCGTCGGGACGGCGAAGAGGTGCCATGGGAGGGCGTTTCATGGTGGGCACCGGCGGTGCACTCCAGCGACGGCGCTGGTTCTGCTGCTGCTGCAACTCGGTCAGCAACGGCGGCGGCGGTGGCAGAGCATAGCGATTGGCCAGCCGCTGCAGCTGCTGCGCGTCTTCGTCGTCCGCCTCCTCGGCCAGGCCAATGAGTGACCGCGGCGAGGTTTCCTGGAAGGAGCTCTCGCGATCAGCTCCCTCAGCCGACAAGGACGACGAGAGGGTGAGTTGGCGGCAGGTCATCACTGGTGACGTCGCGCCTTCGGTCGCACCCGTGGCAACACCGCCGCTGTCGACCATGGGCGGTGGCACCCGCGGCGATGTGGACGAGAGGCTAGAGAAAACGTTCCCCTCCACCGTCGCCGACGACATCACCGTTGCCAGCTCACCAGTGTTTCCGCTGCTGTTGTTGCCACCGATATTCCGGGTGCCGCTGCCTGACAAGTTCACAGAAGTCATCTGAATGCTGCTGCGCGGCGCCGCGCCACTCGCACGCAGCAAAACTGTTGGCGTCGGGGAGAAAGACAACAGCCACTGTCCAGCGAAGGACGAGGGCACGTCCCCGGAGCTGCGCTGCTGCGGTTGCTGTTGACTCGTCGACGGCAAAGAGCTGGTGGAGCTCACGGCTGTCAGCGTGTGTGGCGGGTTCTCCACTGCCGCGGCGACACAGGGGGAGCGGCTCCGCGATGCCTGCGCCGTCCCAGCGGTGTTGCTGCTGCTGCTGCTGCAGCTGTTGTGACTGTTCGGCACACGGCAAGGCGACATTCGTGCCGCATTGATGCTGCTCCCGCCAAGTGAGAAGTTCTGCTGCAGCAGCAGCAGCGGCGCTTGATGCGGCGACGTCGGACCGAGAGTGCTTTGCATCATGGGAGTATTTACCCAAATCGATGGCGGGCGCGAGAGGGGCGACAGTGACACGCTGCCCGTGCTGTCGCTGACGGCACTCCTCAGGGAAGAATCGGGAATGCTGCCCGTGCGAAGGCTTCCATTCTTCGCATGCCCAGGCACAGCTCTGGACCACGTCGGCACGTCATCGCTCTCTGAGCCGGCGCCGCCGCTGTTGAAGCTTTGGTCTGTGATGGACATGGCGGTGAGGCAGGGGAGGCGGGCACTGCGCACCATCGGAGAAGCGGAGGCACTCTCCTCCGTGGACGGCCTCGTGGCAGCAGAGCCCTTTCGTCTACCCCCAGCGCTCCCCTCCATGGCCTCAGGTGTGGGCCTCACCGCAGCGCTGCTCGCCGTCGCCGCCCGCACAACCGCTTCGCGCACATTCATTCCTTCGGCAAGCGCGGGCAGCATAGGGGCTTCCGTGGCTTGGTCATCGCAGAGGACCCCCACCTCCGCCGCTGGGCATCGCTGCCACCCCACCGCCCCTCTGCCGCTGAAGGAGAGGGGCAGGGAGTAGGTCACCGAAGACAGCATCTTTGCGTCTGGTGATAAGCTATGTGGGCTACGGTTGTTGCTCGCGAGTTGCTGCTGCGTGGTGGCCAACCGAGCCGGCGACGACGGGGTCTCCGGTGTCGAGGAAAGGAGTGAGGTCTGTAAATCCGAAGGTCTCGATGGCACTGCTGAGGTCGGCGTCGGTTCCGCGCCGTCAACCCGTACGTAGGCCGGCGACATCAGGAGAGGCGACCTCAGCTGCGGCGACCTTAGGAGCGGCGACGTCTGCTGCGGTGGCGACAGGCAGCCTGGCGAAGAAGCGCACATCATTGGCGAGCCTACGCCACTGCCGCCCACGCGCTCCAATGCGGGTCGCATCACGACAACGGACAGTGAAAAAGCCGAAGACCCGGTGCTTTGGCTCAACACATGCTGCTGAACGTGAGGTAGCGTGTCGGTGGGCGGTCGCTGCAACGGGGAGGCGCAGCCCGACAGCACCGGCGCGCTGTCCGTGTGAAGGGTCGAACTTGGAATGTCACTGGCGCCGCTGCTGCTGCTGCTGCTCACTGCGCCCGCAAGCGCACATGGAAGGGTTCCAGCGGTGTTGGAGTGAGTCGGCGACGCACTGGTCGCGGCTGCTGCGGGGGCGTGGGAAGACATGTGCAATGGCAGCGTGTACCGGGGCAGCGATCCACTGCCCCAATGAGGGGCTGCCGGGGCCGACGAAGCAGAGGAAACCGTCACATCGCCGGTGTTGACGCTCGCACTCTCGAGTTGGGCGACCGCGGTGTCGACACGCTGGAACAGAAGTTCTTGCCTGTGGAGGCAGTTCTGAAAGCTCAGCAGAAATGCCTCCACAGAAGCCGAGGTGCGAGCAGTGCGAAAGCATGGTATGGACAGGGCCGGTCGGGTCGCGCTTGTGTGCATCGGCGGACTAGAGGTAGCCATTGTAAAGGCGCATGGGACGCGCGTGGAAGCGGAGTCGGTGGTCACCTCAGAAGAATTCGAAAGGCGACGTCGCTGGTGCGCTGGTGCGGTGCCCCTGCCGGAAACGGGCCGCGTCACACCCGATGACCCGCCATGCGCCCTGCGCGCGCGAGTGCCGCGCATTTGCGTCGCTGAGCTCTTGGGCCCTTCACAAGTCCCTGGGCACGCGCTTATATGTCCCTCCTTTGATGTCCGTGGGGAGGCAGCGGTGGATATGCTTGCCGAAGACTCGGGTGAAGCGGTAGGGGGTTGGTCATTTAGAGAGTGCGGCGTGGCCGTCGAGTGAGGGCGGACTTGCTCACCAAGGCCGCGTCCACAAGGTTGCGACTTGCATCGACGTACACTGCCGCTGCCGCGTGATGGACCGCTGCAGAAATAGTCGGCCTCATTACCAACTGTCTCTCTGGGCTCACCCTTTTCGGACGTGGTCAGGGGCGCTGCTGCGGATGCAGCAGAACGCGGACAATTGCCTGAGCCTTCCCTTGCCGCACTCGCGCGCGTTCCGCCAGCGCTGAGGCTGCCCGCGTCTGCTGTCAGGGAAACAGAGAGAGAGGTCCTCCTGGCCGACACCGCGCGGCCAATCACGTCAGATGACGTCCGTGCCTGCATAAGAGCAACAGAAAAGCGTGGTGCCTCGGCACCCCGCGCTGCGATACAGCTCGAATCGACAGCCAAGACGGCGGCACCCCAACGCACCGGGGGGGGGGGCCCTCCCCTTCTCCCACCTCTAAATCTACACGAAATATGAAGAGTGGGCCAGCAGCAGTCGCCAGGGCAGATGCACGCGTGCTGCAGTCGCCGATGTCCCGTTCAAGGACGATCCCACACGCGAGAAAGCAGTATGAGCCGGCACAGAGAAAAAAAGGGCAGAGAAAAAAATGCGTCGCTTCGCCGACAACCACGCAGGCCTCTGTGGCGAGTTTGTCGGTGTATACGGAACAACGAGTACCGGGGGCGGGCAAGCGGATGTGTGCGTGCGTGCGTGCGTGTGTGTGTGTGTGTGTGTGTGTGTGTGTGTGTGTGTGTGTGTGTATTGGGGGGAGAGAGGCTTGCAAGGCAAGGGGACAGCCCAAGCGAGGAAGGGAGGGAGGCGAGCCACGGGCCGAGAAGCCGAGCAACTGCCAGGGCACATAGACAAAGTAAAGCGAGGACAAGAGAACAAGTCCCACGCGCACCTGCCTGCGCGCTGCAAGGTGAGTGGGGGGACGAAGAGCGACAGCGAAAGAGAATAGATGATACCAGTAGAGTGCACAGCGAGGAACGATATCTATGTGCCTTCCTGTGTTTCGTTGCTTGCCCTCCTCGCTCTTCTCGATATCGTTGCTCCCGTTGTCACCCCCGTAAGGCTGTTGCAGTGGAGTGCCCCCCGCCGCCGCCGCCGCCGCCGCCTGCTTCCTTCCGCTTGGTCCTTTGGTCTAACCCACCCACACAGGGAGGGGTGGGGACGTTCTGCGTGCCTACACCGTCGCACGACGGCACACAGAGAGAAGAAAAAAAAAAGGGGGAGGGCACGTACACTCGACCAATAAAAAATAAATAAATAAATCTTTTCCAGCAGCGGAACGCTCCCTTGGGTGCGGCTGACGGAAGATGACGCAGATCTGGAATAAAAAAAAGGGGGTGGGAAGAGCCCGTAGGAGAGGGAGAGTCAGCAGTGTCAGGGTAGGGTAGTGTGTGTGTGTGTGTGTGTGTGTGTGTGTGTGTGTGTACGTGTACGTGTCAGCATCAAGGGGTGTGAGGCAGGGATACACAACATCAAGCATGCACGCGCACCTCTATTCGCGCTCTCTCTGTCTCGCTCTCTCTGTCTCGCTCGCTCGCTCGCTCGCTCTGTCTCGCACCTAACAACACACACACACACACACACACACACACACACACACACAGAACGCGCAGGTGCGTGCAGAGAGGTACGGTTGCGCCTGCGGTGCTCTTGTATGCGTGGAGGATTAGGAGGAGGTGAGAGGGGTCGTGGCCGTGGTTGTGATCGTGATCGTGATGGTGGTGGTGGTGGTGGTGAATAATTTATTTTTTTTTTTTTAATTGACTGCTCGCGAAGGAGGGGGTAGGGCACAGGGCATGTAGGAGAAGCCTTCGTGCACGCGTGTGGAGGTGTGCAAGTACGTGCCAAGGGCGCGATTGCGTCGTTGGCAACGCGCACGTATGCAAGAAGGCGCAGAGAAAGGTCCGAAGGCGAAAGGAATATGGCTGAGGGGAGGCGGAAGAAGAGACATCTTCGATATACGCAAAGAGGCGACGGCCGTGTTGAGCATCAGGGGTGCGGTGTTGTAGCCAGCGTACCCGTTCACAGGGTGACGGCGAGCGGGCGCACGCACATGTGTCGTCTCCAACGTCTTCGCTTTGCACGCAAGGACAAGGAGCTCGGCACATGGCCCACACACACACACACACACACGCACATGTGTAGATACATTTGGAAGTACTCCGCCTAGTGGACAAAAAACGTACAAGCAGGGGGAAGGGTGCCGGCTTGATGCACCATACCCCGGGTGTGTCGGTGCCTGTGTGTCTGCGTGTACGTGTTGGGCATGTGCCTTCCGGAACCTTTTCTCTCCTGCACTCCCTTCTTTCCTGTCGCTCTGCGGGAAGGGGGAGAAAGAGGGGGGGGGAGAGCCCGCCGTGTTCGTCTTCGAGCGATGTACGGTTCGACACGTGGGATGACGTCGTTCGGGATAGCGGGCGCCCAGCGGGCACCGAATACGTGTGGGCGTGGCATCGAAGACACGCCCACACCCACACAGACTCAGAGGCATGCGCGGATAGAACGGCAGCAGAGGCGGAAAACAGAGCATACCTTACTCCCCCGCCTGCCCCTGAATGGTGGCAATACCGCTCGCCCAGCAGCAGTGCCGTTTGTGTCATCAGGTGTGCTGAGAGCCTGCATTCACGCTGCGGATGACGCGGTGGGTGTGCCCCCTCTCCCCCTCTCCCCCGCCCACCACCACCACGACACACACACACACACACACACACCGCAGCAGTGTCGAGCTGCTGCCCGCCCCCCTCCTCCTCGGAAGGCACGCCTTAAGGGGCAATGAGACATGTGAGGCATGCAGTCCTTCTAGCACTGGTGGTGATGTCCGGAGGCGACCACAACCGTGCGCAGACGATCGGCGCCTGTGTGTAAACCTCGTAAGCGTGCCGGCGTTGCTTCTCCAGCGGGTCCGCCTCAATGAGAAGGGAATCAAGTTGTGGAAGCCACCGACACCATGAGGAGTCCGCAGTTGAGCGTCTGCACAGAAGTCACGGGTTGGCCACACCAACTCATGCACGGCCCGCTGAGGGAAGTGTTATTCCTGCACTCCTCCTCCGTCCCCACACACACCACCCACCCCACACCCCACACACCACTACCCTTTTTCTCGTGGGCGACAGGTCACCACAGAGCGGCGGCATGAAAGGGGAGTTCGTAAGCCGTACGAAAAGAGCGGAAGCCGCATACGAGCCCCCCCCCTTCCCCACACCCCGATACCGGCAGAAAGCGGCGGGTCCGGCCTCTCCCAGAGACGTGTGTACTTCCTATCTCACTTACGCAAGTGTGCACCTTCACCAGAGGCGGTTGTTGTTCTTGGTTACGGAAGACACGAAGCATTGCGCGAGACAGCGACAACTGGCAGAACCGAGGGGAGGGCCACGGGCAACGTTCCGATACGGTAAGGAGAACCCAGAAGCCGAGGCGGTGAAGCAATACAAATTGGCAAGAGAGAAGCGGGAAAGTACCACAGCATGCAAGCCATTCTTCGCCTATCCATGCGGCGAGCCCCCCCCCCCCTACACACACACTTCCTTCTTCAGCAAGACGACCCCACACGCACAGACGCACACGCGCAGAGAGAGAGAGAAAGACGCAGAGAGCGAGGGGAGTGGGTGGCAACGGTGCACGTGCGACCATTGCCTCCTTTTCAGTACCTCTGTTTTGGCGTCTGCGTCGTCCGACTCGACCTCGAGGCGACCGTGTATCTGTACTTTGGTATGTGTGTGCGTGTGTGTGCGTGTGTGTGTGCCACCAGGAAAGAAAAGGAAAGCAAACGAGAGAGATGCATACGTGAAAAGATGACAACGTTTTCGTTGTCTTTCGAAGAAGAAGAAGGGCGGTGGAGACGTCGGGGTCATGTACATCAAGCGTCCGTGTCCACCAGTCGCCGACCTCACAGCCATATCCATGCAAACGGCCGTGAGCGCAAATGAAATATAAAAAAAGAGAAGGCGCACATTTTCGCGTGTGTGTGTGTGTGTATCCCATGCCCATGCCGGTGTGCCCGTGTGCGCGGCGGAGAAAGGAAGCCCTGTTCAGAACACGCTGTCACCATACAGACAGCAACGCGCCCGCGTACATCCCTCGCGAAATAGTCCAGCACCGACACGCACACATCATATATGTATACATATATATCTACATACATATATACATACATATATACGTATATATATATATATATATATGTGTCTACATGTGTGTTATTACGCAGGGTCGCCCAACAACGTGAAGCAGCGGCAGAGCATCAATAGGGAGCCATTTAAATAGTGACCAACGTGGTACCGGGACACATCAATAGTGTATGTACTTCATGGGGGGAGGGGAAAGGGGAGGAAGAAGGCTGCACAGAGGCGTCCTTCCGAGTGGAGAAGGTCGGAAACAGAAAGTGAGGGAGAGGGGGGGACAGGGAAAATGGGATGGCGGCCTGAATACCGAAACCACAGCGCGTGTGTGGAACGCACAGGCGTAGTGGTCAAGGGAAAAACAGGCGCGGCACAAACGTACGCACGCACACACACAGATACACGCACACGCACACAGACATCGAACGAGAGGGAGGGGGGTTGGCGGATCAGTAGACAACCTTTACAGTCCAGGAGAACACGCATGCACACAGAAACGAAGATAGGGAAAGAAACAGAAATTGTTTATAGAATTACATGGCTCCACACGTGTACGAGGGGCGGTCCCACACACACACACACACACACGTATCTATATATATATATATATATATATTTATATACACGACAAACGAGAGCTGAGAGCGCAGCACCACCGGGCATGACTGCCCTTTCTCTCCATCACATTGTGCAGTCAACTTATAGTGAAGGTGGCAGACGCAGGAGGAGGGGGGGTACGCACGGCATGCCACCACACTCACCACGAGAACGGTGCCATCAAACAGCACCGCTGTTTTTTTTCCAGATGAAGAGAGTCGTGAACACCAACGGGATTGAGAGCGAGGCGGCGACGCCGACGACCCTGTGTCGATGGGCAGACGAACACGGTTCTGGTAGATACGAGTAGGTGGGAGCGAGATCTAAGAGCCCCCTTCTTCACATGTGCATGCCTCCTGCTGCTCGCTGAGCACGCCATCGGTCCCCCAACTACCCCCCCCGCACCCCCTTTGCTGCACCGCTGTACGATGCCTCCAGTGAATGGCACGTTCGTCGCGTGGTCACACACAAAAACGCATAGACGCGGCGCACATGTATCGGGGGGAGGGGGGCACAAAAGAGGCACCACGCGCGCGCTCATGCACAAGGGGCATAGTGCGCAGTTCGCAGTGAGCGGAAGTGCAGAGGGCGAGAGAGACAGAGAGAGAGCAGGGAGAACACGGTAGGAAGGCCCATTCAAAATGAATCGGGGGGAGGAGGGGAGCATGGAGGTGCCCGTGTGTCCATCACTCTCTCTCTCTCTCGGCTCCTCCGTCTCTTGTGGAACGCGGGCACTTCTCCACGCTAGGCGTGTACACGCTCGCTCGGTGGATGGCGCCGCCCTTTGCTCGCCTTGGACGAGGACCCGTCGGTGGCACCAGCGCCGGTGTCACCGGCGTGCACGAGCGACGTCCACTGCGCCATGGCGGCCGCCAAACGCTGCTTCAGTAGAATCGAGTACTCGTCCAGCACCCATTGCAGTAACGCCTCCTCGCCGTTGGGACCGTGCCAAAGCACATCCAGCCCGTCAAACACGAAAGCAAGCTCATCAGCATAGCCGTCCACCTCACCAGAGCCCGTAGCGCCGACTCCCACTCCGGGGAGGCTGCTTGCCGCGCCAATGGTGTTGAAGCATGACACCTCCGCCCCGGTCGTCCCCGCTCCCTTCCGCGTCTGTGTAGTCAAGGTTACAGTGCAGCTAGACAGCTGCACCGTGAACCGAGTGGAAGGCGTGAGGCGGGCAATGGCGCATGCCGAAAGGGGTATGCCCGGTTCCATTCCTTTTTCGGATCCGCTACTGCCCTTCTGTGTGCTTCCGCTCGGCCTCACAGCCGAGCCCGCATGCAGCATGGTAGATGCAGCGTTAGGGCCCTGTGAAGCGGGAGCAACATTCAACGGCTCATGTGCGGACGTCAAAGTTGCCCCCTCGTTACCTTTGACGCCGACCGTATCGGAAAGCGGTGCAGCGTCAGTGCCGCCCTTGGCAACCGGCGTCGATGATGTATCTTTACCGCTCGACTGCGAGTGCCTCAGACCAGCATCCACAGAGGTGTTCACCGCACTCACAAAACTGTTGGTGTCCTCATCTAGGGAGTGTCCATATCCTCGATCGGGGTGGCCGCGGCTGCTGCCGTGAGTAGCGATCCTGTCGATACGAGTGCCCGACTGCGTCGTGGAAGCATCTGCGTCTTCGCTGTGGTCCGCAGCAGATTCACCTAGCGCCTTCGTCATCAACCTCGCAGCGCCGTAGCCGGCGGCGATGTCATCTGGAAGTGGAGGCAGCATCGGCACGACACGGTTGGTGGTGGGGTGGAGAGTGCACCGAGGCGGCAGCGACTGCTGCGACATCTGCCCCTGCGCCTCCCTCGGGTGCAGGCGTTGCTTTCGCGGTGACCGTTTTGCACCTTCGCCGTTGGCCCCAAGAGCGGGGGTGCCGCTGCTTCTGCGAAGTTCAGCGTCGCTACGGAGGAGTGGAAGTCGAGTCACCGAGGCCTCGTGGGCCTTCTCCACCAGCCGCTCCACGGCAACTATGCTTGGGCATGCAGCAACCCCACCAATGCTGCACAGGGCGTCGGAGGCGCACTGCCCTGCTTGGGAAGCCGCCGGTGTCGCATCGGCCGAAATGGCCTCCTCAAGCGGTCGCTCACGACACCCAAGCAGCACATAAGAGCCGCTACAGGCGGCCGTAGCCGTGGGCCATACACCTGCCGCCGGCGGCGGCGTCGTTGTTGCGGTGGCCGTCCTGGCGGCAGCGGTGCTTGCACCACTGGCAGATGCCGACGCTGGCAGGCCGATGAGGGATTCCACGGGTGCGTGAATGGGCATTGTCAGCACGCCGAAGAAGGGAATTGTGCTCCGCAACGCGGTCCACAGCTGAGTGCGAATCTGCGCAGCCAGCGCCGCCGACGAGACCGCAGAAGTTGCAGCTGAGCTAGCAGAACAGGAGCCGTGGTGTCCCGACACGGTACTACCGCCTCTGCTTCCGCTTGACATCCCGCGACGTCGAGGAGCGGGCTTGCTGCTCGATGCCGCGCCTCCCTTCCCACCCGTCCGACCTACAGGGCTCTGGGTATTGGGGGCATCTGCCGCGTAATTTTTCGACGCTTTGTAAGCGATGGCGGAGGCCGCGTCGTCATTCTCCTCCTCCTGCTGTTGTTCGAGCTGATGGCGCTGGAGCTCCTCTTGAAGCTGAAGGTGTTGCTTGTACAGTGCCGCCACCCTGCTGTTCGATGTGACGTCGCGTACGAAACTGAGCGGTAGAAGCTCTGCACGGCGGTACACGACATTGCATGCCAACCGAGCACCACTCTCCGGTACACGCGGCTCCCCTACCGACGCATCGGCTGCATCAGTGGTGGGCGAGCTGTCGGTCATATGGGAAGGCTCTGTGGATGGCGAAGCCGGGGCATCCTCCGTCGGTGCGGGCAGAGGTGTCAATCGCTTCTTTTTCGCATCCGTGCCGCCCCCCTTCACCACCCTGCCACTGAGCCCCGAAATACCTACACAGTCCTCTGCACCCGGCGGCGCTGACTCTCCCTTGCCGTCTCTGCCGCTGCTTCTAGCTACAGACCTCGCATACGAGGCTGCCCTATCTGCCGCGGCGGTATTTCGGCCAGTCTTCCCGTGGTGACTGCGACTGCCGTGTATCTGGGCCTCTCGCTTGCTCATGCGGGTTGCAAGGTCGGAGAGGACGCCCTGAAAGACGCCGCCAGTGCACTGCTTGCTTAGCGGAACGCACTCGTCATTGCCGCAGTACACCTTGACGAAGGGTAAGGGAGAGCCGCTAGCATTGAAGCCCGATGGTGTGGCGCTGAAAGCCGTAGGCGGCGTCGGCTGACCGCTCGGTGGGGTTGGGGCAGACATAACCTTTCTGCTCTTGCACGCACTCTAGTCGGGGTATCCCGCTCTTTTGATCGCTTCCACTGGCCGATTCCCTGTGTCTCTGCCCGAGTGCGTGGGGCTGGTATGCAACCTAGACGTCGGTAACGCTACGTGAGCGACAAAAACAGGCCGCGGAGAGAGGGGTGGGGAGGAGGAGGAGGATACCGAATGCGGGGATGCTGGCGACGCAGATCACAACAGCGAGTCGAAGACACCAATAAGGTGACGACAAAAAAAAAAGAGGGCGTGGCGGAAGGAAGGCGTGGATAGCCGACAGGAAAGGCTTTCCTTGGATGTGTGTGTGTGTGTGTGTGTGTGTGTGTGTGTGCTGCAGGCACTCTGCGCGACGTGGGCACGCAGGCACACACCGCTATCCAGCTGTACCTGCCCAATGCGCAACAAAAAATCCCCCGCCTTCACGCCTGCTCTTCACCGATGACCACACGTCTGCGCGTGGGGTGGTGGTCGGCGTTTGGTGTATCAATCGCTAGTATGCTCACGGCACCGAGCATGCAGTGGAAGAGGACACAAGTCAGACGTGTATTTTTTTGTGCCTCGTCTTTATTGTGTGGCGTTCACATACATGTAGATTTACTAACGTACCCACACATATGTGTATATATATATATATGTACGTGTGTATGTATATATATATATATGTATATGTATATATATATATGTATGTATGTACCATTCGTCATATCCACGACGCAGATCGAGTAGACAAAGCTCGAAGAGACAGGGAGAGCGATGTGCAGATGAGCGGCAGCCAATGAGGCACCAGAGGTGAAGCAGCGACACACAGCACAGAGGGCGCGTGGTAGGAGGCAGAGGGCCGACGATGCGGCAGCACACAACTGCACCTATGCATGGCAGGAAAGGGGAGGGCGGTGGGAGAGAGCGCAACGCCACTTTGCTGTGTGTTGCTTCGTTTTCACGAGGTAACCCACGTCGCGGTGGCCCCTCTCCCGACTTGCGGCCCGAGTTCCTTCGATGTGTGTAGCCTTCGTCCTTATACTTGATACACTTCAACATGCAGTCTGAGTGAGAAAGCAACTCGCCGCGGGTGCGTGTACGTTGTGTGTGTATGCGTACACATATGTATGCGCCTCTGCAGATCTAAGCATACATCCCCCGTGTGCGTGGGTAGGTTTAGGAAGTAGGAGGTGTCTGATCGTTACAAAAGAAGCAGCGAAAGGGGGGAAGGGTGTACTCAGCACTCATGAGCCACGGCGGGCACGGCACACGAGCTCAACTCCTGCTCCCCCTCCTCCTCCCCCCTCGCGGGGGGCGGGGGGCGGGGGGCGGGGGGGGGAAGCAGAGCCGAAGATGCGCTGTGGCAAACGATGGCAGGGCTGCACTGCAAGGCAATACACAGACAAATAGATAGACGCACACGGGCATCTACGGGCATCTGCAGGCATTGTCTCGAGTTCATCACGCCACCTCGTACATGATGAGCTCGATGACAATGCCGACCCCGCTGACCAGCGCGTTGAGCTTGAAGAGCGCCTTCAAAAAGGGAATACAGAGGGACGTCATGAAGAGGTTCAGCCCCAGCACCACTAGCACAACAACCCCAAAAGATGTGGTGAACAGCTTCGAGATGAGATCCATGACGTCGACCACCGCAACCTCCCCAACGTCCTCGAGGAAATCGGCACTGTTGGCATCTTCGACAGCACCCTCTCCTGAGATCACAGTAAAGCTGTCCTGCTGTGGCTGCTGGAGGCGGCGTTTGATGCGACGATTGCAACTGCGCGCCGTCGCGGACAGGTTCACCCGCCCGGACACGCGCAACACCTGGCGCTTCAGAAACTTGTAGCTCACCATGGTGTAACCCACCAGGCCGAGGGAAAGCAAGATGGTGCCATTCTCCACAATGATGCCGCGCCACCCGTGGTGGAGAATGAACGAGAACCACTGCCCCGTACAGAAGGGCACGACCATGTAGAGTCGGTCACCGAGACCGACAAGATGGTGAGGAGTGGACATGCAGATGCGGCGGTAACGCAGCACACCAGACAGTGGGGAGGAGGGAGATACAGAAGCGGCAGTGGAAGAGGCGCCAGCGCCGCGATCATAGCGGTGGTCGTCCCCGGCGCCAGCGGAGCACCGCATCTTTGAGTCCTCAAAGAACTCCTCATAGCGTTCCAGCATTGGAAAGAGATGCATATCGCAGGCATGCTTGCCATCGACAATGTCCTTCGCCTTGCACAGGATGCCGCTGAAGAGGCCGGTGAGGAGCGACACGACGAGCCACAGCCATGATGGTCGTACAGCGCATGGCACCGTCTGCGTCCCTGTATTCGTACTGCTCGAGAGGGATGACGACGAAGTCGGCAGCACCAACCCTGTCGACGAGTACAGCCATCCGTATCCGCTGAAGACTCCGAGTGCCCAGGCTACTGCCATCAAGTACTCGCCTCCGTTGACCTTGTGCACAGAGAGATAATAGGTAACGAGCATTGCTGCTGCACTGAATGATACGACGCGCAGCAGCAGCGGTACGAAGACAGCGATTTCGAAGCCGACAGGAAAGATGTAGTAGTACACTGAGCTGTAGTGGTGCCGTGCCGACACATCCCCTGTGATGGCGCTGCTGTAGGTGGCCGTTGCCATGGACGACGCCAACGATGATCCAAACCACGCGCCCGCCGACGCGGACGACGTCGCGTACCCTGCGCCATCCCTGGTTGCCAGGGGTGCAGCGCTGATGCCCGCACTGTTTGACACCGCGCCTACACCTCCCGCGAGAGACAACTCGGACACAAACGCGCTGCAGTACGCCACATACACGGCGGCTAGAGAGTAGGGAAGCCACAGAAGCAAAGAAGAGGCCGCAAGGGCCGCCTCGAGTGAGCGGCCATCCGTGCCACCACCAGAAGACCGGCGAGAGCCTCCAGCCATCCGCAGCTTCATTGGAAGAGAGAGAGAGGGAGGAAGGAAAACGAGCAGAACGCACAGAAGAAAAAAATGGGAAAAGGACCCACGGTTACAGCGGAAAACCGAGCAGCGGTTTCTATTCGCGTCCGTTTAGGGAGGAGGGAGGGAAGGGGCGGGGGGCTACTGCTGAGTGATAAGTTTCTGGGGGTGCGAAGGAGGAAGCACCACAGCGATGTGCAGTCGCCGCGAGAGCCAAATACAGAGACAGCAAGAGCGGGACTGACAGCAGTGGTGCATCAAAAGAGAGAGCTACTCGGCGTGAGATTTACGCCAACTCAAGGTGGAAACAGAACAGTAATCGGAAGCACCACAAGGCACTGATGGTAGATAAGAAAACAACGTTGACACGATATATGACAATACATATATATATATATATATGTGTGTGTGTGGCAGCTACGATTGAAGATATTGTATACACCTATGTATGTATGTGTACATGTACCCGGCACAGTGCAGACGTGGGACATACACATACAGTGTGCCAGCAAACAGTGTACGCGCCAGTAGTTCGAGAGGTGAAGCACGGAGGAGGGGCGAAGGAGGCAGTGGATCATAGCGTGGGTGGGTGGACCAGCGCAGAAGAGAGAAAGAGAGAGATGTCGCGAGAAAGTGGCGTACGCGCCTACGCACCACCACCGTGTTCCCTGCGTACCAAAAAAAAAAAACATGAGGCGAATTCGTCTCTCCATCTTTACTGTGTTCGTGTGCGTGTGTGGCATGAACCACAAAAGACAGCGTTTACGAAGAGAGGCGAAGCGGGGCGCGGGGGGAGGGGAGGGGGGGGGCAAAGGAGGGAGGAGGGAAGAGGCCGCCGCTGCCTGTCATGCCGACCGGAGTAAGGGCCTCTCCCCCCCCCATTTCAGCGGGGCAGTAACAAAGGGAACACGGAGAAGGGGATACGCCTGTTCCCTCCCTTCACAGCTCGAATCTCTCTCCCTCGTTGTCCCTCGCCGAAAACGTCCTCTCTCCCACCCACCCATCCACCCACGGTTGGGGTGCAGCGCTCCCTGAGTCTTGTTTGTTTGTTTGTTTGTTTCTTGCGTTGGCTCTTGATCCGATCAGCAACTCTCGCACTGGCTAGCTCTCCCCACCGTGTGCTGATCCTCCACCTCGGCCCCTCACTGTCTCATCTCTGCCACGCGGGGGGGAGTCCCTTGAAGGAAGTACCCCATGCAATCCGCAAACAGCGAGCAAGAGAGAGAGAGGGGGGAAAGAGAGTAGGAGACGAAAACAAAGAAAAACCAAGCATGCAAAGAGGGAGCCGCGAGAGTGGTGGGATGCACACAGCCTGCCCACAGAGACCCACACGCACATACATATATACATACATATATGCATATACATACACATACATATATACATACATATATACATATATATATATATACATATGCATACATACAGATCTGTAAACACCAGTGCGGCGCCAGAGCGTCTTTCACTCCAGAGGGAACAGACGAACAAATCAGCAACACACACATGCACGCACACACACACACACACACACACACACGTGGGGAACGTGTCAGGCGACACTGCCCATTCCTATGTACATCCTTCAGGAGATCGAAAAGATAACAAAGAACAACCGAGAAAGAGAGAAAAATTGCTGTACATGCTCGTGTGTAGGTATGTAGGTGGGAAGGGAGGGGTGGATACGTCGGCAAAGTAGGCCGCTGCTGTCGGGTCGTGGGTGGCGCCGCGCGAGCGTTTTCAGCACCTCACGAACGTCTGCGTTGGTTCACGCCACAGGAAAAGTCGATTCGGCCTCTGCTGCCGTGTTCCTTTGCCAGGGCCTTGGGTGCCCTCTCACGAGCGTACAAAGATGAGCTGGGTCACGTCCTTTTCTGTGTCCATCGTCAGTGTGTTCGTGCCGCGCAGGGCAAACCCCTCCTCCTCCAGCGCCTCGATGATGACCAGAAACATCATGGCGCGCGCCTTCTGATCGCAGTAGTGCTTCGCGAGCTCAATGCGCCAGCTCTTGTACGCGTTGCCGACTTCTTCAGGGGCCACTCTGCTCGAGCTGTTCTGCATGGAGGCGTTCTCCTGGCTGCCCTCTGCCACACCATCCGCGGTGGCGTTGCCGTCCTCGATGCGGTTTACTGTTTCCGACTGCTCCACGCCGCTGCCGTTCGTCAGGAGAAATCTGGCAGGCTCATCCGGGCGCTGCGTTGGCATACTTGTCGAGGTCTGCTTTGGAAGTGCTTTCTGAAGGGCATCGATCGTGTCCTGACGGATATTCGCCCCATGGATCGAGACACGTGGGGGGTTGAACGTGCACGTCACGATGACGTTTGGCATTTTCTTCTGAGGGGCTGTCACGTAGAGAGACCACGTCCGTGTGTAAGCGGTATGGGCCAGCGGTGCGGTAGAGGAGGGAGCGACGCGTCTGTGTGTGTGTGTGTGTGTGTGTGTGTGTGAGAGAGACGCAGCGGACCGACCAGGCAGGCAAACGGAAAGAGAGCGCGAAGAGCAACGCAAATGGCCAAAAAAAAGAAAAGAGCGGCGGGGAAGGTCAACACGTCTGCGCTCGCTCTCGTGAAAGGGGCAGGAGGCGCGGTGGCTCAATCGGGAGGGGTTCGAGATCTTGACGTGTGTCGGGGAAAATTTTGGAAGGGGAAGGAGAGGAAGAAGAGGAAGGAGAGGCGGTAGTGTCATGACGTGTCGTTGGGGGCACACATATGCGAGGTGGGAAGACAAAGACGCAAATACCGTCGGCATGCGGTGTACGAAGCAGAGTCGCACGGAGAGGACGCTGGTGCGAGAGAGAGAGAGAGAGGGAAGGAGGAAGGGAGAGGCCGGGTGACCTTCTGATCCACTAAGCAGCGCAGCAAGCGTGGGCGCGCTCACAGGAGCCAAAATCGAGAAAAGCAGGTGAAGACATGGGCGATGGGGCGTGGTGTACAAACGCTTTGCCTTTGAAAGAGGTGTGCGGTCGTGGTGGTGTGATGCTCCCTCTTTTTTTTTTGTGTGTGTGTCGGTGGGTGACACATGCATACATCGATGCACACACACACACGCACGCACACAGAGACCAGGCACATCGCTGCCCCGCTCCCCCTCATCATCCTCGTTTCTTGGTGATGGAAAATTGAAGGTCTATTGTACGTCATTAATTCGAGCCCGGCTACTGTGGAAAAAAGGGGGGAGGGAAAGAGGGGTCTGGAGAACCGAAGGCGAGGAGGAGAGTTGTGGGGAGAGCAGGCAGCAAACGCTGCCGATGCGGAGGGAAGAGGTGGTGTACTGCCCCCTTCCACCCGCCTTGCCTCCTCCTCCGCCCTTCCCCCCGCCCCGCGCGTACTCACCCAAGCCTGTCATCTGCTTAGCGGGGAAAAGAAAAGCGGAAGACACACCAAGACACCCCCAGCACAGCTGAACGACTGATGGTGACGCGTCTATTCTTTTTCCCCCTTTTCAGCACCCTCTTCCCTTCGGTCCCACACACACACGCGCGCGCGCACACACGTTTTACATGGACATGCCACATACACAACTGTCGCAAAACGGGAGCTACTTCGTCTCACCAGGAAGACTAAACTCCACCGTGCGGCGCGCTGTGCGGGAGCTAGATTTCATTTTTTTCTCACCATGAGCAGTCGTGTCTGTTGCAGTGGTGCATACCTCGTCTTGATTACCGTTGTGGCCACGCAGGCCCGCCACAGCGCCGCTACCAAAGGCGCGAAGCTCATCTGCAAGCGTGCCACTGGACCTCGCGCCACCGAATTTCGTGGCTGAGCTCCCCTCAAGTGTACCTGCAGCAAGCGGTGCTCGACTACCAACACTGCCCATGTGGCGAGCAGTGCGAGAGCCTCTACCAGATGCGTGCACCCCATCGACACGGATGAGATCGCGGTTCCCTCGCGACGAAGGGGCAGTGGCATCGCGCTTGTCAGCAGCATGGGATCTCCAAAGTGCCGACATCGATGCGTCCTCGCTCGATGACGCGAGGCCACTGTCATGAAGAGGCATGTGAGACCGGTTGGGTGCAATAGAAGAAACTGTCGGCGTTGGCGGGAGTGAGTTCAGATGGGGCGCTTCGCCCCGAGCTGTATGCGATACGTCGGCAGTGGGCTGCGGCAACGCAGCAGGGAGCAGCTGAGATGGCTGCGCCGGCGAATCCCACGATACCGGGGGCCAACTGAATCCCTGAGGAACCGTCGGCACCTCGGAGAGCCGCGGGGGGGCACCCCAGGCTGCACTCTCCGTGAATGGTGCTGACATCTGCGGGTGGTTGAGCGAGGAGTACGACGAGCCTTGGTCGCCATCGCGGCGCCACGCTTCCGTTGACGCGACATCATACAACGGCCTCTCTCTCCTGCTCCACCCAGAGCTCCCCAAGTCACCACCCTCCTCCTCACGCATACGACGGCGCTGTGGCGGCGGTGGCGCGGTGCCGCCCAACGGAAAGACACCCGTGACGAAGAGTGGCGCGACGTAGTGAAACCCCGGCACCCACGACAGCGCAGACCCAGCCGCATTGTAGCGGGGAATCATAATCGGCTGCCCACCGCCTTCACGAGTGCTTCGAGAGCCATCAGATCCGCGGTCCTCCGTGCGGTGCCGCACACGTGGGGGTTCGCACAAGTCCCGCCCCTCGCTTCGGGCGGTCGTCGACGCGGGAAATCGTACTTGATCAGAGGTGCCTGTCGCTCCAGCAGGCGCTTGCGGCGGGGCACTGGGAACTGTGGGCGCCGTTGGAAGATTGCTGGGGCCGTTGATCAATACCGCCTCCTTGCCGCCGAGGCTTCCGTAGGCGCAGCGCCAGAGCCAAGAAACGCCACGCAGAACACCCTGTGCGCCACGGTAGAGGGATCCACGAGAAGGCATCAGCTCCGTTAGCACCTCCACACTGCCGCAACGACCACGGCTGCTGGCTGCGCTGCTCGGCGATCCGGCGCCGTATCGGCGGTAATACTCCTCTTCCTGCAGTGTCACTGGAACGTAGAGAGGGGCGCCCAACACGCTTGCGCGCCGACGTCGCTCTATGTCTGCACCCTGCAACAGTGGCGGCAGACCTCTGTGGGCGGGCGGCGAACCGGCTGCGGTGGGAGCAGCGCCTTTATCACGGTCGTACTCCCCAGCCCCGCCGCAAGCCCATGGTTCTACCACGCTCATCTCTGGTACCACGATGCCGTCCCCACGAGCCATCGCCACGCGCGCCGCCGCCCAGTCCACCGCGTAGGGACTTTGTGGGCTCAGAATGGCAGCGTAAAGACGCGCGGCGGAGCCGCACAGATTCGCTGGTGGCAAGTTCGCTCGAACATAGGACTCCATGGCGCTTCGCTGCTCCATGTCATCTGAAACCCTCTCGTTTGGTTTCTGCATCCGCTGACGACGCAGTAGCAAGTCCACTAGTCGTGGCGTTGTAAGGTAAGTGAGCAGCGCTATGTCCGCATTCTCTGGCCCGAGAGCAAACTCGCTGGCTGGGCGGAGGACGAGGTACGGCGATGACATCGGTGCCGTTGAGGCCGTCGATGCAGAGCCCCGCACCTCCGTATGCATTGTGGGCAGCACGACTCCGTCGAAACGGGCCACCGCCCGCCGTGCCGCCTCAACGGTCGCAAATACGCACAGCAGTACGGCGCTGGTGTAGATGGGGCGCCACGGCATATCGGGGCTAGGGGAACGAGCAATGAAATAGAACACAGCCGAAAGGGCCCCCTCGCCACTGCTCTGACCGCCTGCGGTGCGGCCCTGGGCATCGCTATCAGCCGCCTTGTCCGCAGCCGCATTGTTGAGAGAAACGATGGCGTCGTGCACATCATGTACCAAGTGTTCCGACTGAAGGAGTCCGAACAGAAAGGCGCTCCTCCCCAGAAGGTCCGCTGTTGGGAACGTCATCTGTCCGGTTGGCGGCAGCTCTGTCGCTGCAGACACCGAATCGCCTCCGTAGCGAAGCGGCGGTGTCACGCCTGCTGGAACGGAGTACGACGCCATCGAAGCCTTCCCCTCTACACCGCCCCTCCGCCCACTCTCATTCGGCCACCCCAGGTCTGCTGTATTCGATGATCCATACCCGCTGCCGGCGGCGGTTGCATTGGCACCAGAAAGCATGCCGTGCACGTCTCCGGTTTTTTTTTTCTTTGGCAAGGAACGGAGGAGGCAGGAGCAGAAGACTGGGAAAGATTATAGGTGTCTACCACGATCCCCTTGTTGGTGACCTAACAGGTAAGGCGAGCAGCAGCTTGGATGTCCAAGCCGTGAAGGGGGGTGAGAGGGGGTGTTAAGGCACAGTAAATAGAAAAAAAAAAAGGAATTAAGACCACCAGTGCTGCAAAGGAGTGTGTAGGCCCATAAGGAAACAGAAAGAGAGACAGGAAAGATGTTGGGAGACATAGAACAACTGAGAATCATGAGGCAGTCACAACCGTGAGCAGACAAGTCGAGAGTGAGGGGAACGGCGACGCGATGAGGGGGCACGAGCTCAAGCTAAGTGGAGGGCACTGAGGAAAGACCTGGGAGAGAGAAAGACGCACACAGGCGCGCGCTGGCGGGTACACACCTCGCAACGGAGGCATGAGCTGCTGTAGCAATACTTCACAGAAGACATTCATTCAAAACCGCGGCCGCAAGGCCCTACGCGGTTGTACTACACATGCGTACACCTCTTTGGTGTGGTCGTTGGATGTTTGCTTCGTCCTTCTTTGTTGGCGTTGTTGTTGTTGTTTTCTGGTGTGTGCGTGGGTCTCTTGCCGTTGAAATGGACTTGTCCAATGCAGAGGGGAGATGACGCACACACACACACACACACACACACACACACAGACATGTATATATATATATATATATGTACATATATATACATACATATACATATATTGCAGCACTCAAAAGACGGCAAGGGGGGAAAGCGTGTCCCTCTCGGAAGAGGCATTATTTTCCACCGTGGCCCCTTTCCCTCACCACCCAACGCGAGTCAAACGTTCGCTAGGTCACCGGCCCCTCACAGCCCTCATCGCGTGGTGCAAAGCAACGCTAGGCGCGCGTGAAGACACTGCCAACGCAGTTACCAGAAAATGGCCCCAGCCCAAAACCTCACCCACGCCGGCCGCCACCCGACGCATCCCTTGGGGTGCGCTATAGGCGCTCCCCAAAAAACGCAGGCAGAGCGAGGGTCGGGTGGGATTCCTATGAGTTGCACCGGCGGCACCCCACCTAGCATACAGACGACCCAACACAGTCATCGCCAGAGGCCCCCCCGACGCCGCAGCACCGCCATTCATGGCCCGACCGCCGGCATCCACAAACTGCCCTGACCTTCCCTGTGCCGTTGGTGACTGGCCCCTGTCACAACCAGGAGCGGCTGGGCGTTGGCTATAGGTGTGGAGGGGAAGGGGCGCAGCTTGGCTTCCTCCCACACAGCGTGGGAGTTCTTGGATCCTCCCTCACCGAGACCTACCAGCACTGAGGCGCTCCCCGCTCCCTCCCCATCCGCCCCTCCTCTTCTACGCCCCGTCATCCGGGTGCAGGTGTAACACAAAAAGGGCAGCGGGGGACGGGCGAAGCACAGGAAAACAGCCGTGGTCTCATACGTAGAAGACAAAGGGGGACACTGGTGACGCGAGGGAAACAAAAGCAATCCAACACGCCCCACACACGCACGTGCGTGTGTGCGAAAAAAAAAAAGGTGAGCATGTGAGTGAGGTGTAGTGCGCACAGCGGGAGACGCGCTGAGGATGGTATCCTGGAAGGACAGGTGTGAAGTGAGAAAGAAAGGAGCAAACAATAAAAAAAAAAGCGGGGGTGGAGAGGAGATGAAGCAGCAAAACCAAAATGATCATCATAAATGAAGCAAACAGGTGGTGGAAGCACATTGACATGCACAAGCAGAAAGCACAAAGGGGGGCAGGGGGGGAGGGCAGGGGCCAATGGCAGTGACGGCAAGCAAACAAAGAGGAGGAGCAGAAAGGGGACGACAGCAGACATTTTTACAAGAAAACGAAGAAACGAAATCGCCGTCAACAGAGGAAACCACGAGCATGGGCAGAGGAAGAAAAAGTCGGGCATGATTTGTGTACAAGGCGGTCGACAAGACCTTTACAAGCATTGAAGACAACGAGCTAACCCAAGACAGCTATTCAGGCCCGCAATGCGCAGGCCAGTGAGTGGGAGCACCGAATGCACGCGCTCGTCCGTCGTCCGCTCCTGCGTTCTCGTCGGTTCAGAAGTCATTTTTTTTGTTGTTGTCGTCGTCGTTCTTGCTGTTGCGTTGTGGTTATGTCAGGTGCGATGCCTCACGAAGAGATGCGGGCGTGGGCACACACAAGCGTGCAGGAAAGGGATGGGGAAACGTGACGGCAGGACGCAAGCGAGGAGTCGTTGTGGTGATAAGCAGCCGGAGCTTTGCACAAAAACAAGGATAACCATGTACGAGGAACGTGTGTCATGCGCGTCCATCGGAAAAAAAAAAGAGGCGCCCGCGCGGGCGAGGAAACAAAGATACGACATTCGCCGGAGCGCACACATGCACCACACACACACACAAGCGCGCTAGAGATCGTTTCAGTGGTCCTTCAGGCGCATGTAGTGAAGTCTGGAGAACGCCGCATCGCATCACCTCTCTCAGGCACGCGTTCGACCACGTGCAAGATAAAGAACATAAGCCGAACAATAATAATAATAAAAATGCTACCACAGCGGAGAGAGGAGATCGAACGACGAGAGGAATGGCTGGAAAGTGTGTGAGCGATGCAATCCACCACACGATAACACCGAGACAAAAACAAACACGTACATAAATAAATAAAGGGGGTCTCTGTGCAGCGACATCCTCCACCAATGCAGAAAGCGAAACAGCATGAAAAGGGGAAAAAAACACCAACAGCGCAAAAAAAAAAAAAACGCGCGAGAGAGAGAGATCGCCTCAACGCAGAGACGTGGACATCGGGGTGCCTTCCACAAGGGGAGGAGGATGAGAGGTGGTAACAGAAAAAAGTGAAACAAACGAAAAAGATATCTAAGAATACGAAACATGCACACCATGGGGAGGGGTGGAGGGGCAGAGGAGGGGGGGGTGAAAGGCAACATGTAGCAGTGCTTCCGCACTACAGCCTCACATGTACGGGGAAAAGCGAGTGCGGGATGAGAAAGTGAGGAAGGGGAGTGGAGCTTGAGCACACGCGCACATGAACGAGAAGTACAGATCAACAAGGGGAGGGGGAAAGGAAGTAAGGTGAGGTGAGCGGGGGCGAAGGCCGCAGCTCCTCGAAGCGTGTACAAAAAAACACGTTAACAACTTTCGTTGTTTCTTCCTTCTCTCTCGAAGAGAGGGCGAGCAAAGGGAAGGAGGTAGTAGATGGCGACGGAGGCGAGAATACAGAGAAAAAGGGGGAGAGAGAGAACATTAAACAGAGCCAATATAGAAAAAAGACACGAAAACAGCAGCGGCATACGTTCAAAACCTCCCCCCTCCCCCCCCCGAACCCACTCACCCACGGACATTCGGGGATGACGCCCCTGTGCGTCGTAACTGTTCGCAACACCCAGGACGCAAAGCTGTGAAGAAGGGAGGGGCGTCCGTGTACAAAGAAAGAAAATGCATGCCTCAAACGTGCCCCAACAACTCCTCGACGTGGACATCAGCGGCTTCGTTCGATCCCGCCCTATGCGGTAAGTTCCGAATGAGCTGGTGGCGGTGATTGTCGCATCAATTTTGACGAGTCAAGCGATTGGGCGCTTCCGACGTTGGAGTGCAAGTCGAAACCGTCACCGGCGTTTGCACAGTTCACGCTCCCGTTATTGTTCGGTGTGTTGGAGCTGGTTTGGTGATTGTCACCAGGGCCGCCGGGCATGCCACCCGTTCGGCTGCTAAGCCCGTTTCGATGAAGTGCTTGCTGCTGCTTCTGCATGCGACGGCGACGTGCCACCACCTCTACCATCCAGTCATGAATGGACGTGTCGCGGGCTTGCAGGATGGGGTGGTAGAACAGCTCCGCTGCCGTGCTGCGCTGGTTAGGATTGCGCTGCAAACAGGCGAAGAGGAAATCACGTACCCCAGGTACGTCGCATTCGATAGGCAGCTCACTGTTCTCGCCCATGGCGCGGTAGTACTCGCACATTTCAGGAAGCCCCAACACGTGCTGCGGCAACTCCACAGACAGCACCTCAGCAGCGATGCAGCCGATGGACCACACATCACAGGCACGCCCGTACGGATCCCCGACCAAGATCTCAGGCGCCATGTACGCAAACGTGCCTCTGATAAGCCGAAGGTCTCCTCCGTGCTTGTGCACCGCCGTTCCAAAGTCCGTAATCTTGATATGCCCATGCCGAAAGAGAACGTTGTCTGGCTTCAAGTCACGATGCACGATGCGCATATTGTGCAAATAGGAAACGGCACTGATGATCTCTCGCAGAAGCTGCTTAATCTCCGGCGGGCTCACCAGCTTTCCGCTGTGGATCAGCGATCTCAGCGAGCCGCCGGTGCAGAGCTCCATAAAGATAGAGATGCAGTTGTCGTCGCGTTCGCAGTAGTAGTAGCGTACAATGTTGGGATGCTGAAGCGAACTCATGATCTCCACTTCTTGGGCAATTTCACGCAATTGTGAGCCGACCGCGGTGGTTACTTCACCCATCTCATCCTCTGCCTCTGCCGCCCCGGGAGACAATGTAGCTTTTGCACCAGCTGCAAGGATGCCGCTGCTGCCGCCTGCGCAGACCCCAGCAACTCCGCTGTTGCCTTGCTGCTCCTCATCTTGATTTGAGTCCTCCTTCAAGTACATCCGCTTCACTGCGCACTTCGCTCCTGTGTGCTCCATCTCTGCCTCGAACACATTACCAAAGGCTCCTCCACCAAGTCGGCGGCCGAGAGTGTATGGCGGGACTTGAAAGGGCTGCGACGGGTGCTGCTGATGCTTCTGTAGCTCCTGCTCCTGCAGCGGACACACGGGAGAGGAGACACGGCCACGCTCCGACCCCACGTCAATGCCACCCAGCAAGAGCGTGTTAAGGGCAGTCGTGGAAAATGGCACCAGCAGCCGGGTGGAGAAGGGAACGCCGGCCGGGTACGTCATCGCCGAGCAGGAGAAGAAAAAGACAGGTCGCTTCTCCACCTGCAGCCACGAAAGCACTGTCTCCAACTCTGCAGAGCCCTCCGGTACATCTGGGGCATGAATCAACACCACCTTGGCACCCTCGGAACCGTGAGTGAACGTGTTGTTGAGTGTTGCAAGGCTGTTGGCGCGCAACAGCATAAAATTGTGCTCCCATAGAAACGACGCCACTTGCGAAAGCACACTCGCGCTCCTGCAAAACAGCAGCGCCGTGACGTTGACACTCCCTGGCAAATCAGGGAGTTCCTGCAGCGGTCGCTGCTCCGGTATCCTAACCTTTCTGTCACCACATACCCCCTGAGCAACTTGCTCCTGCTTGCTGCCTCTACAGCTATCAGCACTGACCTGCCTCGCCGGCGCTCCGGTGGCACCACTAGTGCTGCTGGGCGTCGCTTGCTTTGTAGGATGCAGCGCCTGCTGTGTACTCGTGTGCTCGTGCACCCCGTGAGATTCGCACTGATCCATGTACGCCTGATGCCGCTCAGAGGTCTCGTGGCTCAGCAGGAGTCTATTTTCACCCTCTTTCTCACACAGCTGCTTGGCTTTGTCACCAGCCTGCAAAGAACGACTGTTGAGGGAGGGGAAGTCCCCATCCGCCAGCGTCAGATCATCTTCGAAGCCTCCCCCTACACCCCCGCTGCCACACCTTCCACTGTGAGGCCGATCCGACAGGCGATAGTAAGGTGATATGTTGGTGGCCGGGTGGGTACTACACTCCGTCAGAGCTCGCAGGTTGCGCACTGCAAGAGATATTTCATCATCCATGTACTCATCATCGGCACATGGGTCGCCATCGCCAGCGGTGTAACCCCTGCAGCCGGCGTCTGCCGCGTCCCGAGACATCACACCGCGGTGTCCGTACCCGCTTCTACTGCCCCTATCCACTTTTTCCGCCATTTCCTCCTCCTCCATCTTCTGCTGAGCTGCGCGCACCACCTCCTCATGGAAGTACCTGGAAGCCGCGTCGGCGTACGTGTTGTGATGCAATACAAGCACTGCCACCACAAACATAAAGACCAGCCCTACGCTGAGCGTCGTCGAAAGCACAATGCGGACGGCCTGGATATGGCCATACACACCTAGAAAAACAATGCAGAGAATCGAAACAATGAGCAAAGCTATCAAGACGCACGTGACACCCCATCGGTGCTGTGCACTTCCCAGCCACTGTCGCACCGCGAACAAAAAGGTGCTTCGAAGCTGACACGTCTGCTCTGTCGAAATGGCGTCGAACAGGCGTGATGAGACACAGTCAAACTCTGCAGTGTAGGGGCCTTCCTTTTCCCATGTCGACGCAACATCAGCAACAAGCGAACGCAGCTTCGGCTTCGACCAGCTCACCAGGAACGGGTTCAAGTACACCCCCTCCAACTCGAAAACGGAGAAACTGATGCGATCCTCAAGAGCATGAAGTTCCTGCTCATGATTTGGGGTCCAAATTGAAGCGAAGGAAAATGACTCATCAATTAAGCGGGAGCGATCCTCCTCGAGAGGGGCTCGAGATGCTCGGCGCTGCAGTCGCAACTCATTCCACTTGATGATGTTGGCAAAAAGGTAGAACAAAGAAGGGACGCAAAGCCACTCTAGTTCGCCACGATAGCTACCCAAGGAACGACCATCTACAAGACTGTCTGTGTTACACTGATCCCTGTCACCTTCGGCAATATTGTTTACGCTGTGCACATGCAATTCTTTTTGTCTTGGACTTCTTCGTGTTCCGGAAATTTCAGCACCATATGCATAGTGAGCATTGCTGATGAATCCACTGCCGCTTGCCCTACTTATGTTAGGATGACGAAGGGGATTTGGAACTGCTGCTGCACTGTTCACGTTTCCACCGTCATTCTCACCTCCCCCGGAAAAGCCCGCCTGATCCCCGTCAACCACTCCCAGCATCCCTCGCAGAAACTGGGCGCTTCGCCGGTCGCGACTAGTGTTCTCATGCGTATCAGTTATGGCAACATCAGCGACAATGAAACTCGTTTCTGGCAAACAGCCTGTGGGGGCACTTGGGACCTTTGCCTCCGAAAAGTTCCCAGATCCTGATGCCCCTGCCCGATTGCTATCTGGAAATTCTGTTTCGAGACGTGCAATAGGTAACGTGCAGCTAGCAGTGGGTGGTGCAGAGCATCCGTCACGGCTTCCGCGGCACGGTGCGTCTTTGTTCGAAGAAAAGCAGCGGAGTTGATGGCTCGGTGGCTGCATAGACCTCTGCGCCTCGATAGAGCTCTTTCTTGCCTCAACGCCACTCCCACTATAGACCGTCGACGTTACCGTTGTCTGAATTTTTGTCAAAGGATCCAATGCTGCAGTTGTCTGTGTATCACAGTCGTGAGGATTGCGAGAGACACTAGTGCCGTCACCAAAGGCGAGTTGTTTAGGAGTGAACACTGACTTTTCGACGCTCTCGAAGTTTAATTGTACCTGCCCGGCTTTCTCACCGCCATGATGTGGTAGTTCATGATGCGGAACAGAGGAAAACATGCTAATATCGGATTTTATGTATGAATGGCTACCCAAGGCGCACTCGTACTGAGTTTTGCCATTGTCGCCCAAACCATTATGGTCCTCAACGTCGGCACCTCCACCTTCATGCTGATTGCCATTCCCTTCAGATGAGCACCTTTTTTGCAACGCAACGATTCTGCTGGGCGCAGTGCTCCGCTCTGCAGTTCTGCTTTCACTTTCGTTACGAATAGGTGTAGAGCATTGTCTTGCCTTATCGACCTCGGGTAGCTGTTTCACTCCCGATGAACAGGAGTGTTTTCGCAGCGACTGTGCCGCTTTTACAGACACCACAGTCGGTCCCAAGCCAGCTTTGCCAGCTTTGGAGCTTTGCTTACGCGGGTCACTCTCCGAAGTTTGCATTCCGTCCATCAGGAGCAAACTTGAGAGTCTACTCTACTAGCGGATGTCCACCTGAGCTCAACTGCATTCGATGAGGTCAGCACTAGCCAACTTGTATGAAAATAAAAGGAGTAAGTTGCTCTACTGAAAACCTGAATTCGAAAAATATGCATGGACAAAGTCACCCAGATACCACAGAGAAGAGTCTTGATAAAACAAGAAGAACAGCTCCCTGATCACTGGCGCGTTACACGCGCTGGCGCTGCTTCTCCCACTTATTGGTTCCCCTAATATAAAGAATGTAGACTTTCCAGTTGACCGTCCCAGCACAGCTTATTTATGGCCAGTACCGCAGATGACAGGGACTTGCCTCTTCGAATTGGAGAAAATGTAACGAAGAGATCCAAGCTTTGGAAGAAAAAGAGCCAAGACTTTGAAGCTCCAGCTCGTAGAACTACGTTTAAGTTCGGCAGAATGCTGTATCAACCGCCAAGCCACCTAAAAAGTAGTCAGGTTTTTTTTTTTTTTAATCCTCCGTTCAGGATCGGGAGAAGATGGAGCCGAGCGAGTGCAAAGAAGGGAGCACAAACGGTGAGATAGCAGAAAAGATGGAGTAAAATCAGAGAGTTTTTTTTTTGCATTTGACGAAGAAAATTGTATCCGACCTTTGTTGAAAAGGTGAAACCCACTCACCGCACATGTGATGCGGCACCTGGAAAAAAACAAATCCAGTCGCAAGGTTCATCCTAAGAGCGATGGTGTCTTTTCGTGACGTTTGAAAGCATGTGCTCAATTTTACAGGTGTCATTCTTTTTGTTCGGTTTTCTGTACAAACATGGTGATAAGACACTACTTGCCTGCTATTACTACCCCTCATCACCGCTGCCGATTTGAGTCCCAGCCACTAAGCAAATCAGCATGCTACTGACGAAGATCAGCAACTTGTGTGTCACTACATATGCAAAGAAAAAAGCCGCTTCGAAAGAGGTGCTAAGGAACACTCCGTTACTGCAGGTAAAACTTCTTTCCAATTCTTCCAAAAATATTCACTCGTACGCTACCCTGTGAAGTCACAGATGAGCGGACCTGGAAAAACAGAGTGAAACATTCCGCGAATAGCCACGAGATACTCCATTCCTGCTTATGTCTTCGACTCGCATGGCCACGTACATATCTTTTCTCCCTGCATACCTCGACCACTAAAAATCTGTGAACCACACCCTAACAGCACCGGCACGAGCTTTTCAACAAAGCAGATGAGAAAATGGTGTTACTAATATTTAAATATCAAAGGCGATAGCTACCGTCGCTGTGGTGAACCACAGTAGGCCTCTTTAAGCATACTTGACTGTAAAACATTTTGATTGTCAGAGACAGAAACAAACATGTGACACAGGCAGGCATCCGCTGTCAAAAAAAAAAAGGTCACAAAAATACCAGTTCTTGAGCATCTCTTGCCGTATCATCAGCGCTACTCCGCCAGAGAATTCATCCAGCCATGCGCGTTCTCACATGACTCGGTGACATGATGCCACCAGCACGTCATCAAATTAATGGATTGATTGTCTGAAAGCGGCTGACTCAATAGTGCATTCCGGATGCAGCGCACAGCACCTTGAGTATCCCATGTATCCAGCAATTCATAGATTGTGAGCCAAAAGGAAGAATACATTGAAGTTTAAAGCAAACTAGTGCCGCTGCGAACAATGTTAACCCTTCCTTCACTACCCCGCAGAGAAGCACCTATCTCTAACCTTCAGGTTGCAATCGAGAGTGTAGAGCAATGAAGAACCAGTCCCTTCTTGATTTTGTTTCCTGCTCTCCAGTTGTCATCGCTTGAGCTAAACTGAAAGAAATCAGTCGGTTAAAACAGTACCAACAGGTCAACCTCCGATTCTTACCTTTTTCTGTGGTTTGCTCATACACTAACGGCGCCTTCATGCAGTGAAAGCGCTACGAGGTTGCTGCGGCAACGACCTGCGTTTTGATCACGGTTGCACACATAGACCTCTCACTAACAGTGGACAAAACTGTGTCGGCAGCTCGGCTGTAATCATCCAAAAGTCTACCATTCCAGACATCAACAATAAATCGACACGATTGCTGCCAGTTGTGTGAGACTCGTGGGAAACAATATGCAACGTTCCCAATCGGCAGCAACGTTTTTTTTCCCAGAGCAGCACCATTTCGATCTCTACATTCCCAACCCCTCCCCCCAAAGTGCTGTGTGGAATTTGTTCACGGTATTGGTTTAGAGTAACCTAGGAGGTAAATAAGCTTCAAGGTCACAGCGAGACACTCGCGGAAACTTGCAATCAACCCCCTTAGCGTACAATCACTGTCTTACCTCCCCTCACCTAAAGAAAACAAAAGGCACCCGTCTCGCTAAACAAATATCAAAGCACAAGTAGGAGGAAGCACCCCCAAACCCCAACACGAAATCCAGCATGGCAACTAAGAAAATAGGGTCGCGAAAACATGTTCACAAAGCTACCAAGACAACAGAGAAGCGCACAGTTTCCCAGCCGCACCAGCTGAAGCCACGCAGCCCCGCGAACCCCACCCCCACCCACAGCGGAGGAAAAGTCACAGGCATAAGGACCAAGAATAAATCGAAACAAACCACGCAACACAACGAAAAAGAATAGCCTCATCCAATTCCAACAAAACAATTTATTAATACTAAGAGATGGTCACTTTAAGGAGCCATAGAGAAGCTCTTTTTTGCCAACGCAACCCACCACGCCCGCCCAAAGCGCGCCAAACCCCCACCAAGCCAGCGGTCCCAGACCCCCTCCCCACAAACGCTGCATGACCTTCCTCAACGTAGTTCTTCGATGAAAAATTAGGATAAAGTATAAACCAGTATCCTTTATCTCCGTTTGAAAAAACCGCTTTGCATGTGTGAACTGAGAAAAAGGTTTTCAGCTTTCGTGCCAATTTCAAGATTGGGGGGTGGGGGGCGCCAGCGCGGGTAAACCCACAGGTGTCACCAAATCAATCGTTTTTGAATAAAAAGAAGACCAAAAACAACACTAATGACGCACTGTATGCGATCCAGAAATCCCTTAATTTTTATATCTTCTCTTCCAAATTTGTTGGTATGTTCCGAAGCCTGGCATCGGGCGGGGGCTACGCTTCCCCACACCCGCCCCAGGGCCATATTTCCCCCATCAGCCGGAGTTCCCTGCCTGTGGCTTCTGTGATTCTCTTGGATCCTGTGGAAAGGCATGCATTGCTACAAAGAGAGAGTGTGTAAGAAAGCATGATTGAAGAATTCTGTTAATACTTGAGTTCCAGCAATGGATATTTTTCAATACGGGCGTGTGTAGAAAAATAAACGGAAACTGATTGGTAACTGATTTTTCGTAAAGAATCCCATTTTGCTTAGCACACAAGGTAAACTGGAGTTACTTCGAAATAGAGCCCCCTGTATTCTAACAATTTGTTATGAAAAAGTGATCTTCCAGAGATTGTTGCACATATGGACGTCTTTTCGGCTGGCGAAATTTTTGGCAGTTGGGAAATTTATGGGAAAGCAACAGCACGGTGTAAATGGAGCTGGTTTCCAGTTTTTTCAATACGCTTAGTGAGATGTGAAAATTCATACTGGCTATTTAGGGTGTGGGGGTTGTGTCGCTATTTCCTTCCCCCCCCCCAAAAAAAAAACAAGCTGGTATGTTTTTTCCACACCTCGACCACCAACCTGGAAACAGAGTGGATTTCGCGCGGGTTGTTTTTCCCCGGGGCTTCAACGTAGATGTGAAGTCGGTGGGCTTTACCGGGTGTGCCGTGACCTTGGTAGCCCTACATTTCCAACAAACCCACTCAGCATATTGTACCCAGAACCTTGCGTTTTGGGACTGGTACCTCCACACGCTCGCCGGCAGGTTAGCTCGATCGAGTCAGGAAAGCCGTTGCGAAAGCTAGGTTAGTGCTTGGCCCATTTGGTATCAGGCACTTTTCTGAGGAAAGCCACAGCACCAAATGAAAAGGCCCACCTCTGCTTCTGTACTGTTGGTGTTCCTCATGGGCGTTGGGGCTTGGATTTACAAAAAGCAGAATGGTGTTTCTCAGCATTTCAAAGGAACCCCTGAACGGTCCTTGGGGTAGGTTCAATCCTGGGAGTCAGGAAATCTATGAACCCGCCTTTGGGCTTTCGGTTGTCATTTTACAACTTTTTGCGAGAGCATCTGCCACCTGCTCAAAATCCCACGCCGAGGCGCCATGGCCCCCTTTTTGTAATTGAAGAGGCTGCGCGCAGGATCCTTTTTTAAATCGCTTAGTTTCCCCACCTCTTTTGCTTTTTTTAATGAGCCAGCGCATGTCCGTTGAGCGGCGCAGGGATTCAAACAGCTTTCCAGCACATTTTTCCCAGGGCCTCGTCACATGCCCACGGCCTGGAAAAGGCAGCATGAGAATTTTTTTGTTTTACCCCCCAGCGTTCAGAAGCCCCGGTTTGACTTTGAACAGAAATGGCAATAAATGTAAGAAAACGCAGACTTTGTAAAAAAAAAAAAGAGGATGCACCTTCCCTACGTAAAATACCATGGATGCACAGTAGGGCGCGACAGTGTGATAGCGCATGGCGGCGGAGCATGTGCATGAGGGACTCTGTGGCACTCATCGCCGAAGCGGTGATGAATGCGGAAGCCTTTTCGGAAGCAATGACCTCAGAAATTGGTGGGACCCTTTGCAGCCAAAATGTCTATCAGGATCGGGTTCGCGGCATGTGGGGTGCTTGCTCCTTCTTTTTCTTCCAGGCCAGATGGTAAGGCAGTGGGGCTGGAGTGCGTGATCTGCCCGGGGAATGTGCAGACTATGGTGAAAAAGCCTTTGGGGGTTAGCAAGGGTCGTGTGTGTTCTGGGGCCTGTGGGCGGCAGGGGCGTCTCTCCGGTACAAAAATCCTCCCCATCATCAGGGGAGTGCGCGTACATGTGCCATCCCCGCGCCGGCGATGACTTTCGTAAGTGGGGAAACGCGGCGCTGCGCGCTTGGGGGGGGGGGACGTCACACCGGTGACGCCGGATAGCACAACCACGAGCATCCCAGAGAGCAGCCAAATTGTCTATGCACGCGGCATCCTCCACGAAACAGATCGACGAGATCTTACTGTGGGAATGGGGTCCGTGGTACGAGATCGGTTCCACTAAGATCCTTCAACAAACCACTGCAGAACACAAAGATACGGCTATCCCTGCGCATGGCAGCCTTTAAGCGCCCCATGAAGCAACGGATAACGTAAGAGCGCATATCCTCCATCCACGAAGGTGAAATGCCACCAAAGTGTATGGTTGTATCTTGGCAGCTGTTTGCGCGATTGTGTTCACTACTTCATGATGTGTGCTACCAGCATTTGCGTAGACAAAATGAGTGCCCATTGTCCACCAATGGCCGGCCAGTCGAAGAAGGTCGTCCCAGATAGACGCCCCCACCCGCCGATAGCCGTTACAGGACGACAGGGTGGAGGGCCACCTGAAAAAACCCACTTTCAGTCGAAATGTGGAGTCGCAGCATCTCCACAGACCTGCGCTGAAGTATTTGAGGTATGGATGCATACAAACCAATGGGGAGAGGAAAGCATTCTGCCAGGTAGATTTCGTGCCAAAGGGCCACATCCACGCGTGAGGGCCACCATATTTGGAGAGGTCTGGCCGTAGTCGTCGGACAGGGCAACGGCCTCTGCCGAGGTCTTGGTTTCAATATCGGCACTGCCATCGGCTGCCAGTATCGAGGGGTTCGACGGAAGGGAATGAGGCGCATTTCGTTAAAATTCCAGTTTAAAAAAAACAGCTTTCCTTGGGGATCAATGTGCCCCGAGGGTGCGATCAGATAAAGTTCCACACGGAGGGGCTCCGTCATCCCCACTGGGAATGGCGGGCGCTGGAAACTGCACATACGATTCTCTAGTGGAAAGATACTGTCGATACCATTTTTGATCATGATGTCGTCCCCGGAGGCACTGGTCTCGAATAAGCAAGATCAGAGAGATCCTATACGTGTAACAGGGGTGAGGTCGGTTGACTAAATCGGTCCATGGATCCAACAACGTCTCATAGAGTTTAATGCGGTGGAGCAGCACCAAAACGTGCAAAGGTTTACTTTTTTACTCAAGGGAGACTCATTTCTCATCTGTAGTCTGAGGAAGTCTAGTAATAACACGGTTCATCCGTGCGCGCTGGGTCATGAGCCGGTCCCTAACAATTTCGTTCACGCACCCTCCTACAACTGATGCTCGATACTTGAGTTGGAAAATACCATATCCGTAAGCGACTTGCCTCGTCGACTGTGGCTTCTGGACGTGCTCGTGGTGTGCAGTTCAGGGGACATGAACTGCGCCGGTGTGGTACTAACGAAAAAACATACGCACCAAAGTCGTTGAACAATTCTTGCTGGCACAGTTGTATACCAATCAGTTTGAAACTTCGAGAATTACTGTGTGTATATAGTGATGTCGTGACAATGCGGTCGAACCCGTGCTGTTATGTCCCAATCCGTCACGGGTGCGCAAGGGAAGGGTGCACAGCAGGGCTGCAGACTTATAATGGCTTATCCCCATATCGTTGTCAGCCGGCAACTTCTGAACCATCGTGGGAACACCATTCCCCCCCCCCCCCACACACAAGCGCTTCCCTACTGAAAAAAGCGGTGGTGGCAATAATTAACACGGCTGGGTACATGTCGGGCCGCGCCTGCGGGGGAGAACTGGGGAGGCTCGTGGGAGGGGTTTTTGCGCACATGGGGACAACTGAGGGCCCAGAACTTTACCATGCTGAACGCCTCGGCGTACCTTTCTCTTCCGCCTGCTGTATTTACGAAACATAGCATCTGCTGAATTATTGTAGAAAAAACTGCGGAACCAGCGGCGAAGAAGCCAGGACAAAATCTCGGAAAGTTCTCTAAACAGCACATAATGTTGTACTCTGTCAAACGCCTTGGTGAAATCTACAAGAATCATAAAAACTCTTTGTGGACAGTGGTGGGGTCCAGTGGGGCAGGTGCTGCTCTTTTTGGAAGCCACGCAGGGAAAATACCTGTTGCGAGATATTTCGACCGTGCTTTTAATGTCCACCAACTCTAACTCAGTCATGGTTCGGCATCCGCACGACCGCTTCAGAGACAACGGCTTCCAGAGATACAGTAACTGGCAAATGCTCATACAGCCCTTAAGTTTAAATATTCATGAATCCAACCCGACCGAACGATTCCCGTCATCCTGCCCCAGGGGCCCGCAGTTCTTTAGCAACGGCGCAGCGCACGCGAACCCCAAAGACTGTTGAAATCGATGTGGAACACAAGGCAAGTTGATAAGTGTGATGAAAAACTTTCCAGGTGGAATAGAGGGGTGATGGGGAATCTCATTGTGGATGCCGTCTCCGCCGAAGGGCTTCTGATATAGAAGGGGTGCTGGATCAGCTCTGCGCCCCTCAATGTTGAAGGGGGTGTTTATCCCGTGCGCATTCGACTTGCTGTGGGCATTTTCTCTTGGGTTCTTAGAGATATAAGGTGGCGCACTGTGGCTGGTGGCGCCAATGGGGCGCACTGCGGGATTTTTTGACCTCCAGCAGCAAAAAAAGTGTAACAAACTGAAAGGGCTGGGCATTTTCTTGGGCACCCCCATGGCCCACCCAAAACAGTTTTAATCCGGTGGCGTGGATTTATTCCATGGTTTGTGTTCAGAAATACATTTGGAATTTGTTGTCGATCCAGAAGCTGGAAGGCGTTCTAAAACCTTGTTCGCCTTGAAAGGCGAATGGGGTTATATAAATGAATATCCCCTCATCTTTGGCTCTCCCGGATTCACCTAGCATCATGCTATCGGGTATTCCGAGCTGGGCATATTTATCCCAGTCACAGTTAAGCCGGAAACAAAAAAACCCACATCCTATTTTTAACCAGGATACAATGCCATGGGGCCCGCGAATTCCACCACAACAACCTTGTCCATACGCTTCTCTTGGCCAAAATTAAACAAATCAGCTGCCGTCCAGGTGAAACCCCTGCCAGAACAAAATAAAAGAGGCAGCATTTCGCGCCATCTGTAGCGCAGTTTGCATCTTGGCTCCTTCGGTGCGTTCTCCACCTCCGCTTGGGCCTCCTGGCTTTTGTGCGTAAGCATGTGCGGGGGAGGGCGGACCATCTTCCCCCGAGACCCACAAAACCGAATAAACAGCGGGGGGCGGCTGGCCTTTTAAAAAACTCGTTTTCCTCTCCCTTTTTTCTGTCTTCAGTGCGCCCCTTTGGGGCTGGCCCCCTTCTCCTCCCCTGTCGTGTGAAGCTCCGCGTTGGCTTTGGTTTTCTCTAAGGCCTCTGGCTCAGGGTGGCGCCTTCCCCCGTAGCCCCTGTCCCCCCCATGTCCCGGACATTGCCCCACCACCCCAGCGGTTCCCGGACCCCCTTCTTTTCATTTCTCTAGCCCCATCGGCCGCCCTCCCTGGCCGGGTTTGACGCGGATGCGCGTTAGGAAAAACAACATTCCATCGCTCGCTGCCTCTTCTCGCGTGGTCCCGCTCACCAACACGCCGAGGTGTGGCGGCGCAGTGCCCGCGGGCCTGTCCTCCGCGGTGGCGCGTGCTTGTGCTGGTGTGCGTTTGTGGGGCCCTCTGGCTGCCCGGGGGGTGCGCGCTGCTGGCTGCCGTGTGCGCCGGCGCCGGCCTGGCGTTCAGGCGGCGGGGCTGCTGTGTGGTGACACGCTGTGCGGCACGCGGCGACGGCGGAGCCCGGACATGATGGGCGGTGTGTGTCCTGGCTTTCAACTAACGCTATATAAGTATCAGTTTCTGTACTTTATTGGTATGCGAAACTTCCGGAACCTGTCTTCCGGCAAGATTTTGGAAGCGCGCAGGCGCTATTTTTTTTTTGTGCGTGTGCCTGCTCGCCGAGGTGTGGCGGCGCAGTGTCCGCGGGCCTGTCCTCCGCGGTGGCGCGTGCTTGTGCTGGTGTGCGTTTGTGGGGCCCTCTGGCTGCCCGGGGGGTGCGCGCTGCTGGCTGCCGTGTGCGCCGGCGCCGGCCTGGCGTTCAGGCGGCGGGGCTGCTGTGTGGTGACACGCTGTGCGGCACGCGGCGACGGCGGAGCCCGGACATGATGGGCGGTGTGTGTCCTGGCTTTCAACTAACGCTATATAAGTATCAGTTTCTGTACTTTATTGGTATGCGAAACTTCCGGAACCTGTCTTCCGGCAAGATTTTGGAAGCGCGCAGGCGCTATTTTTTTTTTGTGCGTGTGCCTGCTCGCCGAGGTGTGGCGGCGCAGTGTCCGCGGGCCTGTCCTCCGCGGTGGCGCGTGCTTGTGCTGGTGTGCGTTTGTGGGGCCCTCTGGCTGCCCGGGGGGTGCGCGCTGCTGGCTGCCGTGTGCGCCGGCGCCGGCCTGGCGTTCAGGCAGCGGGGCTGCTGTGTGGTGACACGCTGTGCGGCACGCGGCGACGGCGGAGCCCGGACATGATGGGCGGTGTGTGTCCTGGCTTTCAACTAACGCTATATAAGTATCAGTTTCTGTACTTTATTGGTATGCGAAACTTCCGGAACCTGTCTTCCGGCAAGATTTTGGAAGCGCGCAGGCGCTATTTTTTTTTTGTGCGTGTGCCTGCTCGCCGAGGTGTGGCGGCGCAGTGTCCGCGGGCCTGTCCTCCGCGGTGGCGCGTGCTTGTGCTGGTGTGCGTTTGTGGGGCCCTCTGGCTGCCCGGGGGGTGCGCGCTGCTGGCTGCCGTGTGCGCCGGCGCCGGCCTGGCGTTCAGGCGGCGGGGCTGCTGTGTGGTGACACGCTGTGCGGCACGCGGCGACGGCGGAGCCCGGACATGATGGGCGGTGTGTGTCCTGGCTTTCAACTAACGCTATATAAGTATCAGTTTCTGTACTTTATTGGTATGCGAAACTTCCGGAACCTGTCTTCCGGCAAGATTTTGGAAGCGCGCAGGCGCTATTTTTTTTTTGTGCGTGTGCCTGCTCGCCGAGGTGTGGCGGCGCAGTGTCCGCGGGCCTGTCCTCCGCGGTGGCGCGTGCTTGTGCTGGTGTGCGTTTGTGGGGCCCTCTGGCTGCCCGGGGGGTGCGCGCTGCTGGCTGCCGTGTGCGCCGGCGCCGGCCTGGCGTTCAGGCGGCGGGGCTGCTGTGTGGTGACACGCTGTGCGGCACGCGGCGACGGCGGAGCCCGGACATGATGGGCGGTGTGTGTCCTGGCTTTCAACTAACGCTATATAAGTATCAGTTTCTGTACTTTATTGGTATGCGAAACTTCCGGAACCTGTCTTCCGGCAAGATTTTGGAAGCGCGCAGGCGCTATTTTTTTTTTGTGCGTGTGCCTGCTCGCCGAGGTGTGGCGGCGCAGTGTCCGCGGGCCTGTCCTCCGCGGTGGCGCGTGCTTGTGCTGGTGTGCGTTTGTGGGGCCCTCTGGCTGCCCGGGGGGTGCGCGCTGCTGGCTGCCGTGTGCGCCGGCGCCGGCCTGGCGTTCAGGCGGCGGGGCTGCTGTGTGGTGACACGCTGTGCGGCACGCGGCGACGGCGGAGCCCGGACATGATGGGCGGTGTGTGTCCTGGCTTTCAACTAACGCTATATAAGTATCAGTTTCTGTACTTTATTGGTATGCGAAACTTCCGGAACCTGTCTTCCGGCAAGATTTTGGAAGCGCGCAGGCGCTATTTTTTTTTTGTGCGTGTGCCTGCTCGCCGAGGTGTGGCGGCGCAGTGTCCGCGGGCCTGTCCTCCGCGGTGGCGCGTGCTTGTGCTGGTGTGCGTTTGTGGGGCCCTCTGGCTGCCCGGGGGGTGCGCGCTGCTGGCTGCCGTGTGCGCCGGCGCCGGCCTGGCGTTCAGGCGGCGGGGCTGCTGTGTGGTGACACGCTGTGCGGCACGCGGCGACGGCGGAGCCCGGACATGATGGGCGGTGTGTGTCCTGGCTTTCAACTAACGCTATATAAGTATCAGTTTCTGTACTTTATTGGTATGCGAAACTTCCGGAACCTGTCTTCCGGCAAGATTTTGGAAGCGCGCAGGCGCTATTTTTTTTTTGTGCGTGTGCCTGCTCGCCGAGGTGTGGCGGCGCAGTGTCCGCGGGCCTGTCCTCCGCGGTGGCGCGTGCTTGTGCTGGTGTGCGTTTGTGGGGCCCTCTGGCTGCCCGGGGGGTGCGCGCTGCTGGCTGCCGTGTGCGCCGGCGCCGGCCTGGCGTTCAGGCGGCGGGGCTGCTGTGTGGTGACACGCTGTGCGGCACGCGGCGACGGCGGAGCCCGGACATGATGGGCGGTGTGTGTCCTGGCTTTCAACTAACGCTATATAAGTATCAGTTTCTGTACTTTATTGGTATGCGAAACTTCCGGAACCTGTCTTCCGGCAAGATTTTGGAAGCGCGCAGGCGCTATTTTTTTTTTGTGCGTGTGCCTGCTCGCCGAGGTGTGGCGGCGCAGTGTCCGCGGGCCTGTCCTCCGCGGTGGCGCGTGCTTGTGCTGGTGTGCGTTTGTGGGGCCCTCTGGCTGCCCGGGGGGTGCGCGCTGCTGGCTGCCGTGTGCGCCGGCGCCGGCCTGGCGTTCAGGCGGCGGGGCTGCTGTGTGGTGACACGCTGTGCGGCACGCGGCGACGGCGGAGCCCGGACATGATGGGCGGTGTGTGTCCTGGCTTTCAACTAACGCTATATAAGTATCAGTTTCTGTACTTTATTGGTATGCGAAACTTCCGGAACCTGTCTTCCGGCAAGATTTTGGAAGCGCGCAGGCGCTATTTTTTTTTTGTGCGTGTGCCTGCTCGCCGAGGTGTGGCGGCGCAGTGTCCGCGGGCCTGTCCTCCGCGGTGGCGCGTGCTTGTGCTGGTGTGCGTTTGTGGGGCCCTCTGGCTGCCCGGGGGGTGCGCGCTGCTGGCTGCCGTGTGCGCCGGCGCCGGCCTGGCGTTCAGGCGGCGGGGCTGCTGTGTGGTGACACGCTGTGCGGCACGCGGCGACGGCGGAGCCCGGACATGATGGGCGGTGTGTGTCCTGGCTTTCAACTAACGCTATATAAGTATCAGTTTCTGTACTTTATTGGTATGCGAAACTTCCGGAACCTGTCTTCCGGCAAGATTTTGGAAGCGCGCAGGCGCTATTTTTTTTTTGTGCGTGTGCCTGCTCGCCGAGGTGTGGCGGCGCAGTGTCCGCGGGCCTGTCCTCCGCGGTGGCGCGTGCTTGTGCTGGTGTGCGTTTGTGGGGCCCTCTGGCTGCCCGGGGGGTGCGCGCTGCTGGCTGCCGTGTGCGCCGGCGCCGGCCTGGCGTTCAGGCGGCGGGGCTGCTGTGTGGTGACACGCTGTGCGGCACGCGGCGACGGCGGAGCCCGGACATGATGGGCGGTGTGTGTCCTGGCTTTCAACTAACGCTATATAAGTATCAGTTTCTGTACTTTATTGGTATGCGAAACTTCCGGAACCTGTCTTCCGGCAAGATTTTGGAAGCGCGCAGGCGCTATTTTTTTTTTGTGCGTGTGCCTGCTCGCCGAGGTGTGGCGGCGCAGTGTCCGCGGGCCTGTCCTCCGCGGTGGCGCGTGCTTGTGCTGGTGTGCGTTTGTGGGGCCCTCTGGCTGCCCGGGGGGTGCGCGCTGCTGGCTGCCGTGTGCGCCGGCGCCGGCCTGGCGTTCAGGCGGCGGGGCTGCTGTGTGGTGACACGCTGTGCGGCACGCGGCGACGGCGGAGCCCGGACATGATGGGCGGTGTGTGTCCTGGCTTTCAACTAACGCTATATAAGTATCAGTTTCTGTACTTTATTGGTATGCGAAACTTCCGGAACCTGTCTTCCGGCAAGATTTTGGAAGCGCGCAGGCGCTATTTTTTTTTTGTGCGTGTGCCTGCTCGCCGAGGTGTGGCGGCGCAGTGTCCGCGGGCCTGTCCTCCGCGGTGGCGCGTGCTTGTGCTGGTGTGCGTTTGTGGGGCCCTCTGGCTGCCCGGGGGGTGCGCGCTGCTGGCTGCCGTGTGCGCCGGCGCCGGCCTGGCGTTCAGGCGGCGGGGCTGCTGTGTGGTGACACGCTGTGCGGCACGCGGCGACGGCGGAGCCCGGACATGATGGGCGGTGTGTGTCCTGGCTTTCAACTAACGCTATATAAGTATCAGTTTCTGTACTTTATTGGTATGCGAAACTTCCGGAACCTGTCTTCCGGCAAGATTTTGGAAGCGCGCAGGCGCTATTTTTTTTTTGTGCGTGTGCCTGCTCGCCGAGGTGTGGCGGCGCAGTGTCCGCGGGCCTGTCCTCCGCGGTGGCGCGTGCTTGTGCTGGTGTGCGTTTGTGGGGCCCTCTGGCTGCCCGGGGGGTGCGCGCTGCTGGCTGCCGTGTGCGCCGGCGCCGGCCTGGCGTTCAGGCGGCGGGGCTGCTGTGTGGTGACACGCTGTGCGGCACGCGGCGACGGCGGAGCCCGGACATGATGGGCGGTGTGTGTCCTGGCTTTCAACTAACGCTATATAAGTATCAGTTTCTGTACTTTATTGGTATGCGAAACTTCCGGAACCTGTCTTCCGGCAAGATTTTGGAAGCGCGCAGGCGCTATTTTTTTTTTGTGCGTGTGCCTGCTCGCCGAGGTGTGGCGGCGCAGTGTCCGCGGGCCTGTCCTCCGCGGTGGCGCGTGCTTGTGCTGGTGTGCGTTTGTGGGGCCCTCTGGCTGCCCGGGGGGTGCGCGCTGCTGGCTGCCGTGTGCGCCGGCGCCGGCCTGGCGTTCAGGCGGCGGGGCTGCTGTGTGGTGACACGCTGTGCGGCACGCGGCGACGGCGGAGCCCGGACATGATGGGCGGTGTGTGTCCTGGCTTTCAACTAACGCTATATAAGTATCAGTTTCTGTACTTTATTGGTATGCGAAACTTCCGGAACCTGTCTTCCGGCAAGATTTTGGAAGCGCGCAGGCGCTATTTTTTTTTTGTGCGTGTGCCTGCTCGCCGAGGTGTGGCGGCGCAGTGTCCGCGGGCCTGTCCTCCGCGGTGGCGCGTGCTTGTGCTGGTGTGCGTTTGTGGGGCCCTCTGGCTGCCCGGGGGGTGCGCGCTGCTGGCTGCCGTGTGCGCCGGCGCCGGCCTGGCGTTCAGGCGGCGGGGCTGCTGTGTGGTGACACGCTGTGCGGCACGCGGCGACGGCGGAGCCCGGACATGATGGGCGGTGTGTGTCCTGGCTTTCAACTAACGCTATATAAGTATCAGTTTCTGTACTTTATTGGTATGCGAAACTTCCGGAACCTGTCTTCCGGCAAGATTTTGGAAGCGCGCAGGCGCTATTTTTTTTTTGTGCGTGTGCCTGCTCGCCGAGGTGTGGCGGCGCAGTGTCCGCGGGCCTGTCCTCCGCGGTGGCGCGTGCTTGTGCTGGTGTGCGTTTGTGGGGCCCTCTGGCTGCCCGGGGGGTGCGCGCTGCTGGCTGCCGTGTGCGCCGGCGCCGGCCTGGCGTTCAGGCGGCGGGGCTGCTGTGTGGTGACACGCTGTGCGGCACGCGGCGACGGCGGAGCCCGGACATGATGGGCGGTGTGTGTCCTGGCTTTCAACTAACGCTATATAAGTATCAGTTTCTGTACTTTATTGGTATGCGAAACTTCCGGAACCTGTCTTCCGGCAAGATTTTGGAAGCGCGCAGGCGCTATTTTTTTTTTGTGCGTGTGCCTGCTCGCCGAGGTGTGGCGGCGCAGTGTCCGCGGGCCTGTCCTCCGCGGTGGCGCGTGCTTGTGCTGGTGTGCGTTTGTGGGGCCCTCTGGCTGCCCGGGGGGTGCGCGCTGCTGGCTGCCGTGTGCGCCGGCGCCGGCCTGGCGTTCAGGCGGCGGGGCTGCTGTGTGGTGACACGCTGTGCGGCACGCGGCGACGGCGGAGCCCGGACATGATGGGCGGTGTGTGTCCTGGCTTTCAACTAACGCTATATAAGTATCAGTTTCTGTACTTTATTGGTATGCGAAACTTCCGGAACCTGTCTTCCGGCAAGATTTTGGAAGCGCGCAGGCGCTATTTTTTTTTTGTGCGTGTGCCTGCTCGCCGAGGTGTGGCGGCGCAGTGTCCGCGGGCCTGTCCTCCGCGGTGGCGCGTGCTTGTGCTGGTGTGCGTTTGTGGGGCCCTCTGGCTGCCCGGGGGGTGCGCGCTGCTGGCTGCCGTGTGCGCCGGCGCCGGCCTGGCGTTCAGGCGGCGGGGCTGCTGTGTGGTGACACGCTGTGCGGCACGCGGCGACGGCGGAGCCCGGACATGATGGGCGGTGTGTGTCCTGGCTTTCAACTAACGCTATATAAGTATCAGTTTCTGTACTTTATTGGTATGCGAAACTTCCGGAACCTGTCTTCCGGCAAGATTTTGGAAGCGCGCAGGCGCTATTTTTTTTTTGTGCGTGTGCCTGCTCGCCGAGGTGTGGCGGCGCAGTGTCCGCGGGCCTGTCCTCCGCGGTGGCGCGTGCTTGTGCTGGTGTGCGTTTGTGGGGCCCTCTGGCTGCCCGGGGGGTGCGCGCTGCTGGCTGCCGTGTGCGCCGGCGCCGGCCTGGCGTTCAGGCGGCGGGGCTGCTGTGTGGTGACACGCTGTGCGGCACGCGGCGACGGCGGAGCCCGGACATGATGGGCGGTGTGTGTCCTGGCTTTCAACTAACGCTATATAAGTATCAGTTTCTGTACTTTATTGGTATGCGAAACTTCCGGAACCTGTCTTCCGGCAAGATTTTGGAAGCGCGCAGGCGCTATTTTTTTTTTGTGCGTGTGCCTGCTCGCCGAGGTGTGGCGGCGCAGTGTCCGCGGGCCTGTCCTCCGCGGTGGCGCGTGCTTGTGCTGGTGTGCGTTTGTGGGGCCCTCTGGCTGCCCGGGGGGTGCGCGCTGCTGGCTGCCGTGTGCGCCGGCGCCGGCCTGGCGTTCAGGCGGCGGGGCTGCTGTGTGGTGACACGCTGTGCGGCACGCGGCGACGGCGGAGCCCGGACATGATGGGCGGTGTGTGTCCTGGCTTTCAACTAACGCTATATAAGTATCAGTTTCTGTACTTTATTGGTATGCGAAACTTCCGGAACCTGTCTTCCGGCAAGATTTTGGAAGCGCGCAGGCGCTATTTTTTTTTTGTGCGTGTGCCTGCTCGCCGAGGTGTGGCGGCGCAGTGTCCGCGGGCCTGTCCTCCGCGGTGGCGCGTGCTTGTGCTGGTGTGCGTTTGTGGGGCCCTCTGGCTGCCCGGGGGGTGCGCGCTGCTGGCTGCCGTGTGCGCCGGCGCCGGCCTGGCGTTCAGGCGGCGGGGCTGCTGTGTGGTGACACGCTGTGCGGCACGCGGCGACGGCGGAGCCCGGACATGATGGGCGGTGTGTGTCCTGGCTTTCAACTAACGCTATATAAGTATCAGTTTCTGTACTTTATTGGTATGCGAAACTTCCGGAACCTGTCTTCCGGCAAGATTTTGGAAGCGCGCAGGCGCTATTTTTTTTTTGTGCGTGTGCCTGCTCGCCGAGGTGTGGCGGCGCAGTGTCCGCGGGCCTGTCCTCCGCGGTGGCGCGTGCTTGTGCTGGTGTGCGTTTGTGGGGCCCTCTGGCTGCCCGGGGGGTGCGCGCTGCTGGCTGCCGTGTGCGCCGGCGCCGGCCTGGCGTTCAGGCGGCGGGGCTGCTGTGTGGTGACACGCTGTGCGGCACGCGGCGACGGCGGAGCCCGGACATGATGGGCGGTGTGTGTCCTGGCTTTCAACTAACGCTATATAAGTATCAGTTTCTGTACTTTATTGGTATGCGAAACTTCCGGAACCTGTCTTCCGGCAAGATTTTGGAAGCGCGCAGGCGCTATTTTTTTTTTGTGCGTGTGCCTGCTCGCCGAGGTGTGGCGGCGCAGTGTCCGCGGGCCTGTCCTCCGCGGTGGCGCGTGCTTGTGCTGGTGTGCGTTTGTGGGGCCCTCTGGCTGCCCGGGGGGTGCGCGCTGCTGGCTGCCGTGTGCGCCGGCGCCGGCCTGGCGTTCAGGCGGCGGGGCTGCTGTGTGGTGACACGCTGTGCGGCACGCGGCGACGGCGGAGCCCGGACATGATGGGCGGTGTGTGTCCTGGCTTTCAACTAACGCTATATAAGTATCAGTTTCTGTACTTTATTGGTATGCGAAACTTCCGGAACCTGTCTTCCGGCAAGATTTTGGAAGCGCGCAGGCGCTATTTTTTTTTTGTGCGTGTGCCTGCTCGCCGAGGTGTGGCGGCGCAGTGTCCGCGGGCCTGTCCTCCGCGGTGGCGCGTGCTTGTGCTGGTGTGCGTTTGTGGGGCCCTCTGGCTGCCCGGGGGGTGCGCGCTGCTGGCTGCCGTGTGCGCCGGCGCCGGCCTGGCGTTCAGGCGGCGGGGCTGCTGTGTGGTGACACGCTGTGCGGCACGCGGCGACGGCGGAGCCCGGACATGATGGGCGGTGTGTGTCCTGGCTTTCAACTAACGCTATATAAGTATCAGTTTCTGTACTTTATTGGTATGCGAAACTTCCGGAACCTGTCTTCCGGCAAGATTTTGGAAGCGCGCAGGCGCTATTTTTTTTTTGTGCGTGTGCCTGCTCGCCGAGGTGTGGCGGCGCAGTGTCCGCGGGCCTGTCCTCCGCGGTGGCGCGTGCTTGTGCTGGTGTGCGTTTGTGGGGCCCTCTGGCTGCCCGGGGGGTGCGCGCTGCTGGCTGCCGTGTGCGCCGGCGCCGGCCTGGCGTTCAGGCGGCGGGGCTGCTGTGTGGTGACACGCTGTGCGGCACGCGGCGACGGCGGAGCCCGGACATGATGGGCGGTGTGTGTCCTGGCTTTCAACTAACGCTATATAAGTATCAGTTTCTGTACTTTATTGGTATGCGAAACTTCCGGAACCTGTCTTCCGGCAAGATTTTGGAAGCGCGCAGGCGCTATTTTTTTTTTGTGCGTGTGCCTGCTCGCCGAGGTGTGGCGGCGCAGTGTCCGCGGGCCTGTCCTCCGCGGTGGCGCGTGCTTGTGCTGGTGTGCGTTTGTGGGGCCCTCTGGCTGCCCGGGGGGTGCGCGCTGCTGGCTGCCGTGTGCGCCGGCGCCGGCCTGGCGTTCAGGCGGCGGGGCTGCTGTGTGGTGACACGCTGTGCGGCACGCGGCGACGGCGGAGCCCGGACATGATGGGCGGTGTGTGTCCTGGCTTTCAACTAACGCTATATAAGTATCAGTTTCTGTACTTTATTGGTATGCGAAACTTCCGGAACCTGTCTTCCGGCAAGATTTTGGAAGCGCGCAGGCGCTATTTTTTTTTTGTGCGTGTGCCTGCTCGCCGAGGTGTGGCGGCGCAGTGTCCGCGGGCCTGTCCTCCGCGGTGGCGCGTGCTTGTGCTGGTGTGCGTTTGTGGGGCCCTCTGGCTGCCCGGGGGGTGCGCGCTGCTGGCTGCCGTGTGCGCCGGCGCCGGCCTGGCGTTCAGGCGGCGGGGCTGCTGTGTGGTGACACGCTGTGCGGCACGCGGCGACGGCGGAGCCCGGACATGATGGGCGGTGTGTGTCCTGGCTTTCAACTAACGCTATATAAGTATCAGTTTCTGTACTTTATTGGTATGCGAAACTTCCGGAACCTGTCTTCCGGCAAGATTTTGGAAGCGCGCAGGCGCTATTTTTTTTTTGTGCGTGTGCCTGCTCGCCGAGGTGTGGCGGCGCAGTGTCCGCGGGCCTGTCCTCCGCGGTGGCGCGTGCTTGTGCTGGTGTGCGTTTGTGGGGCCCTCTGGCTGCCCGGGGGGTGCGCGCTGCTGGCTGCCGTGTGCGCCGGCGCCGGCCTGGCGTTCAGGCAGCGGGGCTGCTGTGTGGTGACACGCTGTGCGGCACGCGGCGACGGCGGAGCCCGGACATGATGGGCGGTGTGTGTCCTGGCTTTCAACTAACGCTATATAAGTATCAGTTTCTGTACTTTATTGGTATGCGAAACTTCCGGAACCTGTCTTCCGGCAAGATTTTGGAAGCGCGCAGGCGCTATTTTTTTTTTGTGCGTGTGCCTGCTCGCCGAGGTGTGGCGGCGCAGTGTCCGCGGGCCTGTCCTCCGCGGTGGCGCGTGCTTGTGCTGGTGTGCGTTTGTGGGGCCCTCTGGCTGCCCGGGGGGTGCGCGCTGCTGGCTGCCGTGTGCGCCGGCGCCGGCCTGGCGTTCAGGCAGCGGGGCTGCTGTGTGGTGACACGCTGTGCGGCACGCGGCGACGGCGGAGCCCGGACATGATGGGCGGTGTGTGTCCTGGCTTTCAACTAACGCTATATAAGTATCAGTTTCTGTACTTTATTGGTATGCGAAACTTCCGGAACCTGTCTTCCGGCAAGATTTTGGAAGCGCGCAGGCGCTATTTTTTTTTTGTGCGTGTGCCTGCTCGCCGAGGTGTGGCGGCGCAGTGTCCGCGGGCCTGTCCTCCGCGGTGGCGCGTGCTTGTGCTGGTGTGCGTTTGTGGGGCCCTCTGGCTGCCCGGGGGGTGCGCGCTGCTGGCTGCCGTGTGCGCCGGCGCCGGCCTGGCGTTCAGGCAGCGGGGCTGCTGTGTGGTGACACGCTGTGCGGCACGCGGCGACGGCGGAGCCCGGACATGATGGGCGGTGTGTGTCCTGGCTTTCAACTAACGCTATATAAGTATCAGTTTCTGTACTTTATTGGTATGCGAAACTTCCGGAACCTGTCTTCCGGCAAGATTTTGGAAGCGCGCAGGCGCTATTTTTTTTTTGTGCGTGTGCCTGCTCGCCGAGGTGTGGCGGCGCAGTGTCCGCGGGCCTGTCCTCCGCGGTGGCGCGTGCTTGTGCTGGTGTGCGTTTGTGGGGCCCTCTGGCTGCCCGGGGGGTGCGCGCTGCTGGCTGCCGTGTGCGCCGGCGCCGGCCTGGCGTTCAGGCGGCGGGGCTGCTGTGTGGTGACACGCTGTGCGGCACGCGGCGACGGCGGAGCCCGGACATGATGGGCGGTGTGTGTCCTGGCTTTCAACTAACGCTATATAAGTATCAGTTTCTGTACTTTATTGGTATGCGAAACTTCCGGAACCTGTCTTCCGGCAAGATTTTGGAAGCGCGCAGGCGCTATTTTTTTTTTGTGCGTGTGCCTGCTCGCCGAGGTGTGGCGGCGCAGTGTCCGCGGGCCTGTCCTCCGCGGTGGCGCGTGCTTGTGCTGGTGTGCGTTTGTGGGGCCCTCTGGCTGCCCGGGGGGTGCGCGCTGCTGGCTGCCGTGTGCGCCGGCGCCGGCCTGGCGTTCAGGCGGCGGGGCTGCTGTGTGGTGACACGCTGTGCGGCACGCGGCGACGGCGGAGCCCGGACATGATGGGCGGTGTGTGTCCTGGCTTTCAACTAACGCTATATAAGTATCAGTTTCTGTACTTTATTGGTATGCGAAACTTCCGGAACCTGTCTTCCGGCAAGATTTTGGAAGCGCGCAGGCGCTATTTTTTTTTTGTGCGTGTGCCTGCTCGCCGAGGTGTGGCGGCGCAGTGTCCGCGGGCCTGTCCTCCGCGGTGGCGCGTGCTTGTGCTGGTGTGCGTTTGTGGGGCCCTCTGGCTGCCCGGGGGGTGCGCGCTGCTGGCTGCCGTGTGCGCCGGCGCCGGCCTGGCGTTCAGGCGGCGGGGCTGCTGTGTGGTGACACGCTGTGCGGCACGCGGCGACGGCGGAGCCCGGACATGATGGGCGGTGTGTGTCCTGGCTTTCAACTAACGCTATATAAGTATCAGTTTCTGTACTTTATTGGTATGCGAAACTTCCGGAACCTGTCTTCCGGCAAGATTTTGGAAGCGCGCAGGCGCTATTTTTTTTTTGTGCGTGTGCCTGCTCGCCGAGGTGTGGCGGCGCAGTGTCCGCGGGCCTGTCCTCCGCGGTGGCGCGTGCTTGTGCTGGTGTGCGTTTGTGGGGCCCTCTGGCTGCCCGGGGGGTGCGCGCTGCTGGCTGCCGTGTGCGCCGGCGCCGGCCTGGCGTTCAGGCGGCGGGGCTGCTGTGTGGTGACACGCTGTGCGGCACGCGGCGACGGCGGAGCCCGGACATGATGGGCGGTGTGTGTCCTGGCTTTCAACTAACGCTATATAAGTATCAGTTTCTGTACTTTATTGGTATGCGAAACTTCCGGAACCTGTCTTCCGGCAAGATTTTGGAAGCGCGCAGGCGCTATTTTTTTTTTGTGCGTGTGCCTGCTCGCCGAGGTGTGGCGGCGCAGTGCCCGCGGGCCTGTCCTCCGCGGTGGCGCGTGCTTGTGCTGGTGTGCGTTTGTGGGGCCCTCTGGCTGCCCGGGGGGTGCGCGCTGCTGGCTGCCGTGTGCGCCGGCGCCGGCCTGGCGTTCAGGCGGCGGGGCTGCTGTGTGGTGACACGCTGTGCGGCACGCGGCGACGGCGGAGCCCGGACATGATGGGCGGTGTGTGTCCTGGCTTTCAACTAACGCTATATAAGTATCAGTTTCTGTACTTTATTGGTATGCGAAACTTCCGGAACCTGTCTTCCGGCAAGATTTTGGAAGCGCGCAGGCGCTATTTTTTTTTTGTGCGTGTGCCTGCTCGCCGAGGTGTGGCGGCGCAGTGTCCGCGGGCCTGTCCTCCGCGGTGGCGCGTGCTTGTGCTGGTGTGCGTTTGTGGGGCCCTCTGGCTGCCCGGGGGGTGCGCGCTGCTGGCTGCCGTGTGCGCCGGCGCCGGCCTGGCGTTCAGGCAGCGGGGCTGCTGTGTGGTGACACGCTGTGCGGCACGCGGCGACGGCGGAGCCCGGACATGATGGGCGGTGTGTGTCCTGGCTTTCAACTAACGCTATATAAGTATCAGTTTCTGTACTTTATTGGTATGCGAAACTTCCGGAACCTGTCTTCCGGCAAGATTTTGGAAGCGCGCAGGCGCTATTTTTTTTTTGTGCGTGTGCCTGCTCGCCTGCTCGCCGAGGTGTGGCGGCGCAGTGTCCGCGGGCCTGTCCTCCGCGGTGGCGCGTGCTTGTGCTGGTGTGCGTTTGTGGGGCCCTCTGGCTGCCCGGGGGGTGCGCGCTGCTGAGTGCCGTTTGCGCTGGCCGTATAGGTGGGGTGCTTGATGCGGTGGTGGGGCATGTTTGGTTGCGATGGAAGGGGGGGGGGTACTGACTGTTTTTGTTTGGTGCGTGGAGTAAAGTTGATCGGATGTCGCAAATGGTGGTCGTGAAAGAGGGATGTGGTGCCATTACGCGAAAGGAGGAAAGGAGGGAAGTAGGGTAGAAGCGGGGAACATGCGCGCCATAATATCGAACCTTGCTCCTCAAAGACAGTGATTTACTCAGTGTCATGTGTGATGCGCCCGAAAGAAATACGTCACCAGCCATCGATGGGCCGCGCATGGTTAGTTAAAGACCGAAGGGCAACACAAGGAGTTAAAGATTAGTTGTGAAGAGTTATCGGTCCACCTCCTTATAAACTTGTCGGTGGGTGCACTGGCCGGAAAGCGCGGTATGGATACCGCAAAAAAAAAAAAAACAACAACAACAAACTGTCGAGCGAGGAACTGGCTCTGTTTTTCAGTCAATTTTTTGGCTTAGACATCTCGCCCTGTACATTGGACGTCGATGCGGAAGCTGGGGGGCATGTATCGGCGGAGGATGCGACTCCTATTGCCCCTCCCTAGCTTCATCGATTGCTAATTTATGCGATTGCATAGTTTTATCTCACCTAATTACTCAACCTTCGAAAGGTTGACTCCGGAGTGAAGTCGGAATGATATTATTCTTTCCACTGCATCGGATCCAGGGGTCCCACGTCTTGCCTCATTATGGTACGGGAAAGCAAAGACGGAACAGTACAAACGACATCTGCGCGCGCGCGGTTCCTCGAGCAAGGCCTGGGGGGGATGGATACTTGATGTTGCATGCGCAGGGTAAAAGCACATTGAACAAAAAAAAATGTTGAGGCTTTTTTGGGTGGAGTCAGGGGGTGGTGTCTCGAGGCGGCGGTGTGGCCAGGTTTGTTTGGTGCTTGATGTGGGGAAGGTTTTTGCTGCTAGGGAAGGGTTCTTCTGGATTTCGGGGTGGATATTGAACTTTTTTTGTGTGTGTGTGTTGGGGGGGGAATTTGGTATCGGGAGAAGAAAGCGTGGTGGATTTCAAGTGGGTGATGGTGGCTGAGGGCGGTCAAGCTGTTGTGTGGAGGTGCTCTTACGCTGTGTTTTATTAGCTCAGCTGGGCTATGGGAGATTGTTCGGAGGGAGCTACGGGTGGAGAGGGAGGAATCTTGCTTGGGAGGCTTTTTAGGCAGGCAAGTCCGTGATTTGTGACGTGCGTTGGTTTTGAAGCTTGGATGATGGATGAGCTGAGGTGTGTCGACCACGGAAAGAACAAGCTTGATTGCCATGAGATCGGGCTGCTTTCAGCTGTATGACTGGTATCTGAAAGAAATGATAGTGCTCTTGTCTTTATCGACAACCTTTGTTTAGTGTTTCTCGTGGGTGTGCGCGTAGTTTTCAACTGCGGGTTACGCTGACAAAGAAGTTGTTGCGAATGTGATTGCGCTATGTTTTCTTTTGGTTCATGAAAAACACGTCCTTGGGTGTACTAGCCTATTTCTTGAATATATATATATATATATATATATATATATATATATATCTGACCACTTTTACGCGTCCATGTCTTTTTCTTCGCTGCTGGATAGTATGAGCTGACGGCTGCAATGCTTATGACACCATAGAGGACTCCGTCGAAATGCGGTTACATCGGGAACGAGGAACTGTCGTGTCTCTCTGTTTTCTTGTTGGTCGAAAAGCCAATATTAATTCAAGTTTTCATCTGTCTCTTTCCTTTTTTTTTTTCTTTAATGGGTAATCACATAAATAGCTTTGTGGAGATAGCCACTGCAGAACCAAATTGGAATGGGGAGTTTGTATCCAGATCGCAAGAAAATCTATTCAAACAAAACATCAAGGTAAGGCTTATCTGATCAAAAGACTCCACAGAAATGCTCGACATCAGCTGCGACAGCATTTTGTTTGACGAAGTAGCCGTTAACGATATTCCCGCTTATCGTCCTCTGCAGGTGAGGAACACAACTGGTTCTCCACTGCTGGTAAGGCTCACCACCACAAGTCCAGCTGTTCATTTTCAGATTTGCAACGAAAACTATGAAGCAATCAAGCGGGTAGGCTTTGCGGACTCTCTCTCTGTGTACAGTGAAGCATTTGATTTCGTTGGGCTCATTTCATCTATTGAATTGGCTCCTTTCGAGGAAAAGGCCCTTGTTGTGTGGTTTCGTGCCGATGCAGCCACTTTTTCACACCTCGTGAAGGGGTCGCAGCCTGTTCCGTATACTGGTTCCCTTCAGCTTACGGTAACGAATTCAGGACCGTCGTCTTCCCTCGGCAACGCATTGAGGGAAGACGGAAGGAAGAAGGTAGCAGCACAGCAGTCGGCTGCCACCTGCATCTCGATGCCGTTTCGAGCAAACGTTTATGTGTCCTGCTTGAAGCTCTCCTCTACAGAGCTGCATATCACGATGGCTCCAAACAAAACTCAGGTTGCCGACTTTGTCGTCACTAACATGTCCTGCCAGCCGGTGTACTTTGTTATTCGTGATCAAGCTATGCCGTTACGTGGTCTGGATGTTGCCTTATACGAGGCTGATAAATTTGAAGAACCTAAATTAGGACACCGACTTCTGCTCGACAGCTACTCGTACATGGCTTTCTCATTGATTCTGCGATCCTCCACAACTAGTGCGACTTCACCGCAGCAGTACCACACAGTCTTTCAGTGCGACAACCTCCGCGATAATCGAAATACAATACTCTTGTACGTGAGTGTCAACGTGGTGGCAGAATCGCAAGGTGACCTCGTCACGTTTCACAACACGTCAGTGAATTTTGGGGACGTGTATCGCGGCACTAAAGCGATGGCAACCATTAGAGTTCAGAGTCTCGATGATCGGGAGGAGGCGGTACTGCGACTTGGCGACCTGGATAGGAGAAAATGCGAGGGAAAAGTGTCACTGATGAAGGGTGACGCTGCCGTTGACGAGATGACAATTGGCTCGCAGAAAGGAAATCAACTCAGCACCGTCACACTAATGTACCAGCCTTTCTACGACAGCGACAGCAAGGACGAATCGAAAATAAAGTTTGATGTGGAGCTTTTAGTTGCATCAGCGGATCGAGGGCACAGCCAGCGAGTCGTCATTCGGTGCGCCGCCGTTCTGTACACGAGTAACATAGTGGTTTCACAGCGGTCCGTCAACTTCGGCGACTGCCAAGTCGGGCAGAGCAAACGCTTGACACTGCAGATTGAAAACCGCTCGCCGTTGCAAGGCAAAATTGTGGTACAACTGCGCAGCAAAATTATTCGAATCGAAGGTGTCTCAACCCCACAGAAGCTTACCGGTCGTGAGCTGAAGGAGGAGTTCTCTATAGCACCGTCTGCATCGCTCCCGATAACGTTGCGAATCACTCCACAGCGTGTCAATCCAATGTATCGCAAGCAGCTGACAATCATCAACGCATCTAATCCGGCGGAGGACCGGCAAGTGGTCAACATAGAGGCGAATAATATGGCGCCGCTTGATGCGAAGCTGCACGATGAGCTGTATTCGTGGAAATGTGACCTTGGTAATATTGACAATACCAGCAGTCGCAGAGGCCCATCAACGCTGTGGGCTATTTCAGGGGTACCACTGATTGTCCCGTACAGTGTGCAGTCAAAGGTAGATTACAAAGTGGTGCTAAATCTGCGTTCCTCCTGCCCTGAGATTGAGGTATTCTACTCTTCCGATATAGTGGTTTGTGGCCAACTGGGAAAGATCGCGGCTGAGATGCGCTCATTTTGCATTTACGGCGAGAGCGAGGACACCAGTCATCCGACGAATGAGTCCGCGGAGCAGCTTTTCAGTGTGCGTGAGGAGCTGCTGCGACTCTTGAACGAGACTTCGCACAACATTACGAACCACATCACGCTGGAGCCATTCTCGTCGATCAAGGTGTACGTATTGATTATTCGCACTGCCTCTCCCACTGAGCCGCTGACGAAGGAGGATGGTATTTCAATCGCGGTGGATGGAATAGAAGCTCCGCGCTTTGTGCGACTGTCCTATCGACTCTGCGGCACCTCGTTTGAGTTGAATGGGCAAAAAACGAAGAATTTCGGAGAGGTGAACATTGGTGTGAAGAAGACGACAAAGCTGCCAATTGTGAACCGTTGCAATTCGTTTTTGTACCTTCATCTGTCAAAGTCGCGCTCTGTGACAGCCGAGCACATTCGCATGGAAAACAGCGACAAGCGGTCCATTTTTCTCACAATTCGTCCCTACGCGTCGCGTGAAATTGAGCTGACTCTGTACCCTGGTATCAAGGGCGTGTTTCAGGAAAATATTCGCGTCTCGAATATACTCAATATCAAAAACACGATAACTATGACGCTCAAGGCGACAGTGACCAAGGCAGATACGTTTGAAATCAGTCCAGATTCATGGACGTTCGAGATGATCGTTCCTTCCTCATCAAACGTGCCAGCTCTCGTATCATCACCGCCGACGTTTCTGAAGGCAGAAGAAGCTGTTGCTGCGGGGAATGCTCGCGTGGGCGCAAAGTGCACCGTATCCAACACAAGTAACGCGCGCCGGCAAATTGTTGTTCGATTGGAGCTGAATAGTAGCGCCGCAGCGAACGGAGTGAGTGCGGCAAACCCATACTTGTCCTTTCCAGGTGTAAAGGTGGCGGTGCAGTTGGACATGACGCTGGGTGGTGCGACCTCTGTCTCCGCTCGAAAGCTGGAGGAGCAAATCGAAAAGCTAGAGCAGAAGCTCAAGATTTACGTGCGGAAAAAGAAGACGGAAAAGGCCGAAAATGCAATGCGTAAGATTGAGTCCTACCGACTGGCACTGAAGGGCGAAGAGGTGGACCTCACTGCTCTGGAAGCAGCGCAGTCAGGTATGCAAAGCACGACAGATCACGAGCTGTCAGAGAGCGAGGATGATGGCAGTGGTGCAGCGCTGCAGGTGTGGAGGAGCAAAACGCAACAGTGTGACATTGTGCAGCTGCTGCGCCGCGAAGGCGTCGCGTTGCCATCAATGGACACCGGCGAATCTGTGGTGATCACGTTGTTTCTCGTGTGTAAGCGTGTCTTGGAGGAGCCCATCCCAATGTCACAAACCCAGACAATGAACCTGCTCTTCTATGAAGCTCGAGATCAGGAGGTGAATCGAATTGTTCCGATCGACTTAATTCTGATGCGCACACCTGGCGACGTCGCGACACAGAAGCTGCTAGCCGCTCCATGTGTTGGAGCAGCATCGCAGACCGTATTGCCTTTTGCCGCAGCTGCATCCGCTCTCGTCGCACCGTCGGCGTCGAACAGGGACATCGGTTCGTTGCCGCTCTCGCAGGACTGTACCACCGTTGCGTCCGCGTCTGCGTGTGGTAGCGCCTTACAAAGCAGTGGAGCTTTTCCGGGGGGTAGTGGATCGGCTTCTCGCGCGCTGAAGAGTCGACCGCCATCATGCATCCGCCTCATTCCAATCGGCACCCACGCTGGCAACATCACGGAACGCCCTCCGTCCACCTTTATGGGGCACCCCTTGATTGTCTTGCACAACTGCATCGTGAATGACCAGACCGAGTTCAGCTTTGTGGTGAAGTCAAACGCAAGCACAACGATCGTAGTTCTCGAACCGCGGCGATGCGGCGGCAGCGTTGCGGCAGTGCTGGATGCGCGTTTCAAACTCTTTCCTCGAAACGGTCATGTGCGTCAAGAGGAGCCGCTGCGCATTGTCGTGGAGTGCACGGCGCGGAGCGTTGGCCCGCAAAGGTACTTTATTCCCGTCAAAAATATCTGCAACGCAGCTGACGTGCAGTACCTCACGGTCGAGATGAATCCAACGGAGGAGACCGAGATGCTGACGACGGAGCCGAAGGAGCTGCTGTTCCGAGACGTGATTACACCGTGCTCAGCATCGCAGCTGGAAACGCAGCTTGTGCTGATCCGCTGTCGCTTTTCCTTCCCGCACGCCCTCATCGTGCGCACCAACAAGCCGTCGCAGCTGGCTCTCTTCGAGGATGCGTCCTGCACGGTGCCCCTGCTGCACCCGATACGCCATATCTTTGTGAAGGAGACAGTGCGCGTGTACGTGCAGCTCCGCCCTGGCGCCCGATACGTTGATCCATGTGCGCGGCAGATCCGCGCCGGTGTTCTTGTGGAGGCGGTGGCGCCGAATCCCGCCGTGTCGAGCACTGCGTACTGTGTGGTGGGCAAGGCGATTCTGCGCGCGATGGCGTGCGTTGGCAGTGGCCTTGTCGAAGTGCCGCAGGGCAGCCTCGACCTGGGATGTGTGGCGCCAACGCAGGACCACATCAAGACCCATTTCACGTTGCGCAACACCTCCCACACGTTCGCTTTGCGCGTTGCGCTCGTGCCATCATCGCCTCTGCTGGTGGTTGCGGAGGAGACGTGCACTGGCAACGAGATAGTGGTGGCGCCTCTCCAAGAGCACATGGTCCCCATGCGACTGCATCTGCCAGCGCCGGGTCTCACACGTCAGTTCATCGACGTTCTCAACCGCAGCAGCTCGCAGGAAACAATGCGGGTGTCGCTGTCTGCACTGAGAATGAACGACAGCATCGTGCAAGTGGACCCGCCCGTCAACACGCCACTGGGCTTTCCAGTCGCTGCGGTGGTGCGCGGTGAGCAAGGGAGGCAGCTGCATCTGCATCAGCCTGTTTCTTTCTCCGTCACCCTGGCCAATTACCATGACCAGCGCGAGGTGGTTCTGGCAACGACAAACGCCCTCCACGCGTCATGCCCGCTGCCGTTGTGGTTCCACACACCAGACGAGGAGCCAAAGGTACGTGCTGCTTTTGAGGAGGAGCAGCGCCATGCGCTCGAGGCCACGGACGACTCGCCGATGTCGACGCCGGGGCAGACGAGTGAGGCGTGCGTGGGGACGGTCGCCCCAGCGACGACCACGGCGGCGGGCCAGGCTCCAACGATGTACATGAGGGGCCGTGTGGAGCTGAAAGCGAACCACACCCAGATCGTCACATGGACGTTGACCAGCTTACCCACACTCACGTCAGAGGAGGTGGCGGCGGTGCTGCAGTATAAGATGGTAACTATAACAACGACGCTGCAGGTGTACGTGACATATACGGCGCACTCGGCACGCGCTGGCGCGGCGGTAGGTGGGTGGAAGCCCTACTCTTCTGTGGCAACCCCGCAGGGAAGTCGGTATTGCGGGCCGACTGTGGGTCAATGCGTTCTGCTTGTACCCATCACGCTGTCGCTGGCCATGAGTGAGGGCAGGGCGTGGCCGACGGTGGTGAACTTGGGACTTGTGGGGAAGATGACATCGCTGTCAACCTCTCCCAGCTCTCCGGCTTCCTCCGTGTCGTCGTCCAACGAGGAGCGCGATGTCGCAGCGGAGCACGGGTGCGACGCCTTCGCCAGCGGCCGAGAGGAAGAAATGGTCCTCGCGGCGCGTCAACGGCGCCGTCGTCGCTTGTGCGTGTCAAAGCTGCGCCGTCCGCGAAACCATACCTTCAGCGCCTTTGCCTCCAAACCGGACCTCCACCAGCCGTCGAGCCACAACATGGCCGTCTCATTTCGGATTCTCAACTTGTCTGCCGTTATATCGCTGCCGCTCAAGGTGGAGTGCCCGCCTGTGGTGCGCTTCTCTCAGACGCGCCTGACGATCCCACCAGGGGAGAGCGCAGTTGTGCAGGCGACGCTGAACATGAAGCTCATCGCGACGCAAGGGACGTTTCGCTACGAGGCCTTCTTTGTCAACGAGTGGAACCCGGAAAACGATATTGCCGTCTGCATCACGGGGCAGCACTACTGGAAGGTGTTTCAGATGCTGCGGGCCGACACGCAAGAGGAGGTGCGTGACTCGCTCACCTTGACACCGCTGCGCGTGGAGCCGTCGCTGCGGGTGCCTCTCGCCGAGATGAAGCTGAACTTCGCTGCGACGGAGCCAGACGTCGAGTTCGATTTACACCTGCAGCCCAATCCCCAGCTGGACGGCCTGCTAGAGCTTCTGCTGCTGCACTACGACGCGACCTCCGCGGTGCGGCACCTGAGCTTCCGCACAGACGTTGCAACACCAACTTCCCCGGCCACCACGAGCGTTGCAGGCGGGGTAGCCGCCCCCAGCGTCGTGCAGGGAACCGCTGGCGCGGCGGCGGTCGGGATGGCGAGCCTCATCACAAGCGGTGCCGCTTCTCCAGCCAGCGGCAGTGCTATCGCTGTGACCGCACCAGGCGCTGGGGCTGGGCTGAGCGGTGGGCCCGCCACGTCCGGGTTAACCAGCACGAGTGCTGGCTTGCCTTGCGGAGGCACACTGAGCAGCCTGCAGCCCGGGACCTCATCAGGAGTTGCGACGGCGGCGACGGCGGCGGTGACAGGGTCTTCAGCGCTCGGTGCAACGAGCGCCACCGGGCTGCCAGCTAACGAGTTTTTTAGCGCTGCCACGATCGCCTCAGCCGGTGCCGCGAGTAACGCTCCCATCAATGCTGCAGCCGCGAGCAAAGCGAAGCCGCGCAAGACGGGTGCCAGCGGTACTTCAGGCACGGCTGGCACGGCTAACGGCAGCGCCGCAACTGCAGCGACACCCTCGCAGACGCTGCGGCTCCGCTGCCTGCTACGGAGCGGTGACCTGAGCTCGCTTGTGTCTCTCTTCTACGGCTACCGAAAGGCGCGCGCGGCCGGCACTTCACACGTGTCCACAACCACAACAAGTGTGAGAGGCATGGGCGCTGGTGCGGCGACCACGAGCTCGACTGTAGCGGCGCCGCCGGGCACACCGGATACGGCGGCATCGGAGGTTGCAGGTGTGACCGGCAACGTCAGTGCCGCGACCTGGACATACGACCGGATGGCAGAGCTGGAACGGCGTGCCGCGTCTCTGGCGTCGAACAACGTGTGGCTTGGCACGTTGGTCGTGGAGAACCCGTTCACGGAGGCGGAGGAGGTGCAGGTGTACAGCACGCTGGCGCCTTTCCGCACCTTTTCGGCGCCATCGAAGGTACTGCTAAGACCCTGCCGAGTGAGCGTGGAATCGGTACGCCAGACGAACGCTAGCGGTACAGCTCCACAGGCCTCCACGAGCCGTGTCCCACCTCAGGTGGGCTATGTGGGTGAGATCAGTGTCACCAACGAGTTCGACGTGTATGTAGCCGATCTCTCGGTTGTGGTTCTCGTTCACGGGCGCCTTGCCGTGCCCCTGCACATCGACGTGCGCGGAGGATGTCGCCATGCAGCGGACACGACATCACCCGACCCAGCAGCGAGTACCGCACTGCTCGCTGCTGATGGTGCGCTGCTTGAGGACGAGGAGGCCTCCACTGAAACGGACATGGGCGCGACACCCGCATTCAAAGCGTCCGTGCAGCCCGGAGTGGCGGTCGCTACGTCGTTCGTGACGGAACCCACCGCGGACGGCACCGGGCCAGTGTCGCTGCCTCACTGCATACACCTCGGCCCTCATGAGACGGCCGTGGTGACGGTGGCGATCCGTCTAGCGGATGCGCGGGCGCTTGGGCCAAGCACCATGTCACCGACGACAGCCGCCCTCACAGCGCTGCCGACGCCGCTGTCGCTGCCTTCGCTAGAGGAATTCGTGTCCGTAGTCTTGGTAGACGAGAACGCCCCATTCAGCTATGTTGTGAGCCGTGTGAGCGTCGTGACGCCAACGAGCGGGGCAGAGGCGTTGCCCAGCATCGTCCTCACTTCTGTCACCACCACCACCAGCACGACGGCGGCGGCCACCGGTGTTGCTGCGGCGTCCGACGCGAGCACGAAGGATGGAGAGGGCGAGGCTCGCCCCACCGTAACTCTTCCTCCAGCCACGCACCAGGACGACTCGACCCAGCTGCTGGTGACACCTTCGACCACGTTGGCGGGTGAAGGGCTGGCGACGGTACTCACATCACCGACGGCAACGGAGGAGCCACCGCAACAGCTCAGTTTCTCCAGCAGCAAGCAAGTCTCTGACCTGGTCCTTGCCAGCGGTGCTGCGGCGACGGCGGAGACGGAGGCGGCGTCTGCGGCCGAGGGGCTGCTGCCGCCGCGAGGCGGCACGCCATGTGGCTCGGAGGGCATGGTGGATGGGTCCTTGATGCCTCTTTCTAGCTCGATCACCACGCTGGCGCCGTCGCCTGCAGCGGGGCCACGCCAATGGGTACTGTCCCTCCGGAACTGCGACGCGTTGCCCGGGTGCGGAGGGGCGTACCTCTTCAACTTCTCTGTGCCGCGCGACGACACGTATGAGCCGAACATCCTTATTACGAACCACGCTTCGGACAAGACGGTGCGGTACACTGTGCAGGTGGTTTCGCAGAGCCCGCAGGTGTGGCTGCTCCTCACAACCACGACAGGAGTGCTGGAGGCGGGCGAGACGCAGCCGCTGCGGTTGCAGGTGCTGTCGTCCGAGGTGGGCTCTTTCGTTGGATACGTGGCCATCACGAACACGTGGAATGCACGAGAGGTGATCTACCTGCGCCTGAACGCAGAGGTGTTTGTGCCCGGCACAGCCGACGGCTTCTTCGATGTTGTCTCGATGAACGATGGCCATCGCCTCGCCACCACCAACGCGGGGCACACTTTGTGCATGGGCGCTTTACACGGCGCTGGCACCAGCCGTGCGCTGATCGCACTGGAGATTGTGAACAAGAGCGGTGTGGCACTGGAGTTCCCCGTGTCGGTGGTGCATCCGATGCGGCAGGAGTTGCGGCCCATTCCCCAGGGCGTCTGGTATGGCATGGCGCTGGCCGCGTTGGACCACCGTCGCAAGAACGCCGCCGCCGCCGCCGCCGCCGGGACGCTTCCTCCACGCACTGCCTTGAACGACGACGGCAGCGCGATTTCACTCCCGCTGCCTCACTCGTCGCGTGCGGCGCTGGAGCAGCAGGTGGACCCCACGACCGTCGGCGCTACCGGCGGAACCGCAGCGGCCGCAACGCAGAAGAGTGTGGTGGATGGCACTGTGAGCCCCGCCGGCGGTATGGAGGACGCCCTGGCCACGGCGCCGTCGTTTGGCCAGCCGAGGGCACTTCGCTCGCCCCACAGGAGTAGTCATCGCCATCAACGCAGCGGGGTGGCAGCTGCATCGACGTCCACCGGCCTGTCTTCGGCCGCCAGCACCTCTGCCGCCCCATTCGAGGGTAAGCTGACGGTGTGCCAGATTCACGGCGTCTCCACACGCACAGGGCAGCGGTACTTCGTCGTCGACCCGCGCTCTCGCATGCGACTGGCGTTTGTTCTCAGCTGCAACTCCCTCCACGACATCCCGGAGGGGTATGGGGTGCTTGGCCAGACCGACGTCGTCTTCCGCTGCAAGCAGGCCCGCGACGCTCGATTCAGCTTCAACGTGAAGTTTGAGGCGTACCGACCTACGTTTGCAGTGGCGCTTGAGTACGATATGGACGCGGCGGAGAAGGCTGCTCCAAGCGCTGGTGCTGTAGCCGCGTTGAAGTCCGAGGCGGTCGTGAGCTCAGCGGAAGCATTGGAGCCAGGCGACAGCAACACATCCTCCAGAGCGTCTGCTGCCCCGTCTCCGTCCTCTTCGCCAGCGGCCTCGAGGGAGAGGTCGCGCTGGGCCGAAGCGGAGGTGGCCGTAACGAATCTGAGCCGCAGTCACACGCAGGTGTTCGTGCTGTACACGCAATCGGAGGTGTTGTCTCTGTCAGTCCCCGGTGCAGGGGCATCGGCTTACAGCGTATGCGCCGGCAGTGTGCTTCTTCCGCCGCTTTCTGGTACCACTGCGGACGACGATGGGCATGGCGCTGCCGCTGCGGCGGGCAGTGGTGTCGGTCCTTCCCTCGCGCCATCCGGAGTGGAAGTGGCGGTGGGTCCGCAGTCCGTTGGTGTCTTCGCGGTTCGCCTCGATCGACTGCGAGCGGCGGCTCTCCTGAAGTTCGACAAGGACGAGTCGATGCTCGCCCGCCCCGCGCTGTGCGAGCACGCATTCTTGTACAACAAGGGAAACCCTCGCGAGCGGGTGCAGCTGCTGTTCCGGCAGCAGGCGCTGCTGGCGCAGCCACGGCGCCAAGGTCGCTCAGCTATGGGGGCGTCCATGGCAGTCGACCCTTTGCCTCCGACGCTGGTGGATGTGAAGCCGGTGAAGGGTGGCAGCCAACACTTCCGCGAGCGTCACATTTTGGGGTTTGCGCAGCGCTTCTCCGCCGTTATGACGTCTCTGGCGGATCGCGTGCCGTTCCTAACGCGGCCAGAGGACGTGACAGAGTCGGTGAGGTCGTACAAGAGCGTGGCAGGCAGCAGTAACACTGGCGTGGGTGGTGGCAGCGGCACAGCAAGCACCACCGGGGGCGGGGGAGGAGATGGCGTGGGCAGCAGCACGACTTCCGGGGCCACATCGGGGGTTGCAGCAATGCGGGTTTCCGCAGGCACCGCCGCGTCCGCCGTGGCCGCTGTCACCAGCAGCGTAGCCTCCTCCAATTTGAAGGCAATGCCTCACCCTACCGCCAGGGACCAGCGCCGCCGCCGAGAGGGAGACGGCGGTCGTGGTGCACAGCGGGGCAACGCACACCGCTCCAGGCCGGGTGATTCGCTGCACGAGGACGCATCGGATAACGGTACCGCGAGAAGCAGCCGTGGCGCCACCTCCACCACCAGTAGTTCCTCCAGCGATGTGGCCGGCAGCGACGACTTCGCGAGTGAGATTGCCGAGGTGGCGGCTGACCGCACGCTGGACAGTACACTGACGGAGGACAACTTCGACCAGCCGTTGCGCGATGGCGGCAACGATGCTAGCGACATCGCATTAGGGGAGGCGATCGGGGAGAGTGCCGCCATGGCGTACCCCACAGAAGCCCACAACGGCAGCGACGGGGCGTCGGGTGACCTTGCTCCTCATGTGCTCTTCCGCACGTCGTCCTACTCATGCATGCGGAGTAGCGAGGGCCCTATAGGCTCGGCCGTCGCGTCCTCTCTCACATCGCTGCTGCCTTCAGGTACATCACTGACGCGCTCGAGCAGCGGCGGCAGCCATCTCGTCAACGAGGACCCCCATTGGTACGACACCTTCATCACCTTGCAGGACTTGCTGGTGGAGTTGACATGGCTGTGTGATGAGCTCCTCTTCTACGCCATTCTGCTCCGGAACTCTCGACATGTGGAGGCGTGCATGGCCTTTCTCGTCTCCGCCGTCACGCAGCATCCTGTCATGATGGCGTGTCGTCGGCGCCGCGGCAGTACCGGTCGGTCTCGCAAGTACGACATCTTTGGACAGTTTCTGGAAACCCTCGACGCCCTGCCGCGTCTTACCTCCATGTCCTCCTCTGCCGGCGCCTAGCGACCAAGCGCGGTCGAGCGAGGGTAGCCGAGCCATGAATGCGGTGACAATGATACGTAACGCCCGCCACTCCCCCCCTGTCTTTCTTTCTTTCCATGCGTGCGCGTGTGATGTATGTCGTACTCTCCTTTCTCGGGCTCTCGCCCACTTCTTATCTCTTTCACGAAGGGTGGCTTTTGTAGAGGCCACACACGTCCACACCACCTCCGCCCACATGCCCTCGCGCACGTGCGTGTGCACAACAGTCGTGGTTGTGATAGTGCGTGGCGTGTCGCTTCGTTACTGCACTGCTGCTGCTGCTTGAGATGTGCTTTCCGGGATCTCGTGACTCGGTGTCTCAACTTTGCTTCTCTTCATCTTCATAGACTTGTCGGCCGTGCCGCATGTGTTCCGCCACCACGGCAAGCGGAACGTGCACACCGGTGCACTCGAACGCCCTTCTGAGGCGCGTTGAGGGGGAGGAGGGGGGGATGTAGGTTACGATCCTCCAGGCTGTGACTTGTTCATCCCAGTTTGCATCGTGTGCCACTTGCGCAGGTGCCAGTCAGCAGTACCCCCCCCCCCCCCGCCTTGCCAGCCTTCTTGCAGCTGTGTACGCCTGCGTGTGCGTGTAGTGCATGTGCTGCTGTTTTCATCTCTTCCCTCCCTGGCTACTCTTCCCTGCGCTTCAACCACGTCCGCATCACCGCCTCCCCTCCTCCCTGTTTTCGGCGTCACAGCAGTGTCCGCACCCCGCATATATCCCCAGGTCCACACACACACACACACACACACACACACACACCGCACTTTCTCTGCTCACCCTCCCTCGCTCCCTCCCTCTCCGTTTCACATGTCCACGGAAGCGGACCGGCAGGCGTTCCTCCGCCTCATGGGGCTGACGGACGCCGACGTCGCCGATCCCGATCACCAGCCATGCCCCACGCTCCACCCGTCGACTTCTTCCAGTCGCCACGTGGCCGAGAAAGTGCACCGCAGAGCACAGCACAGTTCGCCAACCGCGTCGTCTGTCGCCGGACTTTCCTATTCTGCCTCTCTCGGCGGCGATGCGATTCAGCTCTCGCTCATGAACACCACGAGCACCCTGCGTGACACCACCACGAGTGGCGCGAGCGGGCCACCGTCGTCGTCGCGGCCACTCGTCTCCGCACGACGCAGCGTCCATTGGGAGGATGAGAACATCGCCACGACCTCAAACGCATCGCCGCTGCCACAGAGACGGGGCGCACCAGGCTGCACGGCCGCTGCCATCAGTGAGGAGCTCAAGGATAAGGGGAACCGCTCGTTCGAGGCCGGCGCCTTCCGCGAGGCTGCTGAGCACTACACCGCTGCGATCAATGCCTTGGCGGCCAGCACCACACACAGCGGTGCGGAGGTGATGCTACTCGGCGCCCTGTACAGCAATCGCTCCGCTGCTTACTTGCAGTCAGCGCACGAGATGCCCAGCGCCGAGGATGCGTATGCGCGTGCGTTGTGCGATGCGGATCGCGCGGTGTCGCTGCGCTCGTCGTGGTTCAAGGGGTACGCGAGGCAGGGCGACGCCTACTTCAAGCTGAGACAGTACGGCGCCGCGGCGGAGGCGTACGAGATGGCGCTGCAAATGGATCCACGCAACAAAACCTTGATGAACGCCCTCTCAGAATCACGCCAGCGCGCACGACACGCGGCTAGGGAGGCGTTGGAGCTACGCCGGACCATGCTCTCGACCACAACCGGTCAAGCCGGCAGTAGCACTTCGGCAAAGGGGGATCCTTGCGGCGGTGCGGCAGCGTCGCAGAAGGTGTCGACGCAGAGCGATGTATACAAGGGAGGCCGTCGTCGTAGTGGTCAGACGCAGCGGTTGTGGGCCGCCCTGAAACAGGAGGTGGAGGCGTCGGTGCACGAAGCCACCGGCGATGCCTACAGACTGCAACAACTCGAGCGGTTCCGGGCAAGGTGCAGCAAGGAGGTCACACCAACGGCGCAGCGTGCTGCCGAGAGGAAAGCGCATGTGGGGAACACGGTGGCCTCGTCGTCCGGGGCGCCAGCGTTTGAGCCGGTGAAGAAGGCGTCTGCTGCGGTGTCGCGGTGTAGTGCAGCACCAAGGCCAGATGCCGAGGTGAACCCCGCTACTGCTGCCGCTTCGGTGGAGCGTCGTCATCTGACGTCTGTTTCATCGTGCTCCGCGACGGCTCTGCCGTCTGAGCCTCATCTGCCGCCGCATCGCAGCGCCCCTGTCTCGCCTGCCGCTAGCGGTCATGGGGCGGCCGGGGCCCTCTTCGACGGGCCCGTGAAAAATGTTCGAGATGTGCCGTACGCGTTTTCCAGCGCGGCCGCCTCGGCGTATCAGCAGCGGCTGCTTGAGGAGTTTCGAAGGCGCAAAGCGACGAAACAGTGAGGCAGCTGCAGGGGTGGGTGAGATGGCGAGAGAAGGGCAGCGTCGACTGCTGGCGTTGGGGGGGGGGGCGGTGGAGGAGGGTGGCTGCCAGCGCCGTAACCGAGCTGTATGCCATTCACCTCTCTCTTCTCCATAGCGCGCAGCCCATGCGCCCTCCCCTCCCCTCCCAAGCCTTGTCTGTGTGCGCGACGTCAGAAGTATTCAACGCCCCCTTCTCTTTCTCTCTCTTGCGCTGTCTTGCACCTGCCCGCGTGCTCGGTGCGGCGTACGGGTCAGGGGACGGCGGGGGCGTGCCGATGTACAGCCAGAATGAACGCCGCACGGAGGGAGGGGTGGGGCCGGGGGTGTCGACACCCGTCCTCCCACCCCTGTAAATAGTGTGGGGCTATAAACTCCCCATTCACCTACATCAAGGCCTATGTATCTCAACATCTGTCTATATCTATAGACATGCCTGTGTCTCTTTCTGACTGTGAGGAGGAGGTGGGGGGCGGTCTCCGTGCGCGTGTGTGCGCGTGCGTCGAGTGTAACTCACCGCCTCGCGTGGATCACCAGGTGTGCGCGTGTGGGTGCGCGCCGCACTCAATAGCAGCTCCGTGGCCGACAGCGCATCTAATATTTCAGCAAAGCAAAATGAAACTCGGTGGTGGCGGCCGGTGCGGGCGCTGGCGTGCACGCGCACACTCGTCCTCGCGCGAGCTATGCCAGCCTATGAGCCCCACAAGTGCGAAGACGGGAGTCCCTGCCATGCGGACGTGTGCAGAGGCGCTTTTCTCCCTGTTTATCGGCTTCGTTCGATGGAGGCGTGGGGGGCACGCCCCCCCCCCCGTCTTCCATCTCCCCTTGCCCATCTCAGCGCACTACTTCCGCGGGTGGGTCCAATTTTGCTCCTTCCACCGTCCTCGAAACTTTACGGACATGGGCTGCCGTTCCTCGTTCACTGAACCCACATTTGCCCCCTACACACTCTTCCCACACCAGTGCCAGCGCCGGGAGTGCGACGAATCGCACTGGAAAAGCAGCGCCCTACTGCGACTGCGTCGAGCTCACGCCGCTGGCTGCGCTGTGCTTGCAGTCTTTCGCTTCCGATGTGACGGAGGGGTGCACCGTTCCAGAGGTGGAGCTGGCGCCGCGCCGCGTGGGCACCGGTGACCCCCCGTCTTGAGTTCTTCTCCACGCTGCCACGGCGGATGCGGTGTGGCCGTGCAGCACGCTGAGGCTGCAGTTTGAGCAGCGGGGGACGAATGCTCCAGGGAGGGGTCCTGTAGCAGCGTCCGCGTATCCTTTTCGTTGGCAGCGGCTCACCAGCCCGACGACGCCCTCTCGACGCAGCTGTTGCGTGAATACACGGCGTTCTTCTTTTCTCAAGGCGCCGCAACTGGTGTGTTCCCGATCCTTCGCCGCACCCCTGTGCGCAGAGCGACTCTGCAGGAAAACTTGCAGCGGATGCAGCAGCACAAGCCATCGACTACAACGTGTCGTTCTTCGTGGTGGCTGGAGCATGTGCTCGCGTATGGCCGGGAGCGCCGGACGCGCGTGTTCCTCACATGTTGCCGAGGAGGCCGAGGCCGCCGCTTCAATCTTGAAGGCGCCGCGCAGCTGCGCGGGCGTTCTTCGAGGTCCCTGCGTAGGCGGACAGAGAGAAGGGGGAGGGCGGCGGATCTGCGCACGTACGTGCGTGCGTGCTCACGCTCAAACTCGCTGTTAGCTGTGCGTCTAGGATTCTTCCCCCTTCCCCACGTGAAGGTCACGATAAATGAAGAGCTCGAGCGTGCGCACGACGACAGCGACAGGTACCTCAGCTCCGATGTGCTGCGCCGTACTCTCGGCGTGCCGCTCCTCTCTCCAATACCTCATTGCCGTCGTCTGCGGCCGATACCTTCATGCTTTGTTCCCACAGCCTCCCTGGTGCATGTGGTCTCCCGCTCCCATCAGGTGGTGTGGGGGCGCCGCTGCGACATAGCGACGTTGACGTGCACGCTTGCTGGGTGGTGTGTGATGCGCGTACCCAAACACGCGCTTCCTGCGCCGATGTATCCTCCGCTCGGGCAGCAGCATCTTTGGGAGCTGGCGGTGGGCTCATGGTCTTTCAGGGGTGCGGTGGTGCACAGCCCCCCTCCCTCCCCCGTTGCTCTTCTTTTTCCTCTACACTCTGTGCCCCGGGTGATGATGGGGGGAGCCCACGCCTCCGTGCGCGGCATCACGCGGTCCAGTGGCCCCTTCCCCCTCGACACCCGATCCTGTCACCGCCAGAAGTGGTTCGGCACTGGGCAGGGGTGGAGAGGGTGAAAGGCGTCAGAGCGACAGATCGCTGCAGATGCCAGCGGCCAGGCAGCCCCTGGATGGCAACGCGCTGAGGCCACCTGGGCCAGCGCACATGTTTGCGCCACCCATGCTAGAAAGGGGAAGCGCCGGCGCGACCGGAGCGTATCCCTCCCTCCCTCCCTCCCTCCTTCCCACACACAGTGCCTACTGGTGGTGCGAGGAGGCTGCGCGCCACCGCGAGCGGGATGCGCCAGGTGGCGAGTGGCATGAGGAGCATGGCGGGGTGGGTGAGCAGCGTTTGAGGCACGGGCCGTGCTCTTAGATGCATGAGTCAGTGGCACTGCTGCACGACGCGTGTCCAGTGCTGCTTCGCACCATGCGATGGACGCCCATGACCGAGGCAGAGGCGTGAGACCGGCGGCGCCGTTGTGCGGCACGGCAGAGCATATATGGGCACAAGCTGCGACAGCAAGGACTGAAACTTATGTAAATGGCTGCCGGTGGTGCGGAAGCCGTTCTATGAGATGTGGGTGGTTCACCGCAGCACGGACAAACACACGGCGTGCTGTGCTGTTCCAGTACACATCGCTCATGCTACGTCTACATTCGTATCCCTTCGTTCTCTCGGTATTAATTGCATCGCCGCGGCTTTGGCTCTCGTGCTCCATACGCCAGGGCTTTGTCCCTCACACTCACTCACCCCCCCCCCCCCCCCCCCAACAACAACACACACCCACACCCGCATCTTTTTTTCTGCCTTACATCCGGCGCGCCGCACCGCTGCACCCCGCACTACCCGTCGCACACACTTTCAAAGGGCCGCGTGTGCAGCACCCCATACTCAGACCGCTGTGGTGGTTTCGTAGCTGTTGTGATTCTCTCTCCGTTCAGGCCGCCATGTCGGAGGAGCTCATCGTGCAATGGGCGAAGCGCGTCTCGGACGCTGAGGAGGAGCTCAAGCGGATGGAGGAGGACATCAACGCCGTGAAGCAGAAACGCAAGCTGCTCAAGACAGACATTCGCAAGTACGAAGACGTCGTTGCCAGCGAAAAGTGCGACCTCCTGACCTCGCTGGAGATGGTGGAGGCGCAGGCGAAGGATTTGGGCGCACAATGCGAGGCGACGCTAACAGAGAAGGACCGCGTGGAAGCGGAGTACATGGCCACCTTGGACGCCTATGAGAACCTACACTTCCTTGTGCGCGAGATCAAGGATGCTGAGGAGCATCTGCAAAGCCGCGACGACCTTGAAGCTTGTCTGCAGCGCGAGAGCGTCGCGTGGGCGGAGGAAGAGCATGCGCTGCGCCGTAAGCTTCACCAGCTCCAGCAGCAGCAGGCGCAAGCTCGCCGCGCTCAAGAGACTGAGTTACGTGAACTAGAGGCTCAGCTTTCTAATGTCGAGCAGCGTCAGCGCGACGAGAGGGCAGGACGGTGCGTAGAGGTGGCTCAAGCGGCCCGCCGCGTGGTGCGCAACAGCCGTCAGCCGACACCCGCGTCCCCCAAGCCTGTTACGTCAGCCGAGGAAGATGCCTTCGTGAGAGTCAACGCGGGCGGCGCGATGCCCATCAGATCTGCGCCACTCAAGTCGTGCTTGAAGACTCCCATCAGTGGCGGCACAGGCGGCAACGCAGCAACTACAACTCCCCACCCCACCACCGCTGCTTCAGCACCGGTGAGCCGCTGCGCCTCGCAGTCGCTAGTGTCCGACTCTGCGGCGAGTGGCGTACAGCGACAAGGCGTCGACGGAGTTGATCAGTCCTCGCTTCGATTGCTGCAGGAGATGCGTGCCTATTCGTATGGGGCGCCATGCAAGGCCGGAGCTCGCAAGCGCGAGTTTCTGGGAGACGCCACCAACCACCCGTGATGGGCGTTGCTGTCGCAGCGTTATTCCTCTCATAGAGGCCGCGGAGAGGATACAAGGGAAAAGGGAGAGAGGGAGGGGAGGGGGCGCGTGGCGCATTGCCTGGGCGATACGCACTCGCCGGAGCGCACGAAGGCGAAGACGACACCTCCGTTGCCCGAGCGCCACGATGCGCAGCCCTCATCCGTCCCCCCTGCACCCTCCCTCTTCCCAGTCCCCCCTCGCATGCCATACTGTTGGCCCTCTTGAGCGCGCCCGCGCGGCGGCCCTCCCTCGCCACTGTGCGGGCTACTTAGATCGAGAGAGAGAGAGAGATAGATAGACATAGTTTGCGCTACGGCGTTGTCTTTGCCCAAGATGGAGGCGCCGTACACTCCTGCGTGTGTGCGTGTGTGTGTGCGTTGGCGCCTCTTTCCTTCATTATCTCCCGCTGAACATCGGCACGACAGCGGCGTCAGTGCGTCTAGACAAGGTGTGCTACAGCGGCGGGTCTGCAAGGCGATACTTCGACTCAGGTAAAAGAACAGTGGGCTAGCGTGGAGTCGGCACACGCAGACAGGCGGGCCCATTGATGTGTGCCCTGCAAGGGCGAGCGCAGTGGCTCTGTCGCCCTTACAGGGCACATGCTGGACAAGGGAGCCTGCCACACAGCGCGTGCTGGCATGCGCATACGAGTGTGTGTGTGTGTCTGTGACAGGTACATCTGCCAATGTCCTTGGCTCTCCCCTGCTGCGCACACGCCCTGACGCTTGTGGGCGGTCGCTGCTCGCACTACACGTGCGTGTGCGTGTGTGTGTGTGTGTCTGCAGAGCGGCGTCTTGGAATGTTGCTACTCATCGCTGCTGCAGTGCGCTGTTGTGGTCCACATATTACCGCGTGCCCTGCTTGCATGAGCCGCTCGGCGTGGCTGCAGCACCTCTCTGTTGCGATCGCCTCACCTATGCCTCTCTCTCCTCTCCCTTCTCGACTCCTTCGCTCTCTTCCGCGGCTGCGCGCGGTGCGGCTTGCGCACATCCCCGCTGCTAAACTTCCTTTCCCTACCCGCCCCTGGCCTTCTTGGCGTGGTCGTATGGGCGGCTCGAATTGGGGAGAGCCAGCGGCACATAGGGCGCCGTCAGGGAGTATACTACTCAGCTGTGGACTACCTGCAGATCACACGGCGCGCCTCCTCTTCTCTCTTCACATGGAGAGAGACTGCGTGCACCGTGAGGCAAGTTGCATGTCTGGGAACGACGGCGCAATGGCTGTGCCCACACCGGCCAGTGACAGTAACGTGGCGAGATATAGGCTCAAGCAGGTCGCCTCCGTAGACACCTCTCTCACTTGCAACTGCTTGCTAGCCGCTTCCCTCTCGCCCCCGAGCGAGCCGGACGACTTGTCGGCGCAGTCCTTTGCTGCTCCGGACGGTGCAGAAGTTCCGAGACCGGCGCTCTCCTTTCTGGCTGCTTCATACGAACTACGGTTGCCCTCTTCGTCGGCCACGGGCTCTGCTGCGTGCGAGGTCAGTGACAGGGACGAGGCCGCAGGCCGTAGGCACGTCGGCGAATGCGCGCTCTATAGGTGCTTTGCCTCCTGGGACGGGGAGGCAGCAGGTGAGACGGCCCTCCACCTGCAGCACCGCACGTCGGCGCTGCCCGGCGTATTCGACGCTGTGTCGGTACCCTCGTCATTCTTCAGCACAGCGGGCCTGCTGTCTACCACCGACGCGCCGCCGTGCATTGTGCTGGCGTGCACTGATGGCAGTGTGCGAGTCCTCGACTCCTTCACCCTCAGTCCCCTAGTGGACCCGCTGCGTGACCTTCATGCGGAGATGCTGACCAGCTGCACGGCGCTTTGCTGTCCCACGCCGCATCTCCTGTGCTCCGCACACACAGGGGCCGTTTTTCTGTACTCGCTCTCAGAACGGTGCGTGACGCAGGAGCTGGAGGGGCACGAGCACGACGCGTGGTGCACGGCGATGCTGCCTACTGGCGGATGGCGGCCCGCTGCCTCGGCTTCTCCTCAGACCCATGGAGGCTGCAGCGACCGCCACGACACCGACGGTGATACAGAGGTGGGTGACATGCCCGCTGCGGCCAGCACAAGCGCATTACTGGCGTCTGGCGGCGACGATGGCTACTGCAAGCTGTATGATACACGCACCAACCCGAGCCGCGCCGTCAGCCGCTCACGCTTCGATGCCGGCGTGGTCTCCATCACGCCTGTGCTGAACACTTCCGGCGGCTTTTCGACTGCTCACGCCACACCGTATCTGCTGGTGGGCTCGTACGACGAGTCCATTTCACTCGTCGACGTGCGCAGCATGCGACGCCCTGTGGCGCAGCGCGGCAGGCTTGGGGGGGGCGTGTGGCGCACGTCCCGCTGTCTCCTCCCGCTGTGGGAATCCGAGGCTGCGGTGTCGGACGATGCGGAGGCCGCGGCAGGTGGCGACGGTAACGTGAACCTTTCGCTTCTGCTGGCGAGCGCGAGGGCTCAGTGCCACGGCACTGGAGCAAAGCGGCGGTGTCTGACGCGGTCTCTCGCAAGTTCATGGGTAAACACCACTAACGTTTTGGTGCTGCCGCTGATGCAGCGCGGGGCTGTCTTGTTGCCGTATGACGTGCGACTCTCTGCGGAGGAGGTGTTCGGTAACGCAGACGTGCCTCTCACCTACTTCTATGGCGAGGCCGCGGAGAGCGACTCAGAGGCGGTGCCCAGTGCCACGCTCAACCCTACAGTAACAGACAACACCTTGGTGTACGATGCAGCGGTACTGCGCCCGCTCGACCGGACCGGCGGCCGTGGCGCGGGGGCGGCGTCGGACAGGTCAGCGGCCGTGGTGGCCACCGTCTCTTTCTACGAGCGGCGTATCGACGTGTGGACGGTTGTGGCAGGGCGGCCGCTGCTGTGATGGCACGCCGCCAAGTCGCACACGGCATAAACCTTCTTTGGTCATAAACGAGGCGCGTCGTGAGTGCGGCACCATCGCTGTTGAACACACGGTGCGCGTGGGCGTTCACGCGTGTTGCAACTCGCCCATCGGCAGCATGTGTGGGACTGTGGTGCGAACACCGAGGCAGCAGGGGGATGCAGGCAGAAAGGGAAGTCGGCTGGATGAGCGGGAACGTGGCGGACGCATTCTTCACGTTCTTCGTACGCTATTACTGGTGCCCTGACGCGTGAGAGGGGTGAGGGAGAGTCCCTCGTCGTGGCGCCCCTCACGTGCTATGTATCCTTCCCTACACCTGTCTGTGTGCAATAGGCCACCCCTCACACACAGGGCTCACATGTTGCCTGAGAAGCCATGAGCACGTGTCGCCTCGCCACCTCCCGTATGCACGGGCAACGCCGCGCTGACACGGCTTCTGGACCGCCAATACGCGTACCGCCTATCACCTTTGCGAAAAGAAGGCGTGATGCCATGAAGGAGCGCTGATGCGCTCGGCACCACGTTGGTCATTGCCTTCTTCTTCGCGTAGGCCTGTGGTCATGTGTGGGTTTCATAAAGCTCGCGCTGCCGCTGCACCGCTGCACCGACCACTTCGTGAGGGGCACCGCCGCGCTTCTACCGCGCTGGCATCATTATGTATGCGTTTCTTCATCTGCGTTGGCCATCTCCCCTTCTTCCTGACCGTTCTCCTTCTGCAGCCGCTGTTGAATCTCGCGGCCTCTCACCTGGGGCACACCCCTCATTACAGCGGGGCGCCTTCTCGCTTTTATACCACAACTCCCCTCCCCCTCACCCCAGCGCCATTGTTGGCCGCTCACTCCTCCGTGTTTGTGACCCCGTCTCCATCACTCCGTCGCACAAGGCGTCTGCGCCGAGCCTGCGCGATGCTTCGAGTTTCCGCCTCCTGCCGGTCAGTTCAGAACATGCTGCACGACATTCAAGCCGCCGTGGAGTCACAGTCCGCCATGGCGACCTCATCCTTTGCGCAGCGGCGCTCTTTCCTCCTCATCCTCAGCGAGGAGCTGCGCCGCAACAGTGCACACATCATACGTGCGAACCGGCGCGACTGCGACCTCTTCGGCCAGCAGCAGCAGCAGCGAGGTACGCCATCCGTGACGATACCTCCCACGTTGCCGAGCACGAGTGCAGCGGTGAGTCTGCAGCTGTCTTCCTCGCTTCATGGAGGGCGCGCTGGATGTGCGCCCTTTCTCGGTCATCCGGGGCATCGCGTAGGTGACACACACGGTGTTTCAGTGGCCGCAGGGTTCCCTGCGGCCGCCACACCCTCGCTGAATGCCGCCGAAGGCTCTGGCACGAGCTCACCACGCCGTCAGAGTGCGCTGGATTACGTGGCAAACGTGTCCTTGTCTGGATGCCTCGACCAAAGCGGCGCGGGCGTGGCGGTCGCAGGGAGTGGGCTGGCCGCTAGCCCAGCAGGTGCTGGCCTTGCTCTTGACGAGACTGCAGCGGGGCTGCGAGTGACAAGCACCTCAGGCAATGCAGTCCCTCTCTCGCCGTCTCAGCGGGCTGCCAGGGTGTCGCCAGCATCGCTGCAGCGGGTGCCGACCGCTGCATCGGGCCATGCCACTCGTACAGAGGCAGGCGGGGGAGGCGGGCATCTTCTCATCACCCCCGACAACCACTTTCTTATATCTCCTCTTCGCCTCGACAAGGTGCACACGACCATTGAATACTTGCTCGGCCAGCCTGACCCCATTGCCATCCCGCCCTCTTGCTGGCTGCATGACTCGCCTGAGGGGGGCCGCCAGTCGGCGTCGAGTTCGCTACGCGGCCAGAGCTCGTTAGAGACGGTGCCTGGCCACCACTCACCCTCGCCGCCATGTGCAGGAGAGACTCACGCGGGCCGTGGCCGTTGCACGCGGCGAACGGGCCAACTGGAGGTCTTCGAGCTCTCTGTGCCGCTGGGCATGATTGGCATCCTCTCCCGGTTCCGCCCGCGCATCAGCGTTGATGCGGTTGCCATGGGGCTGTTCACCGGCAACACCGTCCTCGTGGATGGTGGGGTGTCGCTCTACTACACCAATATGGCCCTCATGTCGTCAGTGCGGCGTGCACTGACGACCGCCGGCCTGCCGCCGAGCGCCGTGGTCTGCGTGGAGAGCTACGACGCCGCCCACCGCAGCACAAGCGAGTGGCTGCAGCTGTCCGAGTATGTAGACCTCGCTGTCGTGTGCGGGCCGCCAAAGCTGTACCAGTTCGCTTCCCGGTACTCCGCCATCCCGCTCATGCGCGCGACTGGGCAGTTCAGCAGCGTCTACGTGGACCAGAGCGCCTCTTTCGATGTAACGCTCGAGGTGATACTGAACTCAAAGCTGCAGAAACTGGGCGCCGCCAACGCGGTGACAACGGTCATCGTCCACAGCGGCTTTCCCCGCTATACAGAGCTTCTGCTGGCACTCGCTGCTGAGGGCATTGTGTTGCTCGGCGATGCCACCGCCCAAGAGCGCGTGCCGGACTGCGTGCTGGAGCTTGCGAGTGAGGAAGAGTATCAGGGTCTCTCTCAGTATGGGCTGCGTGACGCTGCGCGCACGCTGTGCGTCAAGACGGTGGACTCGCTCGCTCAAGCGCTTTTCTTCATCGAGTCCTTCGGCTCCAAGCAGAGCGACTGCATCGTGGCCACAGATGAGGAGGTGTGCGCCACGTACTGCCGGCATGTCGACACGGCCGTCGCTCTTGTGAACGCCTCCACCCGCCTCGCCAGCGGTGTACCGCTCGGCTGTGGTGTTGACTTGGCCATGTCCACCTCGAAGACTCACTGCCGCGGCCCCCTGACAGTAGAAATGATGACGACGCGCAAACTTGTTGCTCGAAGCCTCAGCACTCACCATGGCGCGCTGCGCTGACGTCGTCGCAAAGGAAAGACAGGGGTGGGGTGTCTTGACACTGTTTCCAGAGGCATGTCGCCTATTGACGCTCAGAGGTAACGTGTCTCTCTGCGAGCGTGTGTGTGTGCGTGCGTGTGGAACGGGAGAGGCATCGCATGCGACGCTTTCGAGGCATGTCGCTGGCGTGCTAGCGGATTCGTCTCCACACTCAAGTACTGTCTGACTCAAGCGTTGAGGGATGGACGCTGCCCCCCCCCCTCCCCTCCGGGTTTCGGGGCCATCTGTTTGAGGTGTTTCAAATCGTACTGCAGCGTCTTTCAGCGTCGCCGCCGCCGCGCGCGCACGTGGGTGGTGCATCGATTCTCTTCCTCGATGGCGGCTATCGCAGCTCCTCCTGCGGAGAGCTTTGAGTGTGCTTCTTTCTTCTCGTATGGAGGCGTCGCCTCCCGTTCACGCACCCAGTTCTTGTTCTCTCTCCTCCTCTAGTAGCGCATGGGCCGAGCGAAGCGCAACTACCGCGTGCTCGTGAACCCCTCGCCACGTGTACGTGTGTGTGTGTGTGTCATCACTCTCTTGCTTCAAGGGCGAGAGTGCCTGTTGGCGGATCAGTCGTTGCCTCCACGTCTTGTCTTCTGTGCTGCATGGCACCAGTCGCGGTGCACGTGCGCAACGGAAGAGAGGGACGGGCGGCACACCGGTGAGCGGGGCGGCAGCGCCATCCGCCTTGGCCAAAACAAGCGGTGCGCTACGCGATGGACCGTTGGCTTGCCTGCTGTGTGCCCTGCCGAGGGTCCGTGCACGGGCGCATGCACGCCTCGTTGGCTGTCGAAGGTGCACGTCTTGCAGAGTGCACGGCGCAGCGGCTCCCCCTGAGGTGGTGCAGTCCCTTAGGCAGGCCGCATTGTGCCCCTGACCTCTCGTTCGCAGGCCGTGTCTCACGCGTGGTGCCCTTCGAGGTAGGCCAAAGCGGTGAAGACGTGTTGCGTCGCATACTATGACATGCCCCGCTGACGCACCTCCCCGCTACCGACAGTGCGTTACTGACCCACATGCACGTACCCCAATCTCTTTCAGAACGCGAGCTTATTCTCCGCCGACTCCCCCCCCCCCACACACACACACACGCACACACGCACACGTGCGGCCTCGCTCCACGTGGCATCCACCGACTGAAGAGAGGGGGGGTAGACGACTACCACGGCGGAGAAGACACGAAATGGGTGTCCCACGAGACATCGCGACGTGACACGTGCAGCACTGCGCAGTACACGTGCGTGCAGATTTTGAATGCTGACGACTTCTCACGCACACATCCCTCTCCGCGTCTCCCTTCCTGCCTTGCGCGCCATCTCACATCGAGGTGACCACCACCACCGCCACCACCACCTGCGTTCTCGTAAAGCATGGAATTTTTCTGCACCATGCAACATCAACGAAGCGGGGAGGACAGCACCTCAGCATGTGCCTGCCCCCATAATGCAGGCAGCGCAACTGCTGGCGGCGCTAACGATCACCACACCTTGGAAGCGCTGCGGCTCGTGCGAGATGTTCTCCTGGCGGAAGACTGGCTCGTAGAACGGCCCCCGCTTGCTCTCGCCTTCGCGCACCCGTACACACGACTATGGTGTGAGATGTGGCACACCGAATATGTCGGCGACCTTCACGCACCGGCCGCGCACGGGTTGCCTATGGCGGAGCCGCCGCACAGCCCGTACGGCCGCGGCCGCACTGGCTCCTCAGCACCGCCAGCTTCGTTTGTGAACATTGGACTGCATCGCCTCCGCAATCCAATCGCCTTTGGAGACCCCTCGTCGGCCGCTAGTGCGCGCATCCTCAGCGGCAGCGCTCCTCCGACGTCATCTTCGGTTCTTCCGAGCTCACCGCACACCACGGCAGCACAGCGGACAGTGCGGTCGCTGGTGGCTCCAGTTCTGACCTATGCAGAGCCGGTGGACGTGATGACGTCAGAGCAGCTCTACGACGTGGCTGCCGTGCGCGGAATCCCAGTCGTGGACCCGACGGAGCCCTTGTTCGCCCTAGAGACGTACACGGAGCATGTGTTTCGCATGCCTATTGGGGTGAAGCTTGGCCATGTGCGGCTGCTTACCCTGTGGCTGCCCTGCGAGGGCCCCTCTCACGCAACTCCAGTGCGCCGGCGCGCGCGGCTGGTGAGGGGGCTGTTCACCCACGTACCGGCATCCGTGACGCACGGCGCTGCGATGAAAGCGAGTGCCTGCATCCACACAGCGGGAGCGCAACAGGCGGTGCGTCGCGAACCACGACCAATACCAGCACCTGCGGTTGCGCTGCAACATGTGAAAGGCTCCTGCGGCGGCGTCACTGCTGTCAACGTCGACACCGACTCTGGTGCCGCCATGGCCGATGACAGCGACCCGTCGGCGGAGCGGGGCAGTGCTCACATGGAAGCGGAGTCGGAAGATGACGACTGGGAGGCGATGGCGCTGGAAGAGGAGGTGCTGCTGGCGCAGCAACCTCTGTCAGTGTCTACAGCAACAGTGACGACAACATCGCGTAGGAGTGACTCTTCAGGCCCTCACGTGACCCCTCGAGCCCGCACCTGTCTCTCTCTTTCCACCACTCATCATCCGTTACTGCCTGCTGCATCTAGTAGCACTACCGCCACTGCTTCCACCAACACCGGCACTGCTGCTGCTGCTGCTGCATCGGAGTCGCGTGGCGGTGCCTCTGCCGTAATCGAGGGCGTGTGCGTTGCTCTCCCTCCTCCTTGTGGTTGGTGGCTGCGTCGTGGTGTGGGGCCGTTGTCCTCGTCGCACAGCGCTCCCTTGCCTCTCTACGCCCACTGCGTAGACGCGACGCGGCAGTGGCTGGACTGGCTCGAGGTGACGGGGCGCTGTACCAGCGACGCGCTGCCCCACGAAGACGGCGGCAGCGCCGCGAAGACATTTCTTTGCGGGTGTCACTCAGCGGATGGTCGTCCAAGTATGTGCAACCCACCATCGTCTCATCAGCAGAATTCGTGCAACGCAGCGTCTCCGTGCAGCTGGAGGATGCCATCTCCTCTACTCTTCCCTTGCGCGGCCTCCACGTCGAGACTTCTGCTGTTTCGCTGAAGCGACTGCTGGGCGGCAGGTGCGGCGAGCGCGGTGACCCCAGTGACAGCGCAGCGTTTCTCGGCACCCTCGTCGCTCTCGACGCGCCGTACCTGCGGGATGCCGAGCCGGATTTATGCGCCGCTCGCGATCGACTGCCCACGAACGATGATGGCGACGCTGGAAGCCTCGCGTCTGCTTTGCGCCGGTTGCGCCGGTTGCGCTTCCTGTGCATGAATCACGGCCGTGACGTTTTGGCAGCGGTCCCCTCGCAAGCGCCCGGGCGAACGGATGCCCTCAGTGCGTCTGTCGTGGAGCTGCTTCTCCACGGCGTCACTGGCCTCTCTGCGCACACGCTGGCCTCCGTGGGGCGCTGCTGCGTGTCGCTGCGCACCGTAGATCTGACGAGCACCAGCGTCACGGATGATGAGCTGCACGCTCTCGTGTACGGCATCTTGGAAACACCGTGCAAGGACAGCAAGCCCGCCACATGCCCAGCGACTTTGTCTCCGCTCGCTTGTCTGGAAGACGTACGACTGACTGCCTGCCGCGGCGTCACTTGTGTCAGTGCCCTCGCGGCGCTTCCACGGTTGCGTCGCCTGGATCTGCGTGCCAGCGGCGTGCGCCAAGTCTCGGACCTTGTAGGGTGCCGCCTGCTGGAGGAGGTGGTGCTGACGCGCTGTGAGCACGTGACAGAGCTATGCCCTCTCTGGCAACTCCCTCGGCTGCGCTGCGTGGAGGCAGACGGCGTCCGTCAACTACAACAGCATCGCGCACTCATCCCGCCCGCCGCCTCTGCTGCTGAAGAGGATGAGCGGGCCGACACATGCTTGGTGGCCCCCTTGGCTCGGCTGAACCTGTCCCAGGCCTCTGTGATTCGAGGCGCCAGCGTGGGCTACCTCGCGCGGCGTCTGCTCGACTGGAGCGGGCGTTTCACGTCGCTGATGGTGCTTCTCCTCGACTACACCGACGCCGACGACGACACGCTGCGTGCCCTGGCGGGGTTCCCAACGCAGGAATCGGGGCCCGGCCGCTTTATGGAACGGTGCTTGCCAGTCGCCTCCTCTCTGAGGGAGCTCAGCCTCGTCGGCTGCACTCGTGTGCACCACCTTGGCCCTCTCGGCGTTTTGCCGCAGCTCACTCGTCTGATGGCCGCCCACTCTGGTGTCGAGCACGTGGACGGCCTTCAGTACAGCCGCACCCTTGAGTGCCTGTCGTTGAGTCACTGCACACGAGTGGGGGCCATAAGCCCCCTCGCCTATGCGGCCTCGCTGCGGTGTGCGGATTTGAGTCACACACCACTCAACGACGCAGCGCTGCTGCGCTTCGTATACCCGACTGTAGTGGAGAGAGGGACGGCGCAGCAGTATTCACACATTGACAAGGTCGGGGCGTTACTGCAAGTTTGTAGCGTTTTCCCCACCCCTCTGGTTCCCTCACAGGTCGAGGAGCTCCGTCTGCGCCACTGCACGTCGCTGCTGCACATCAGCTGTGTTGCACACCTTCCGCGGCTACGTAGACTGGACGTGTGCCACACAACGGTGTTTGATCGCAGCTTTGTCGGCTTCTTTAGCTGCACGAGGGCTCTCCTGCGCACGCAGTTGTGGCCGACTGCCCACGCGACGGGTATCGCCGTCGACGACGGCGAGGTGTCGGAGGCGGCGCCGCTACCGGACGAGGAAGCGCTTCTCGCTGCCTGGAGAAGGGACACGGAAGCGGTCGTGGCGATGCCGCAAGACACGAGCGCCGCCTCCGGTGAAATCGACGGCGGCGGCACTGTGGTCACCGCGGGAGGGCCGCTGCACACGGCCGAGTTTGACTTTGCTGCCGGTGCTGTGAACACGCTCACGCACGTGTGTCTCGCCTACTGCATGGAGGTGCGCTGCATTGCCCCCTTTGCCCTCTTCCCTCAGCTGGTCTCACTCGATGTCACCGGGACGGCCGTTGACAGCGCCTCCCTTCTGACCTTTGTGAACGTGCTGCTGGAGGGCTGCAGATGCCGGGCTCCGGACGTTCCACTGATGCGGCTCGAGTTGGAGGGCAACAGCCTGCGACCGAGGGCTCTTCCGACACGGCAGAGAGGTGCAGCGCCTGTCGTCTCACTCTTCACACGCGGCAGCGACGCGGGGGCTGCAGCTGTGGAGCCGCCTCGTCGATGCCGCCGTCCATTCACGCTCACGACGCTTACGCTGGCGTGGTGCGACTACCTCACCGATGTGCGGTGCTGCGCGGCTGTACCGTCCCTACGCCACCTGGACGTGTGTGGAACTCCTGTCGACAACGCCAGTGTCGCGGCCTTTTCTCCTGAGGCGTTTGCGTTGGTATCGGCAGCTTCGGAGGAGGAGGCACAGTGGTGGCATAATCATCGCTGCTCGCTCTTGTCGCTGGATGTTAGCTACTGCTGCCGTGTCACCGATATTGCGTCGCTCTTCGCGTCACCGGCCCACCCGTTGCCTGGCAGCGGCAGCGACAGGAAGCGCGCATCTTCGGCTGACTGCCCTCCATTCTCCTTGATGGAGCTGAGACTTCGCCACTCAGGTGTGATGTCCACCAAGGAGGAGCTTCGGGCCCTCGACCCCTTCGGCCGCTGTGTGCTTCTGTAGTGCCGCACATGTGTCCTCCTCTCTCCCCCCGTCAGAGTCTGCGGGCGTATCCCCGCCGCACCTCTGCTGCCTTCCTTGCGTTTCTCAATGACCGTGACGCGCACCTGAGCTGTTGGTGTCCGTGGTGGCAGGGGGTGCCGCACTGCCTTCCCTCCCGCGAACAACCCCGAGCACACGCACGACTGCGCCATTTGTGTCCCTCGCGTGGAGCTCCGAGCTCATGCAACGCCGCACCGGCAGTGAACCCGAATGATGCCGTCGCTCTTCCTTTACCACCCCGCCCACACTGCCGCACTCTCTCCTCCACTTGTGGACCATTGCGCAGGGCACCTCATCCGCGTGCCACGAGGGACGTCGCACGCCATTTTCACACACACACACACACACACACACACACACACACACACAGGCGCGCGCACACATACGCGCACACATACGCGCACAGCTCCCCTTCCCCACCACAGCACACCCACGGACGGGCTGCGTAGAAGGGCGTGGCCACCAGTTCGTGGGGGATATGACGAACGCAACGACCGAAAGTTCACCGGCGGAGACGTCGCACTTGCCTGGCAATGACAGCAGCCTTGAGTCCAGCTCCACGGCCACAAGCAACTCGCACGCAGCTGCGAGCACAGCTGACTCTTCTGAGGAGCTGAGGCGCTTGACGGCACTGGGAACGCTGCTGGTCAACATGGGCGTCGCCTCCGAGGAGAAGGTCTTCGGCATGAAGGACTCGGCTCCGATGCTTGCGTACCGACAGAATCGCATGCAGGAGCTCCTCGTCATCAACCGCCCGCAGGACGACGCGGCCGCTCACGTGTTCATCTGGCACAAGCCGTGGACGTGGTGGAGTAGCGGCGCGCAGGTGTCGCCAATCGTGGTCAAGAGGATGGCGGCGGAAGAGATGGGTGCGAGTACGCCAAGGACAACGGCGCCGCCCCAGACTACTGGTAGTACACAGACGAATGCAGACGTCGTGGCGCCGCCACTGCCGCCGGACGTCGTGGCGCCAAAGGCAGCGCCGCCGAAGCGGAAGAAAGGGCTGCCTGCGGTGGACATGCGCCCGCTGACAGACGACGAGGTGGATGCCCTCACCCCTGCTGTGCGCGACGAGCGTGCGAAGCTGCTGCGCTCGGAGAAGCGCATCCACGACACGCTGCAGGGGATGGAGGACACAAGGTACCGCTACATGCTCCCGTCACGTAACCTCAAGTGCGAGGCCGAGGTGATGGCCGTGCTGCGGTGCTATACGGAGCGCAACCAAGCCAAGGCTGCTTCTCTTGTCGGAGAGGGCGACGGCGCTCCACTGGCAGCAGCGGCTGCCTCGCACAACGAGTCAAGTGGCGGGGGTGGGACAAGGGCAGTGGTGCGGAAGGACTTGCTAGCATGTGGGCCGCACGTGCAACGTCTTAAGGCTTGTGCGGAGTCGATGGTGATGCAATACAGCCAAGAGGGCGAGGCAGCGTAGGGAAGGTATGGAGGTGGTGGTGGTGGAGGTGGTGGTGGGGCGACAACTGTTCATGCCGAGCTACAGGCCACGCACAACGGCCACAACTCCGCCACCCACGCAGGTTCACACTAGAATCGTAAGAGGGGACACAGAAGGTACTATGGGTGGCCACGTGGACGTGGGCGCGGCTGCGCTGTTGGCTGGAGGACGAGGTGAAGACACGTCGGCGCGCACCATTTTCCTTCGCGCCGACACAGCGTTCCACTTGTGTTCTGTTTCATACGCACACACACACACACATATATATATATATATATATATATATACGTACGTAGTCGGAGCGACTCCCGCGTGTGTCTGCGCTGGGCGCATATCAGCTAAGATGACGGGTTGACAGGGCACCGCTGCACTGCCTCCAGACCACAATCACCGATACGCAAGGAAGCGGGAGCGGTGCAGTTGTGCGGCTTCTGTTGTTGGCAGATTCACATGAATGACTAGAGGGAGGCCTCGCACGATCCCGGCCGTCGCCGTCGACGCCGCCGCTGCTGCTGTATGGAAGGGGCGGGACAGGCGCCGCACTGTGGTGGTTGGAGAGGTGGGAGGAGGACGGCCACGTCACTTTCCTCATCACGGCTTCCTCAGCTGCCTGCATCTCCGTCTGCCTCTCGCCGATTTCTCTTCTTGGCTATGATGTGCCACTCATCACCTTCGTTTTCCATTCCATTCTACTCTACTGGAGTGCACCATCAGTGCGCGGTGCTGCAGCCTACCCACTCACTTGTGAACATTTTCTGGTGACTCACACCTGGCGGCCATCCACATCACTGCACCACACACTTGCGGGCTGCCGCTGGACACCCGTTTGCACAGCAGCATCCTCTAAAGCAGGGTCCTCCCACCTCCCCACCTCCCCCCCCCCCCCCCCCCACTCACCTCCTCCCGCTCTCCCGCTCTCCACCGGCCAAACTGTCTCCTGCAGGGGGAATGACGGGCTCTCGTGCTGCCCACAACTCGAGGCTTGTGAAGCGCCATCAGCAGCGGCAATCCAACGTGCTCGCCAGGTCGTCCGCCAACCGGTTCACGCTAAAGCAGAGCCAGTTCGAGCGGAAGCGTGAGGAGGAGCAGGTTCAAGCTCAGCAACAAGCGGACACGCCATGGAGCACGAGCCGCGCGGTTGGAGACGGTCTCCTGTCGCAAAGTGGCCACGGGCGGGGCTCCCGTGGCCACACGACACCTGAGACGGAGGTGCGCGACACCCCCAACCCTTTCGCACGTGGTCGCAGTGCCCATGCAAGCGGGACCTTCTCGACCACCACTCGTAGTGCCACCATGGGGCTCGAAAAGGTGAAAGCGCGCTCCACACGCACCACTCGCCGCATTGATCGCTTCAACCTGACCACCAGTGCCGACTCGAAAGCGGCGCCGTCCCCATCCTCGCTGATGGGTGTGCGACGGGTGCGGGAAGGCGAGGGGAGTGGCGTAGGCGGCCTCGCTGCTGACAGTGAGGAGGGCGGCTGTGCGGCTCCGCCAGCCAAGGTGACGCGGGCGGAGCGCTTTCGCGAAATGGTGTCGAACAGCAAAGGCCAGCGCGCACAGCTGCAGCGCGAGCGGGCAGAGCGTGACGCGACCACCGTGCAGCTTGATGCGGAGATCAATGACCTTCTCCACCTTTTGCCGAAGCGCAATAAACTCAAGGACGAGCAGGAGGCCTTCGCACAGTCCGGCACACCGGAGGTTCGCGCCCTGCTTGACTCGTACCGGCGCAACCACCAGGCGAAGTGCCTCACGCTAAAGTCCTCCGGCGCCTTCGAGGTCCGTACACTGGTGGAGGCGGCCCGAGGCACTACAGCTCGATCGTCCACTTCTGTGAAGACAGCTGATCCGACGGTGCCGGAGAGCGCCACGGCGCGGGATGCGGCACCATCGTTTCTGGACGCCGCAGATCGCGCGTTGCTAGCGCGTATTCGAGATGGCACTGCGATCCCGGCGGAGGACGGCATAAACGAGGCCGCCTCCACAGCGTTTGCTCGCGGAGGGGCGCCAACGATGACGCGACGGGCTGCCGCTGACGTCGCCGAGGCGCGCGCGATGGTGAGCTCCGGTGGCGGTGGACGTCTGGCGAACTACGATGACTTCGACTTGATGATGCACGCCTTTCAGATGGACCCGCGCCGTGCGCACGCTGTTGATCGCACGCTGACGGAGGAGGAAGAGGCCGCCAAGTCTGTACAGCAGGCTCTGCTTAAGGAGGATCGGCAACAGGTGCCATCGCTGCACCTGCAGGAGCGCGACCAGACACAGCTGACGCGGGGGGAGTGGGTCGCACAGGGTGGTGATATTGCCTTTCACATGGACGATGCAGTGGACGCTGGGGCAGACGACGACAACGTCGATATCCCCTCATCCTACGAGGGCGACAGCGACGCCGGCGTTGACGGTGACAAAGCTTCGGCTGTGGCGGAGTCTGGAGAGGATGAGGATGAGGTCGAGGAAGACGCGGCTGTGGAACGTGTCGGCGGCTCTGCTACGCTAGATCGCCTTTTCGAGCAGCTGGGGCAGGTGGCGACGTCCGTGGCGGAGGCTGCAATGACACGGTCGCAGCGGTTGCACGAGCTGCTGGCGGAGCTGCACCGCTACGCTGCGCATCACGTCGTGGAGGTGACGAAGGCGTTTCGACTCGTCCTCGTCGAGGCGGAGCGCAGCTTTCTGCGAGGTACCCGTCGAGGCGGCATGCACCGATCTCTCCTCGTGTACCTCTACGCCATATCGAAGCTCTTTCCGACGTCCGACTACCGTCACGCCGTGGTGACGCCCTTCCTCCTGTTTCTGTGCTCAGCCCTGATGCAGATGAGGCTGGACTCGCTGGAAGCGGTGCACAGCTACCTGGTCCTTGCCACCCTCCTCCTGCACTGCCTCAAGGCAGGGTCTGGACGTTTCTGCGCGGAGGTGGTGGTGGCCGCTCTCAACGTGCTGGCGCTGCAACTACCTCGTGCTGCACATGAACCGGCGCGATACCAGGGAACCGTTCTTCCGATCCCACTACTGGAGCGCACGGAGCAGGCCCTTCTGGTCTCCTCGACGTCTGCTGCCACGCCGTCAGAGAACGATGACGGCACCTCGCAACGACCACCATACCAGGTGGGCCTGTTCGACACCACTCACTCACCAGAGCGCCTGCTGCTGTGCGCGTACCACCTTCTGGAGGAGGTGTGCGACCTGCACCGCAGCACCCCAGCCTTCCCCGTGATGTGCGCTCGGCCGTTGCTAGCCCTGGACGCGCTGATGCTGCGGCCGCCGTCGTCGTCGTCCGCGGAGTCGGCGTGGAGGCCGTCTGCAGCCGTTCGTCTCGCCCATGAGGCCCTCGTGGTGAAGGTGAGGGACATGGCCAAGCACGCCGAGGAACATCGTACACCGCTTGCGATGCGCACGTTCCGGCCGCGGCCCCTGCGCCAGTTCGACCCACTCCTCGCAGAGCGCGAGGAGAATGCCGTGAAGAACGAAGTCCGCCTCATGAAACGCGATATCCGCGAAGACAAGAAGCGGTTGATACGCCACCTGACGGCCGAGGCGACCGTGCAGCGACGGGCGCAGGAGAAGCGGCAGGCCATCGACGACGCTCTGCGCGAGAAGCGTTACCACAATGTCATGAACCAGCTGCAGCAGCAACAGCACTCGATGAACGTGGTGGAGTCCTTAAAGGCACGCGCCAAGTCCAAGTCGCGCAAGGGCCTAAGCGGTGCGCCAACCACGTCCTCGTCCGCGGAGGTGGAAAAGGAGTGACGGCGCTTGCTGACACTAAGCCTGCACGCGTGTTGTGATAAGAAGTAAGTCGATGTGCAGACGTGTGTGTGTGTGTGTCTTCGGTTAACGCGTGCACTTGTTAAGCCAGGTAACGAAGAAGTCAGTGAGAGTCGAGGAGCCGGGGAGGGGGAGGGGCGATACGTGGTGCAATGACGCGTCAGGTCCCCCTTCACGGAAGATGAGGGAGGCTGTGCAGGGGAGAGTAGAGGGCGTGGGTGTGACAGCAGAGAGGCCGTCAAGGGACCGCCGTGTGATGGGACACGCCTCCTTGAAGGAGTGCTCTGCTCTAACGCCATTTTCCGCTAAAGCTCACCCACTGACTCGCGGTCTCCCAAGCGGTTGTCATCACCGCAGTGCTGCGACCGGCGTACTCACGCATGCACAGACGGAGGACCCCATCCGTGATGGCGTGGAGTGCGCACGTGCAAGAAGCGGCGGCTGCTCACACGGCTTTCGTGCCCCCAACAGCGAGAAGGGGAGCGGCGCGGGCACACATGTACGGTCTACTCGGCAATCGTCTTCATGGGGCATGCCACAGTGACTGCCCTCCTCCTTGCTACACAGACACACAGCGCGCACCTACTCTCCTGACTGCTGAGCACGGCTCTCTTTACATGCGCATGCATACCTGCCGGCTCCTACTTTCGAGAATGCATCTCCCAATCCTCTTCTCCTTTCTCTTGTGTCCTGCTGCGCGCTTTCACTCTACTCCTTCTACGTGCATGCGCACCCGGGTCCAGCGCGCCAGACGCGTCCTATGCGAGCAACTCCAACTCCCCACCCCCTGCCACTACACGCGTGTTCACAGGCTCGCCCTGCCCCACCTCAGTCTCTGTATTCAACATCCTCACCGCGCCCGCGATGTCCGCCAAGACAGCCACTGCTCCGTCGGAGCACAGCTTCATTGATCGATTTATACGAAGCCATGCCGGCGCTGCCACGGCTGCAGGCATCCTTGAGATCGGCATCTTCCACCCGTTCGACACGATAGCTAAGCGACTGATGGCAAATAAAGGCTCGATCATGCGCGGCTCCACCGCGGAGACGACCGCCAACCTCAACAAGATCATCTTCAAGAAGCACGCCGACGCCGGCCTCCTTGGAAAAGTGGTGTACCTCTATCCGGGCTCCCTGTATGCCACTGTGTACAAGGTCTTCCAGCGCGTGTACAAGTTCGCCGGGCAGCCCCTCGTGCGCGACTTTCTGAGCTCCAACTACCGTGACGGCTTCAAGCGGTACTGTGGTGAGGCGCACAAGGTCATGGAGGACGCGACGGCCGGCTGCCTCATCGGCCTCGGCGAGGTCTTCTTGCTGCCACTGGATCGGCTGAAGGTGTTGAGCCAGACGAATGAAGCCGCCATGCGGCACGGTCTGCTGCCGCTGCTGCGCCAGGAGGGCGTCCGCGGCATGTACGCGGGCACCGTCGTGACGATGTGCCGCAACGCCCCCGGCTCGTTCTGTCTCTTCGGTGGCACGGCCTTCACGAAGGGCTACATCTTCGGCCTCAGCGACTACCGCCAGGCCACTTTGTTCGAAAACATGTGCGCCTCCACTGTTGGCGCGTGCGTCGCCATCGCCATCTCGAACCCGATGGACGTCATCAAGACGCGCGTGCAGCAGAAGACGGACGCCGAGCGGTGCAGCGCTGCTGCGACGGCAACGTCGATGCTGAAAGAAGAGGGCATGTCGTCTTTCTTCAAGGGCCTGACACCGAAGATTATTGCCTCGGCACCGAAGCTGATTTTTGCCTACACGATGACCGAGTGCTTCTTTAAGTTCATGAACCAACCTAAGAAAGCGTGAGTACACCTGCTTCTTGCAGGCATGAGCGTGCCCGCGCGCGTGGCTGCATCCTTCTCCGTCTTGCCGTCACTTCACTGTGAGATGGGCAGTGCGGTGCGCTGCAGCGTGTGTGGCATTCTCTCACCACACAAATTGAAGACGGCAGGAGCGAGTAACAAAAGAGACTGACTATGCAGTGGTAACTGGAACACAGCTCATGTGAATGCCTGTGTGCACCCAGAATGGGACGTGGAGGTGGAGGGCGCTCCACACCAAGCGTCTTCCCTCCCCCCTCACTACCTTCCGTAGATCCCCCCCCCACTGGATTGGCGGCCACTTTTGCCCGGTGGGTAACGTTGCTGCGACAACCCATGTGCCTGGGAGCAGGGCATTGATGATGGGCAGGGGGAAGGAAGGTAGCCGAGGACTTTGCGGAGAGTCGGCGGTCCCTCTGCCCCGTCGCCGCGCCCGGCCATCTAGACTCAATTCGTGTTCCGTGTCGATGTGCGTTTTCTTGTGTGCTTCACAGCGACGACGGGACGGTCCGAGGGCTCTGGACAGTGAGGGATGCGGGTCAGTGGGCTGGAGAGGATGCTGGCGCGGCGGCCATGTAGAAGAATTATTGGCAAGGCAGAGCGATGTGCACCGACACAGCCTAATTTTCTGGCTCCGCCCGCACCCTTCGTCATCACGGCGCGCGGAGCAGTTCGCTATATCTATTTTTCAGGTATCTCAGTGTCACGTGCACACACGCGTACCGGGGCGTAAAGAAGTCTAACATGAGAGGAGGACGGCCCTCTTCCGCTTGTCTGGCACCCACACCAGCACACGCATATACATTGGTGAAGACATCCCTGTTGTGTCAGGGACGCGGACGGCTAGCGCGCGCGCTCTCGTCTCTTCCCTACCTCCTTCACTGCTTCCGAGGTAACCCGATGCGTGGGCATTGGCCCCCTGCGGAGACCATCATGAAAGCGATACACGCGCAACCTCATCACTGTACGATACAGCTCCACTCATCCCTCCACTCCTTCCCATCTCCTCTCCCACTCAGAAGGCGGTGTGCTAACCGCAGACGTATTATTTATCCCGCAGCAGTCGTCATGACACCGAGGGGGCTACCGCTGCCACTGGGTCTCTCGACAGGGATGGCCCTGCGATGCAGCTGTGCATGGGCTTCTAGTGTATGACCAAGCATTGTGCCGTCTCACATCTGCGTAGATCAGCACGGTGCACACCAGCTACAGACTGTATCTTATTTCATGTGCTCCCAAGAGTGAGGAGATGGCGGGGGCCCTACTACACACGTGGCGCTGATGAGTGCGGATGACCGCAATCATCGTGATGCTATGGAGGAGGAGGGGGGGGGTGCGAGTGCCGGAGGAGTGCATCCGTCGTTTTGAGTGCCTCATCCATGACACCTGCCTGGAGGCGGCTCTCCGCGGATCAGAGGACAGGTGGCCGCGCCCGCCACCGGGAGAAGGGGTGGCTGCGGGTATGGGAGGTGCTGCGGTGGGCCCGGGAAGGTGTGGCTATCGCCTTCTTTGCGGAGCTTCATAGCAAACCGCCCACACCCACGCAATCGCATCCGCGGGCGCTCTTCCGAACCCCCGCCCGCAGCGTGTGCCAGCTCATCCTCGAAGCGGCATCAAGGACCGAGCGCACAGGCCCGGGTCTCACTTCTTCCTCGCCGTACACACCGGTGCCATGCTTGTGTGTGTGTGTGTGTGTGTGAGGGTGGGTGGGGGGATGCCGGCGCAGCCCCAACGGTAGAGGCACGGCGTATCTGATGGCCTTGTTGTGAGTCCTCTTTCTCGATTCATTTCTTCTTCCTCGCGCTGGCGGCTGCGGGAAGGAAGGCGCTCGACGCTACGGGCGCTGCGACGGGCAACGAGCGATGCCACGTTGCCTATGCCTCCTCCTCTCTACCGCAGTGCTTTCTCCTGCAGCCTGCGAGCTCGAGCCCGCTTCCACTCCTCCCCCCCTTTGCCATGCCCGCCACCGTCTGTGCGACGTGATGGAGACGGGGGGTGGGTGGGGCCAGTGCACCGCTGTGGAACGTACGACACCGATAGGGTGCTATTTTCCTGAAGGGCTGTGCATCAGCGACCAGCCCCAGCCCTTCCTCTCCTTTGGCGACGCTCAACCCGTTGGCGGCACCGCCCATGGCAGACCACAACAGTCTGGAAGGGAGCCTATCGTCTGCGTAGGCCTTTCGATTCTCTCACCTCCATTCTCGCTCTCCGATTTCACTCGAGCGAGGGCTGCAAGCATCGATGCACGTGCGCACCGGAGATGATGGTGTGTGCAAGGAACGGGGAGCGCACGAGGCTGTTGTGGAAGGCGTGTCTCTGTGCGTGGGCGCTTGGCGCGCATCTACATCCGCGACCACGCTGTTCTTGTGTGTCGGCGATGCGACCACTTGCTCATCAGAGGCAAGAAAGAGCCTCGCTGCCAAGCCCATCACAGCGCACCACCAGCTCATCATCTCCACACCAGCGTGGTCTATTGACCGGCACCATCTGCCGCACTTTCATTCAGTCAGGGCCACTGTTCACTGAAGGAAGTCAGCGGCGCCGTCCACCGCGGCCGATGGTCTCTCCGAGGACCAGTCCGTGGAGGACTGGGGCGTCAACTGCGAGGTGCCAAAGCCGACATCAGACAGCTGCTTGGTAGTCCAAGTAGAAGCCTTTAGCCGTGCGCATAGCAAAGGGGTTCGCCAAAGTCATGTGTGACACCGAGGCCGCAGCGCCAGGTACGTCAGCGGCGCCATGGTGGTCCTCTGCGCTGCGTATGCGGGATATGAAGGCGTCTGCAGCCCGACTTGACTATCATGCCCACGCCGCATTGATCTGGTCGAAACGTTCGAGGGAGCAACTACTCTTGCAAGCCGTCAAGCTTAACAACATCTCGGTGAGCACGCGCACCCAGCTCCTCCAGCAGCAGGAACACCGGCAAGGGTTCCAGACTCGACTTGGCAATGACCAGCAGACCGTTATGCAGCTGCGGGCGGACATCGCCCGCTACCAGGCGTGCGTGCAACCTGAAATGGCGCGTCCCTCCGCCCTGCAGGAGGAGCCGCTCCTCTCCTGCGCGCAGGAGAGGGCCCTTGTCGACCCGGAGGAGCGCAACCCACTGAAGGCAGAGCTGGCGCTGCTGCTCAGCGAGCGCGAGTGGCCTTCTCAGACACTCAAGAAGGATGCGAGCGCTGTGCTCGGCTGGCTTCGGTCCGCTTCGACTGCTCTCGCATGAGTTTGGATTGGTGAGGCGATGCGAGCGGCGCTGCCGCTGGGGGGGGGAAAGAGTGCCCTCTCTGTCTCTGTGCTCGTGATGATGGCGGCTGCTTGCAGTCTCTTGTGCTGCTTCGCTGTCAACTGTACGGCTCTGCCCAATGTGGCCTCAGCTCTGCTCCAGCCCATGTGTGAGGCGCTCCTGTTTTTACACATGCTCTCCCATCCATGTACAGGGTTGTGTTGCGCCGTGTGCGCACTGCGTGTAACGCCGCGCACAGCCACCCGAAACACAGAACAGCGTGACCTGCAACGAGTGCGGTGTCGCTCTCCTCCCTGAGACAGCACGCGCGGCGCTCTTTCCTCGCCACAACCCCATTCACCGGCGTGTTGGGCACCGCCCAACTCCCGCCGCGTCTCTTGCCGGGTGGTCTGCACCGACACGCGGTCCACTTTGGGGTTTGGGCTTCTGCGCCGGCCGCGAAGATGTAAGGACAGCGTGCGCGCGGTGCTGCGTGTGTGTGTGGGGGGGGCGCTCCACACGTGTCGCCTGCCACCGACTCCGCATCGGTGTGTCCGATGTCGCTGCCTACTGCCAAAACGCATCCCGTCACGTACTCTTCCTCCCCTCTCTCTCTCTCTCTTTACCTGCCTCGCCTGCCTTGGGCAACTCTTCGCTCCGCCTCTGTACGTGGCCCGCCAAAGGAGTGCTGCCTTTTCACGAGGACGTTGTGCTGTGTTTCGGCTGCGGCTGCACCCCACCCACCCCCGCTTACTCCACTAGTGCAAGACAGACATCGGAAGCACACAGACCAAATGGGCGCCTCTTCGCCACTCGATGGCGATGGGGCAGGCAGCATCGCTGAGCGGGGCTCGGCTAGTCAGAGAGGCGCCAGCACTCTAGCGAGCACCACAGCCGCCACTGCCGAGCCGCACACCCCCTTGTTCACGGCTGCTGAGAGCGCAGAGTTCCAAGCAATTGTGGCGGAGTGCAATGCCTTCCATGACTACGAGCGCCAGTATCAAGAAGTACTCATGACACTGGAAGGGGATGATATCCTTGAAAAGTTCCGCGCTGAGTACGAGGGCCTCCACAGCTCCTTGCTGCGCAGTCATGAGGGCGAGGGCCGGCTTCTGCGCAAGTGCACAGACCTGCAGAGCGACATCGATGCCTGCGTGGAGAAGGCGGCTGCGGCTTCGGAGATGACTCTGGGTGACCGTGACACCATCGCCAACCTCAAGAGTGAGACGGAGCGCACCTCCCACAGGTTGACAGAGGTGCGGGAGAAGGAGACGCACCTGAGGGAGGCGGTGACTGCGCTCAAGCGTGAGATCGCGGCTCAGCAGGCGAAGGCGAAGGATCCTATCGAGATGCCAGAGCAGGAAGCGGCCTTACAGAGTCTGAGACGCCTCCATGAAACACTGCAGCGGGAGGAGGAGCAGCTGACGCAGCAGCTGCGCAGCACCTCTCTTGACATGGCCGCCACACAGCGGCGCATCGCCACACTGCTGAGCAGCAACTCCAGCAATGCCACTGAGCTCCGCCTGATACGTGAGGCCATCTCGAAGGCGGAGGAGGAGACGCAGATGGTGCTGGAGCGCAAGTCCGTGAAGGAGCAGGAGCTGCAGGCGGTGCGTGACACGATTGCCCGCCGTATTGCGTACCACACTTCTCAACAGAACACCCTCGACGCTCTCGTCGAGGACCACGACCGCAACGGGCAGGAGCTGCGCAACATCAAGCAGGAAGAGACGCGACTCACTGAAGAGCACCAGGGACTCTGCCGACAGCTCCAACACGTCAACACGGCCCTGCAGGAGTGCAATGAGGACAACGATCTGTGGCAGCGGCGCGTGTACGAGAAGGCGGCTGAGCTGCAGGCGCAGCAGGCCGCCGCCACCTCCATGCACAAGCGCTACGTCAAGGCCCAGAAGGTGGTCGAGGCGCTTCACCGACGCAACGCCGTCACAGAGGTGGAGAAATCGGAGCAGATAGCGAAGCAGCGAGACGCAGCGGCGCAGCTGAAGAGCAAGGAGGCCGCTCTCGCCCTTGCGAAGCGGGCGGCCCGCACTGCCGCGAAGACGGCAGTGTCCGTCAGGGAGGAGGTCAACGTTCTGCAGCAGAAGATCACCGGCGAGGCCTCCGAGCAGCATCGCAACGCTGCGTGGCTCGCGGAGAAGCATGGACAGCTACGCGTGCTCGGAAGTGTGTTGACCTCCTTCGAAGAACACATTGAGCAGACGCACCGAGAGTTGTACGTGGTGACACAGGAGGCCGAGATGAGCGAGGCGAGAACGAGGCAGTACTCCTCCGCGTGCGCGCACCTCCTCAACAGCATTGAAAGTAAAGAGGCGGAGTTGGCCCAATACGAGGGGTCTCTCACGGAGGTGGAGGCGCGCATCAAGCAGCAACAGGCGCTGCTCGAGTCGATGGTGACAGAGCGAAACTCGTACACCTCGCACTACAACCAGCTGAAGGAGGGCCTCCGTGAGCAGCAGCATTGCTTCTCACTGCTGCTGGCGAAGGTGCAGTCCATGCGCAGCTCCATTCAGAAGCGAGAGAAGGATGCAAAGCTCGAGCTGGCACACATCCAGCTCCTGCGGCAGCAGCAAAAAGAGCTTGGGGCGCACGTGACCGACTACCAGCGGCAGGCCCATCAGCGGCAGCGGCGCGCCGATGTGCTGGGGCAGGAGATACAGCAACTTCGGGCGGTTCTCAGCGACGCAGCAGCCGAGACGGCCCGGCAGCAGCGCCGCTGCAATGACGTTTTGCACGAGAAGGACAGGCTCGCCCGCCAAGTGACGAACCGTGCCACGGAGATTCACGCGCTATACGAGCAGGCCTGCACTCAACAGTCCCTTCTTCAACGCCACGAGGGTCTCTACAATGATCAGACGCAGCAGCTGGAGCACCTGCAGTACCAGACCTTGCAGTTTGCGCAACAGCTGGAGCAGATGCGCATGTTCATCGCTCGCCTACCAGAGTTGCGTGTGCTACTGAACAATGCAACGCGTGAGCTGCAGCGGGAGAAGGTGCGGGTTCAGGCGCTGCTGGATGACGCATACCACCCTGTTAACGTGCACCCGTACCATGAATTGGCCTCGGCAGAGCCGGAGACGTATGCGCTCCTGCAGCGGGTGCAGAAGCTGCAGCGGGTCCTGGTTCAGCGCCAGAATCAACTAGAGGAGAAAGAGGCGGCTATCCAGTCTGTGGAGCAGCGCTACATGAAGGCCAAGGCCACCGTCGCGCACCAGCCCGGGCCAGAGATCGCGGAACAGCTGACTGCCTATCAACAGAACCTTGTGAAGAAGGGCCAGCATCTGCGGCAGATGCAGGAGGCCCTCGAGTTCTTCCGGTCACAGACGGACCAGTTCAAGGCGCGGCATGATGTACTGCGAGACCGGCTAGCCGAAATGGGCAAGATGTACGCCGCTAGCCGGGCAGAGGAGGAGAGACGCTCCGCAGCAGGCGCTTCGACAGTCGCCACGTCCACCACGCCACACCCCGACTCACCACCCATGTCGGCCGAGCCCGTAGTATACCGTGGCTTCGTGGCGCCTCCGCGAGCTACGACGAGCACCGCCACCACGTCAGCGTTGGTCCTCACACCGCCCCCGGTGAGGGAGTAGATGCTCCTCTGTGGGAGTCTCACCAGAATACGCAACGAGGGCAGTCCCGCTGATGGGGATGAGGGCAGCGGCCGTGCGTACGCAAAGCGCGGCCATCTCCCCACCACGTGGCCAGTCCACTGTGGACGCCCTACACACGATGTACACGTATACTTTTCTTTCTCCCTCTCCCTGAAGGATCTCCCTCCGCTACCATCGCCAGCGGCACCACGGGCGTAGCGCCGCTGCACAAGGCTCTGCTTCAAGGCGGAGGGAGAGGGGAGGGGTGCGGTGGTGCACAGCCCCCCTCCCTCCCCCGTTGCTCTTCTTTTTCCTCTACACTCTGTGCCCCGGGTGATGATGGGGGGAGCCCACGCCTCCGTGCGCGGCATCACGCGGTCCAGTGGCCCCTTCCCCCTCGACACCCGATCCTGTCACCGCCAGAAGTGGTTCGGCACTGGGCAGGGGTGGAGAGGGTGAAAGGCGTCAGAGCGACAGATCGCTGCAGATGCCAGCGGCCAGGCAGCCCCTGGATGGCAACGCGCTGAGGCCACCTGGGCCAGCGCACATGTTTGCGCCACCCATGCTAGAAAGGGGAAGCGCCGGCGCGACCGGAGCGTATCCCCCTCCCTCCCTCCCTCCCTCCCTCCCTCCTTCCCACACACAGTGCCTACTGGTGGTGCGAGGAGGCTGCGCGCCACCGCGAGCGGGATGCGCCAGGTGGCGAGTGGCATGAGGAGCATGGCGGGGTGGGTGAGCAGCGTTTGAGGCACGGGCCGTGCTCTTAGATGCCTGAGTCAGTGGCACTGCTGCACGACGCGTGTCCAGCGCTGCTTCGCACCATGCGATGGACGCCCATGACCGAGGCAGAGGCGTGAGACCGGCGGCGCCGTTGTGCGGCACGGCAGAGTATATATGGGCACATGCTGCGACAGCAAAGTTCGTGAAGGCTCTGACTTGCTGCGTCCCCCTTACACCACTTGACTGCCCCACCCTCCGTGTGGTGGAGAGATGTCTACAGAGCGTTATGGGACGTGACTCTTGTGCGGTGGTGATGCGTGACGCTCACGGGTGCACGTACACGGATGCCTCACGTGTGACCCACCATAGTCTCCTACTTGTGCGTGGGCGCGCGGTGCTGCACGGCAGACCCCGTCGCTCTCTCCTCACTTCTCTCTGACTGTTTTTGCCACCGCTTTTTTCCTCCCCACTCTTCGTTGGCGGTCCTGCCAGGACATCGGCTGATCGGTGCGGCTCTTACCTTCGCGTTCTCTCACACCCACACCCACCCACCCACCCACCCACCACATCCACACACACACACACACACACACACACACACACAGCGGCGACACACGCGCTGGTTTACAGCTCTCTGCCGCCTTTACGCTGTATCTCACCCTCACGGGCTCTCCACGGCGGTGTCCTCCCGCTTTCCTCTGCGCCGAGGCACCACCTCCCATCGCCGCGCCTCTTTGGTTGAGCAACGCGACCCCCTCCTATCAGGATGCATAGGTATTGTACTGAGGTCCTCACGGCACTGCGGTGCAGCAGACCCGCTTCCGGGGCGCTTCCCTTCGGCTCTTTCGTGTGCGGCCGATCCCGCGCAACTTCTGTGGCGGCTCTGGCGTTCCTACCGCTGGCGTCGAGCACTGCTGCAGGCCCTGCGTTAAGTACGAGCTACCGCTGGCAGTCCACAGGCGTCACGCCATGGAGTAGCAGCGGCGGCAACGGTGGAGGCGGCAACGGCGGCCAGCAACAGGGGCGCACGTGGGTGAACCCGAACGCCGTGCCACCTGGCGAGTTCCTGAAGAAATACGCGCGCGACTTGACCGAGGAGGCACGCATGGGCCACCTCGACCCCATCGTGGGGCGCGAGGAGGTCATTCGACGCACCATTCAGGTGGTCTCGCGTCGTACCAAGAACAACCCGGTGCTGATTGGTGAGCCTGGTGTCGGTAAGACGGCCATCGTCGAAGGCCTCGCGCAGCGGATTGTGAAGGGCGAGGTGCCGGAGAGCATCAAGGACCGACAGGTGTACGCGCTAGACATGGGCACCCTCGTCGCCGGCGCCAAGTTCCGCGGAGAGTTCGAGGAGCGTCTCAAGGGGGTGCTCAAGGACACCATTGAGTCGCACGGCAAGGTTATCTTGTTCATCGACGAGCTGCATACATTGGTCGGTGCCGGGTCCTCTGGTGATGGGTCGATGGACGCGGCAAACTTGCTGAAGCCGTCTCTGGCGCGCGGTGAGCTGCACTGCATCGGCGCCACCACATTGGACGAGTACCGCAAGCACATCGAGAAGGACGCCGCGCTGGCGCGCCGCTTCCAGTCGGTGCTCGTGACGGAGCCCACCGTGGAGGAGACCATCTCCATTCTGCGTGGCATCAAAGAGAAGTACGAGGCTCACCATGGCTGCCTCATCAAGGACGAGGCTCTCGTCTACGCCGCCGTCAACTCCCACCGCTACCTCTCGGAGCGTCGCCTACCGGACAAGGCCATCGACTTGATCGACGAGGCAGCCAGTCGCCTGCGCCTCCAGCAGGAGTCGAAGCCAGAGGCGCTCGACCTCATCGAACGCGAGCTGATCCGCCTGAAGATCGAGGCGGAGGCGGTGAAGAAGGATAAGGACGAGGTGGGCAAGGAAAAGCTGGCGAGCTTGTACGAGCATATCTCGCAGAAGCAGAAGGAGTACGACGCGCTGGAGGAGCGGTGGAAGAAGGAGAAGAGCCTGTTCCAGACCATCAAGCAGCGCACCGAGGAACTCGACGTGCTGCGGCACCACCTCGAGCAGGCAATGAACAACGGCGACTTTGCAAAGGCGGGCGAGATACAGCACAGCCAAATCCCAAACCTGCTGAAGCAGATCGAGAAGGACAAGCACCTCGCCAGCTCCAAAAACTTTATGGTGCACGACAGCGTCACCTCAAAGGACATTGCGGAGGTCATCGCTCGCGCGACTGGCATCCCGGTGGCGCAGCTCATGACGAGTGAGCGGGAGAAGCTCATTCACATGGATGTGGAGCTAAAGAAGACGATCATGGGTCAGGATGCGGCCATCGAGTCCATTACAAACGTGGTGCGTATCTCTCGCGCTGGCCTGCACTCGCACACGCGCCCGCTGGGCTCCTTCCTATTCCTTGGCCCCACCGGCGTCGGCAAGACGGAGGTGTGCAAGCGCCTCGCCAAGTTTCTCTTTGACGATGAGTCATTCATTTGCCGCATCGACATGAGCGAGTACATGGAGCGGCACTCGGTGCACCGGCTGATCGGTGCCCCGCCGGGGTACGTCGGCTACGAGGAGGGCGGAGAGCTAACAGAGTCGGTGCGGCGCCGCCCTTACCAAATCGTTCTCTTCGACGAGTTCGAGAAGGCCCACCCGAGCGTGTCGAACATCCTTCTCCAAGTGCTGGACGAGGGGCACCTGACTGACAGCCACGGCCGCCGCGTCGACTTCAAGAACACCATCATCATTCTGACCTCCAACATCGGTGCCGACGCCATCGCCTGCCTGCCGGAGGGGGAGCCGAGCATTAGTGCAATGCCGGCTGTGATGGAGAAGGTGCGGCAGCGCCTAGCGCCTGAGTTCATTAACCGTCTCGACGACATCATAATGTTCAACCGTCTCAGCCGCGAGGACATACGCAGCATCGTGGAGGTGCTGTTCGCGCAGGTGCAGAAAATGCTGGCGGAGCACAACATCACACTGGAGGGGTCCACAGAGGTGTTCGACTGGTTCAGCGCGAACGGGTACAGCGTTGTGTATGGTGCGCGGCCGCTGAAGCGTCTCGTGCAGAGCGAACTGCTCAACCAACTGGCACTGATGCTGCTCGACGGCCGCATCCGTGAAGGTGAGCATGTGAGGCTGTCTGTGCAGGACGGCCATGTCGTGGTGATTGCCAATCACGAGCTCTCTCCGGAGAAGGGCCCAAGTGATGATCTACTGCTGGATCAATGAGGCTCCATCTGCGCATGAAAATGCGGAGAGATGCTGTCGTGGTCACCGCCGTCGCTATCCTCTCCTGCCGTCAACGACGCACCAGCGCAGCCGCAGCACCGCGCAGCGGTTTTTCCTTGCTGTTCTCTCTCTCGAGCTCTTATTATAGGGGTGATCGCAGAGGCCTCCGTCGGTGTGTGCGTGCGTGTCGAGGGGGGTGAGAACAGTGGGCGGTGACACTTTTCAATCTGGGTAGCCACGGTATGATGTCCTCCCCGCTCTTCACCCCTCCCACCACCACCACCACCGCGAGGCAGTGCCCCCCCCCCTCTCCCTTCACCCTTGTGGTGGTGCGGCGTTCGGACACGCCGCATATAAGTCTGTGTGGTCGTGCTTTTTTTTTATTGTGGTGCGTTTCATGCGGCTGCATCGCTGCGCACCGGCGCCGGACACTCGTTGTCTGTTCCTCGTTGGCTCGCCGATATTCATAAAAACGAAAGATGGGGAGGATGCGCAGGTGTGCGCGCGTTCCTTTTGCACATCATGAACGCTTTCCCCATCCGCTACAACCACCGTTATGGTGCACGCATGCGTGCGTGAGTGCGCCAGGGAAGAGAGCGGTAGAAGAAGACAGCTCTGTCGGGCAATCAGCGTAGGGGGTGCGGTGAAGTCCCTTCGCTGGACGGCTGCCCTCTGCCATTCTTCCGAAGTTTTTATCTACTCACTGCATCTGGTGTCTCGCTACGCATCAGTGGCCAGGCACCCGGTTGTGTAAAGGGTTGTCTGGGGGGATGCGGCCGATGCTCGCGCTCTCCGTGCACAGAGGCATCATGCTTCACGACAGTGAGGGGCATTCTCGTGTACTCCTCTTGTAAGCTCAACACTCCTGCTTCCCTCCCTCCTCTCTGCCTTCAACACATGTATGCGTGTGAACTTGTCAATGTTCGACGGCGGCGCCATCTCGCGTTGGGGTGTCACGAGGATGACAAAGGTACTGCCGAGATGTCGTTGCTCTGTTCCACCGCGTCGCCCCTCCCTGCGGAGGTCTCCGTGGATGAATGACGGTGGGGGACGCGCTTGCGGCAGACTGCCAGAGGTGCTCAGAGCGCCTCCACAGGTGCAGGCAGGAGGCAGAGCGGATTCTGCAGTCGATGGTCTGTATGCTGTTGTGTGCTGCGCTCGAGGCTACGCCACTATCTGTCTGTGGTGCCGATCATGCAAGCAGTACTCCGCCTCTTTTCCGTTAGCGGAAACGTGTGTGCGTGTGTGTGTGTGTGTCGGGTATGAGGCAGGGCGCACGACGACGACGTCTCTCCTCCCTTCACCACCGGAGAGTCCTTGAAATAGCCGTCTGCCAGCGCTACACCGGTGTGCGTGAGCACATCTGCGGCACTTTTCCCCTCCCCTCTCTTCGAACCTCACAGCCTGCAGTGAGGTTTCGATCGCTCTGACAGTCCTTGTTGCTGCTCACGCGCTGCTTGCGCCATCCTTCACTTTCTCTCTCTGCGCCTTAGCTCTGCCGTTGCATTGTGTGCTGCTCTGCAGTGCTTTCCGTGCTCGAGAGTGACGTGCATCTGCTTATAATGCGTCTCTGGTATGGCTACTGTGGCTCAGCTGACCTGCGAGAGCTCGAATTGAGTTGTTCTTTTCCGCACTGCGGCTCTCCTGCATGCGGTGGCGCTATCGGGGCATACTCCGCACATCCTCCGTCGGTATTCTCTCTCTTTCTGTGCTAGTCGGTGAAGCTTTCCCTGTTGTGCCCTTGGTTGGCGTGTACTGAATCCGTGCTGAGGAACAGGAGTCCTGTGTGGCTTCCGTTGACAGTGTTGTCTCGTGTGCCCTTCATACTTTCCCGCTTGCCCAAGGGCGCGCCCACTCACCTGTGCTTCTCTCTTCCTCTCAACGACGCAGCACACACGACGTGCAGGGAGATGGAGGCTCTCACCTTCTATGATTCATGCCTCTCCTTCCTATGCGCTTCCCTCCTGTGCGAGCGCTTTCCCTCTAACACTGGTGTGAACACGATGCACGTCGGCACGTGTGACACACGGGTCGATGCGCGCCTCATGGCTCTGACGCATCAGCATCCGGAGAACCTCGCCAAGGTCTTACGGGTTGGGGGCCTTCAGCCTGCGCACGAAATCGCAAAGCCCGGCTGCGCTCTTCACCTCACATGCGCACCTCGTGCATGACAGGGGCGCCTGACTTGAGGGCAGTGCCGACAAGGCGTTACCAGGTGCCGAAGCGCCACTGCTTTGGTGTCTCCTGAAAGAAGCGCGTCAGACAGCAAGGTGGCATGTATAGCAGCAGCAAGGAGGTGCAGTTCATGTCCCCGCGGAGGCGTGCTGCAGATTCATCTGGGAGATGGCGTGATGCACACTGGACCATTGGTGAGCCGCTTCATCATCGACGTCAAGGGCGATCGAGACATCTGCTGTAGGCATGCGTGCGTATTCTTTCCGGCCCTCTGTACTGACAGCCGTATTCTGCCGCAGACGGGCGGCGGCAATGCCGCCGCGACGCTGTTCCGTGGCGCGGGGTGCCATCAGCGCGTCCACAAGGATTTTCATCGTTGTCGCTGTAGCAGAATACCGGCGACTCCCCGCTGGTGGCATTGGCCAAGTCCCATCACGGTGAGTATTGATTGCCGCTTCAGTAAATTTCTGCACTGCCTCGCGTTCTTGGGCGGGGCGGACGTGGTGGCGCACAGAGGAGCCCTGGGCAGCAGCGGACTTGCTCTCCACGCGATATACCGCTGCAGGAGCAATGGAGCCGACGAGATCCGCATTGCGCTGGAGGTCGTGTATGTGCGTACGCGTACGACCGGGCCAGATGTGGCTGCGAATTGGCTGTGCTGGAGGCGAGGTGCTCGGATCCATTCGACAGCGGGGCAGCGGCTGCAGCCATACGTGTGCCTCTTCGACTTCGAGTGGAAGGGCTGCAAGGGGTGGGGCGTGCTGCGGAGTGTCTCCGGGAGACACCTTCGGCTGTGACGTGCCGCTGGCGTTTCGGAAGCGCAGGGCACTGCCCTTGAAGCCGACGTTTGAGGCGGCACCCACCAGAGGCATGATGCACGATGGCATATTGAACTTCAATGCATGAGATCGCCCCAACCTACAGATTGTACTGAACTCTTTCTTCAACGAATATTACGTGCTGGCCATTGGCGGGTCTCTGTCGAGCACGGGCACGACGCAGACGCATGCCAACGCTGAGGCCTTCGAGTACCCGTGGAGGCGCTAAAGGGGGGATCACGCTGGTGTTGGCGT
>CP119826.1:300637-328253 GCA_033953505.1 Leishmania tarentolae
AAGGAGTTCGCCAAAGTCATGTGTGACACCGAGGCCGCAGCGCCAGGTACGTCAGCGGCGCCATGGTGGTCCTCTGCGCTGCGTATGCGGGATATGAAGGCGTCTGCAGCCCGACTTGACTATCATGCCCACGCCGCATTGATCTGGTCGAAACGTTCGAGGGAGCAACTACTCTTGCAAGCCGTCAAGCTTAACAACATCTCGGTGAGCACGCGCACCCAGCTCCTCCAGCAGCAGGAACACCGGCAAGGGTTCCAGACTCGACTTGGCAATGACCAGCAGACCGTTATGCAGCTGCGGGCGGACATCGCCCGCTACCAGGCGTGCGTGCAACCTGAAATGGCGCGTCCCTCCGCCCTGCAGGAGGAGCCGCTCCTCTCCTGCGCGCAGGAGAGGGCCCTTGTCGACCCGGAGGAGCGCAACCCACTGAAGGCAGAGCTGGCGCTGCTGCTCAGCGAGCGCGAGTGGCCTTCTCAGACACTCAAGAAGGATGCGAGCGCTGTGCTCGGCTGGCTTCGGTCCGCTTCGACTGCTCTCGCATGAGTTTGGATTGGTGAGGCGATGCGAGCGGCGCTGCCGCTGGGGGGGGGAAAGAGTGCCCTCTCTGTCTCTGTGCTCGTGATGATGGCGGCTGCTTGCAGTCTCTTGTGCTGCTTCGCTGTCAACTGTACGGCTCTGCCCAATGTGGCCTCAGCTCTGCTCCAGCCCATGTGTGAGGCGCTCCTGTTTTTACACATGCTCTCCCATCCATGTACAGGGTTGTGTTGCGCCGTGTGCGCACTGCGTGTAACGCCGCGCACAGCCACCCGAAACACAGAACAGCGTGACCTGCAACGAGTGCGGTGTCGCTCTCCTCCCTGAGACAGCACGCGCGGCGCTCTTTCCTCGCCACAACCCCATTCACCGGCGTGTTGGGCACCGCCCAACTCCCGCCGCGTCTCTTGCCGGGTGGTCTGCACCGACACGCGGTCCACTTTGGGGTTTGGGCTTCTGCGCCGGCCGCGAAGATGTAAGGACAGCGTGCGCGCGGTGCTGTGTGTGTGTGTGGGGGGGGCGCTCCACACGTGTCGCCTGCCACCGACTCCGCATCGGTGTGTCCGATGTCGCTGCCTACTGCCAAAACGCATCCCGTCACGTACTCTTCCTCCCCTCTCTCTCTCTCTCTCTTACCTGCCTCGCCTGCCTTGGGCAACTCTTCGCTCCGCCTCTGTACGTGGCCCGCCAAAGGAGTGCTGCCTTTTCACGAGGACGTTGTGCTGTGTTTCGGCTGCGGCTGCACCCCACCCACCCCCGCTTACTCCACTAGTGCAAGACAGACATCGGAAGCACACAGACCAAATGGGCGCCTCTTCGCCACTCGATGGCGATGGGGCAGGCAGCATCGCTGAGCGGGGCTCGGCTAGTCAGAGAGGCGCCAGCACTCTAGCGAGCACCACAGCCGCCACTGCCGAGCCGCACACCCCCTTGTTCACGGCTGCTGAGAGCGCAGAGTTCCAAGCAATTGTGGCGGAGTGCAACGCCTTCCATGACTACGAGCGCCAGTATCAGGAAGTACTCATGACGCTGGAAGGGGATGATATCCTTGAAAAGTTCCGCGCTGAGTACGAGGGCCTCCACAGCTCCTTGCTGCGCAGTCATGAGGGCGAGGGCCGGCTTCTGCGCAAGTGCACAGACCTGCAGAGCGACATCGATGCCTGCGTGGAGAAGGCGGCTGCGGCTTCGGAGATGACTCTGGGTGACCGTGACACCATCGCCAACCTCAAGAGTGAGACGGAGCGCACCTCCCACAGGTTGACAGAGGTGCGGGAGAAGGAGACGCACCTGAGGGAGGCGGTGACTGCGCTCAAGCGTGAGATCGCGGCTCAGCAGGCGAAGGCGAAGGATCCTATCGAGATGCCAGAGCAGGAAGCGGCCTTACAGAGTCTGAGACGCCTCCATGAAACACTGCAGCGGGAGGAGGAGCAGCTGACGCAGCAGCTGCGCAGCACCTCTCTTGACATGGCCGCCACACAGCGGCGCATCGCCACACTGCTGAGCAGCAACTCCAGCAATGCCACTGAGCTCCGCCTGATACGTGAGGCCATCTCGAAGGCGGAGGAGGAGACGCAGATGGTGCTGGAGCGCAAGTCCGTGAAGGAGCAGGAGCTGCAGGCGGTGCGTGACACGATTGCCCGCCGTATTGCGTACCACACTTCTCAACAGAACACCCTCGACGCTCTCGTCGAGGACCACGACCGCAACGGGCAGGAGCTGCGCAACATCAAGCAGGAAGAGACGCGACTCACTGAAGAGCACCAGGGACTCTGCCGACAGCTCCAACACGTCAACACGGCCCTGCAGGAGTGCAATGAGGACAACGATCTGTGGCAGCGGCGCGTGTACGAGAAGGCGGCTGAGCTGCAGGCGCAGCAGGCCGCCGCCACCTCCATGCACAAGCGCTACGTCAAGGCCCAGAAGGTGGTCGAGGCGCTTCACCGACGCAACGCCGTCACAGAGGTGGAGAAATCGGAGCAGATAGCGAAGCAGCGAGACGCAGCGGCGCAGCTGAAGAGCAAGGAGGCCGCTCTCGCCCTTGCGAAGCGGGCGGCCCGCACTGCCGCGAAGACGGCAGTGTCCGTCAGGGAGGAGGTCAACGTTCTGCAGCAGAAGATCACTGGCGAAGCCTCCGAGCAGCATCGCAACGCTGCGTGGCTCGCGGAGAAGCATGGACAGCTACGCGTGCTCGGGAGTGTGTTGACCTCCTTCGAAGAACACATTGAGCAGACGCACCGAGAGTTGTACGTGGTGACACAGGAGGCCGAGCTGAGCGAGGCGAGAACGAGGCAGTACTCCTCCGCGTGCGCGCACCTCCTCAACAGCATTGAAAGTAAAGAGGCGGAGTTGGCCCAATACGAGGGGTCTCTCACGGAGGTGGAGGCGCGCATCAAGCAGCAACAGGCGCTGCTCGAGTCGATGGTGACAGAGCGAAACTCGTACACCTCGCACTACAACCAGCTGAAGGAGGGCCTCCGTGAGCAGCAGCATTGCTTCTCACTGCTGCTGGCGAAGGTGCAGTCCATGCGCAGCTCCATTCAGAAGCGAGAGAAGGATGCAAAGCTCGAGCTGGCACACATCCAGCTCCTGCGGCAGCAGCAAAAAGAGCTTGGGGCGCACGTGACCGACTACCAGCGGCAGGCCCATCAGCGGCAGCGGCGCGCCGATGTGCTGGGGCAGGAGATACAGCAACTTCGGGCGGTTCTCAGCGACGCAGCAGCCGAGACGGCCCGGCAGCAGCGCCGCTGCAATGACGTTTTGCACGAGAAGGACAGGCTCGCCCGCCAAGTGACGAACCGTGCCACGGAGATTCACGCGCTATACGAGCAGGCCTGCACTCAACAGTCCCTTCTTCAACGCCACGAGGGTCTCTACAATGATCAGACGCAGCAGCTGGAGCACCTGCAGTACCAGACCTTGCAGTTTGCGCAACAGCTGGAGCAGATGCGCATGTTCATCGCTCGCCTACCAGAGTTGCGTGTGCTACTGAACAATGCAACGCGTGAGCTGCAGCGGGAGAAGGTGCGGGTTCAGGCGCTGCTGGATGACGCATACCACCCTGTTAACGTGCACCCGTACCATGAATTGGCCTCGGCAGAGCCGGAGACGTATGCGCTCCTGCAGCGGGTGCAGAAGCTGCAGCGGGTCCTGGTTCAGCGCCAGAATCAACTAGAGGAGAAAGAGGCGGCTATCCAGTCTGTGGAGCAGCGCTACATGAAGGCCAAGGCCACCGTCGCGCACCAGCCCGGGCCAGAGATCGCGGAACAGCTGACTGCCTATCAACAGAACCTTGTGAAGAAGGGCCAGCATCTGCGGCAGATGCAGGAGGCCCTCGAGTTCTTCCGGTCACAGACGGACCAGTTCAAGGCGCGGCATGATGTACTGCGAGACCGGCTAGCCGAAATGGGCAAGATGTACGCCGCTAGCCGGGCAGAGGAGGAGAGACGCTCCGCAGCAGGCGCTTCGACAGTCGCCACGTCCACCACGCCACACCCCGACTCACCACCCATGTCGGCCGAGCCCGTAGCATACCGTGGCTTCGTGGCGCCTCCGCGAGCTACGACGAGCACCGCCACCACGTCAGCGTTGGTCCTCACACCGCCCCCGGTGAGGGAGTAGATGCTCCTCTGTGGGAGTCTCACCAGAATACGCAACGACGGCAGTCCCGCTGATGGGGATGAGGGCAGCGGCCGTGCGTACGCAAAGCGCGGCCATCTCCCCACCACGTGGCCAGTCCACTGTGGACGCCCTACACACGATGTACACGTATACTTTTCTTTCTCCCTCTCCCTGAAGGATCTCCCTCCGCTACCATCGCCAGCGGCACCACGGGCGTAGCGCCGCTGCACAAGGCTCTGCTTCAAGGCGGAGGGAGAGGGGAGGGGTGCGGTGGTGCACAGCCCCCCTCCCTCCCCCGTTGCTCTTCTTTTTCCTCTACACTCTGTGCCCCGGGTGATGATGGGGGGAGCCCACGCCTCCGTGCGCGGCATCACGCGGTCCAGTGGCCCCTTCCCCCTCGACACCCGATCCTGTCACCGCCAGAAGTGGTTCGGCACTGGGCAGGGGTGGAGAGGGTGAAAGGCGTCAGAGCGACAGATCGCTGCAGATGCCAGCGGCCAGGCAGCCCCTGGATGGCAACGCGCTGAGGCCACCTGGGCCAGCGCACATGTTTGCGCCACCCATGCTAGAAAGGGGAAGCGCCGGCGCGACCGGAGCGTATCCCCCTCCCTCCCTCCCTCCCTCCCTCCCTCCCACACACAGTGCCTACTGGTGGTGCGAGGAGGCTGCGCGCCACCGCGAGCGGGATGCGCCAGGTGGCGAGTGGCATGAGGAGCATGGCGGGGTGGGTGAGCAGCGTTTGAGGCACGGGCCGTGCTCTTAGATGCCTGAGTCAGTGGCACTGCTGCACGACGCGTGTCCAGCGCTGCTTCGCACCATGCGATGGACGCCCATGACCGAGGCAGAGGCGTGAGACCGGCGGCGCCGTTGTGCGGCACGGCAGAGTATATATGGGCACATGCTGTGACAGCAAAGTTCGTGAAGGCTCTGACTTGCTGCGTCCCCCTTACACCACTTGATAGCCCCACCCTCCGTGTGGTGGAGAGATGTCTACAGAGCGTTATGGGACGTGACTCTTGTGCGGTGGTGATGCGTGACGCTCACGGGTGCACGTACACGGATGCCTCACGTGTGACCCACCATAGTCTCCTACTTGTGCGTGGGCGCGCGGTGCTGCACGGCAGACCCCGTCGCTCTCTCCTCACTTCTCTCTGACTATTTTTGCCACCGCTTTTTTCCTCCCCACTCTTCGTTGGCGGTCCTGCCAGGACATCGGCTGATCGGTGCGGCTCTTACCTTCGCGTTCTCTCACACCCACACCCACCCACCCACCCACCCACCCACCACATCCACACACACACACACACACACACACACACACACACAGCGGCGACACACGCGCTGGTTTACAGCTCTCTGCCGCCTTTACGCTGTATCTCACCCTCACGGGCTCTCCACGGCGGTGTCCTCCCGCTTTCCTCTGCGCCGAGGCACCGCCTCCCATCGCCGCGCCTCTTTGGTTGAGCAACGCGACCCCCTCCTATCAGGATGCATAGGTATTGTACTGAGGTCCTCACGGCACTGCGGTGCAGCAGACCCGCTTCCGGGGCGCTTCCCTTCGGCTCTTTCGTGTGCGGCCGATCCCGCGCAACTTCTGTGGCGGCTCTGGCGTTCCTACCGCTGGCGTCGAGCACTGCTGCAGGCCCTGCGTTAAGTACGAGCTACCGCTGGCAGTCCACAGGCGTCACGCCATGGAGTAGCAGCGGCGGCAACGGTGGAGGCGGCAACGGCGGCCAGCAACAGGGGCGCACGTGGGTGAACCCGAACGCCGTGCCACCTGGCGAGTTCCTGAAGAAATACGCGCGCGACTTGACCGAGGAGGCACGCATGGGCCACCTCGACCCCATCGTGGGGCGCGAGGAGGTCATTCGACGCACCATTCAGGTGGTCTCGCGTCGTACCAAGAACAACCCGGTGCTGATTGGTGAGCCTGGTGTCGGTAAGACGGCCATCGTCGAAGGCCTCGCGCAGCGGATTGTGAAGGGCGAGGTGCCGGAGAGCATCAAGGACCGACAGGTGTACGCGCTAGACATGGGCACCCTCGTCGCCGGCGCCAAGTTCCGCGGAGAGTTCGAGGAGCGTCTCAAGGGGGTGCTCAAGGACACCATTGAGTCGCACGGCAAGGTCATCTTGTTCATCGACGAGCTGCATACATTGGTCGGTGCCGGGTCCTCTGGTGATGGGTCGATGGACGCGGCAAACTTGCTGAAGCCGTCTCTGGCGCGCGGTGAGCTGCACTGCATCGGCGCCACCACATTGGACGAGTACCGCAAGCACATCGAGAAGGACGCCGCGCTGGCGCGCCGCTTCCAGTCGGTGCTCGTGACGGAGCCCACCGTGGAGGAGACCATCTCCATTCTGCGTGGCATCAAAGAGAAGTACGAGGCTCACCATGGCTGCCTCATCAAGGACGAGGCTCTCGTCTACGCCGCCGTCAACTCCCACCGCTACCTCTCGGAGCGTCGCCTACCGGACAAGGCCATCGACTTGATCGACGAGGCAGCCAGTCGCCTGCGCCTCCAGCAGGAGTCGAAGCCAGAGGCGCTCGACCTCATCGAACGCGAGCTGATCCGCCTGAAGATCGAGGCGGAGGCGGTGAAGAAGGATAAGGACGAGGTGGGCAAGGAAAAGCTGGCGAGCTTGTACGAGCATATCTCGCAGAAGCAGAAGGAGTACGACGCGCTGGAGGAGCGGTGGAAGAAGGAGAAGAGCCTGTTCCAGACCATCAAGCAGCGCACCGAGGAACTCGACGTGCTGCGGCACCACCTCGAGCAGGCAATGAACAACGGCGACTTTGCAAAGGCGGGCGAGATACAGCACAGCCAAATCCCAAACCTGCTGAAGCAGATCGAGAAGGACAAGCACCTCGCCAGCTCCAAAAACTTTATGGTGCACGACAGCGTCACCTCAAAGGACATTGCGGAGGTCATCGCTCGCGCGACTGGCATCCCGGTGGCGCAGCTCATGACGAGTGAGCGGGAGAAGCTCATTCACATGGATGTGGAGCTAAAGAAGACGATCATGGGTCAGGATGCGGCCATCGAGTCCATTACAAACGTGGTGCGTATCTCTCGCGCTGGCCTGCACTCGCACACGCGCCCGCTGGGCTCCTTCCTATTCCTTGGCCCCACCGGCGTCGGCAAGACGGAGGTGTGCAAGCGCCTCGCCAAGTTTCTCTTTGACGATGAGTCATTCATTTGCCGCATCGACATGAGCGAGTACATGGAGCGGCACTCGGTGCACCGGCTGATCGGTGCCCCGCCGGGGTACGTCGGCTACGAGGAGGGCGGAGAGCTAACAGAGTCGGTGCGGCGCCGCCCTTACCAAATCGTTCTCTTCGACGAGTTCGAGAAGGCCCACCCGAGCGTGTCGAACATCCTTCTCCAAGTGCTGGACGAGGGGCACCTGACTGACAGCCACGGCCGCCGCGTCGACTTCAAGAACACCATCATCATTCTGACCTCCAACATCGGTGCCGACGCCATCGCCTGCCTGCCGGAGGGGGAGCCGAGCATTAGTGCAATGCCGGCTGTGATGGAGAAGGTGCGGCAGCGCCTAGCGCCTGAGTTCATTAACCGTCTCGACGACATCATAATGTTCAACCGTCTCAGCCGCGAGGACATACGCAGCATCGTGGAGGTGCTGTTCGCGCAGGTGCAGAAAATGCTGGCGGAGCACAACATCACACTGGAGGGGTCCACAGAGGTGTTCGACTGGTTCAGCGCGAACGGGTACAGCGTTGTGTATGGTGCGCGGCCGCTGAAGCGTCTCGTGCAGAGCGAACTGCTCAACCAACTGGCACTGATGCTGCTCGACGGCCGCATCCGTGAAGGTGAGCATGTGAGGCTGTCTGTGCAGGACGGCCATGTCGTGGTGATTGCCAATCACGAGCTCTCTCCGGAGAAGGGCCCAAGTGATGATCTACTGCTGGATCAATGAGGCTCCATCTGCGCATGAAAATGCGGAGAGATGCTGTCGTGGTCACCGCCGTCGCTCCCCTCTCCTGCCGTCAACGACGCACCAGCGCAGCCGCAGCACCGCGCAGCGGTTTTTCCTTGCTGTTCTCTCTCTCGAGCTCTTATTATAGGGGTGATCGCAGAGGCCTCCGTCGGTGTGTGCGTGCGTGTCGAGGGGGGTGAGAGCAGTGGGCGGTCACACTTTTCGATCCGGGTAGCCACAGTATGACGTCCTCCCCGCTCTTCACCCCTCCCGCCACCACCACCACCGCGAGGCAGTGTCCCCCCCTCCTCTCTCCCTTCACCCTTGTGGTGGTGCGGCGTTCGTACATGGCGCAGATGTGTCTGTGTGGTCGTTCTTTTTTGTGGTGCATTTCATGCTCTGCATCGCTCATCCTCGGCTACATTGCTGCGCAACGGCGCCGGCCACTCGTTGTCTGTTCCTCGTTGGTTCTCCGATATTCATAAAAACCAAAGATGGGGAGGATGCGCAGGTGTGCGCGCGTTCCTTTTGCACATCATGAACGCTTTCCCCAATCCGCCACACCACCGTTATGGTGCACGCCTGCGTGCGCCAGTGCGCCAGGGAGAGAGAGAAGAAGACAGCTCTGCCGGGCAATCAGCGTAGGGGGTGCGGTGAAATCCCTTCACTGGACTGCTGCCCTCTGCCATGCGTCCGACGCCTTTTTCTACTCACTGCCGCTGGTGTCTCGCTACGCATCAATGGCCAGGCACCCGATTACGTAAAGGTTTTTCTGGGATGCGGCCGATGCTCGCGCTCTCCGTGCACAGAGGCATCATGCTTCACGACAGTGAGGGGCATTCTCGTGTACTCCTCTTGTAAGCTCAACACTCCTGCTTCCCTCCCTCCTCTCTGCCTTCAACACATGTATGCGTGTGAACTTGTCAATGTTCGACGGCGGCGCCATCTCGCGTTGGGGTGTCACGAGGATGACAAAGGTACTGCCGAGATGTCGTTGCTCTGTTCCACCGCGTCGCCCCTCCCTGCGGAGGTCTCCGTGGATGAATGACGGTGGGGGACGCGCTTGCGGCAGACTGCCAGAGATGCTCAGAGCGCCTCCACAGGTGCAGGCAGGAGGCAGAGCGGATTCTGCAGTCGATGGTCTGTATGCTGTTCTGTGCTGCGCTCGAGGCTACACCACTATCCGTCTGTGGTGCCGATCATGCAAGCAGTACTCCGCCTCTTTTCCGTTAGCGGAAACGTGTGTGCATGTGTGTGTGTGTGTCGGGTATGCGGCAGGGCGCACGACGACGACGTCTTTCCTCCCTTCACCACCGGAGAGTCCTTGAAATAGCTGTCTGCCAGCGCTACACCGGGGTGTGCGTGAGCACATCTGCGGCACTTTTCCCCTCCCCTCTCTTCGAACCTCACAGCCTGCAGTGAGGTTTCGATCGCTCTGACAGTCCTTGTTGCTGCTCACGCGCTGCTTGCGCCATCCTTCACTTTCTCTCTCTGCGCCTGAGCTGTGCCGTTGCATTGTGTGCAGCTCTGCAGTGATTTCCGTGCTCGAGAGTGACGTGCATCTGCTTATAATGCGTCTCTGGTATGGCTACTGTGGCTCAGCTGACCTGCGAGAGTTCGAATTGAGTTGTTCTCTTCCGTACTGTGGCTCTCCTGCGTGCGGTGGCGCTATCGGGGCATACTCCGCACATCCTCCGTCGGTATTCTCTCTCTTTCTGTGCTAGTGGGTGAAGCCTCCCCTGTTGTGCCCTTGGCTGGCGTGTACTGAATCCGTGCTGAGAAACAAGACTCCCGTGTGGCTTCCCTTGACAGTGTTGTCTCGTGTGCCCTTCATACTTTCCCGCTTGCCCAAGGGCGCGCCCACTCACCTGTGCTTCTCTCTTCCTCTCAACGACGCAGCACACACGACGTGCAGGGAGATGGAGGCTCTCACCTTCTATGATTCATGCCTCTCCTTCCTATGCGCTTCCCTCCTGTGCGAGCGCTTTCCCTCTAACACTGGCGTGGACACGATGCACGTGGGCACGTGTGACACACAGGTGGATGCGCGCCTCATGGCTCTGACGCATCAGCATCCGGAGAACCTCGCCAAGGTCTTACGGGTTGGGGGCCTTCAGCCTGCGCACGAAATCGCAAAGCCCGGCTGCGCTCTTCACCTCACATGCGCACCTCGTGCATGACAGGGGCGCCTGACTTGAGGGCAGTGCCGACAAGGCGTTACCCGGTGCCGCAGCGCCACTGCTTTGGTGTCTCCTGAAACAAGCGCGACAGACAGCAAGGTGGCATGTATAGCAGCAGCAAGGAGGTGCAGTTCATGTCCCCGCGGAGGCGCGCTTCAGATTCATCTGGGAGATGGCGTGATGCACACTGGACCATTGGTGAGCCGCTTCATCATCGACGTCAAGGGAGATCGAGACATGTGCTGTAGGCATGCGTGCGTATTCTTTCCGGCCCTCTGTACTGACAGCCGTATTCTGCCGCAGACGGGCGGCGGCAATGCCGCCGCGACGCTGTTCCGTGGCGCGGGGTGCCATCAGCGCGTCCACAAGGATTTTCATCGTTGTCGCTGTAGCAGAATACCGGCGACTCCCCGCTGGTGGCATTGGCCAAGTCCCATCACGGTGAGTATTGATTGCCGCTTCAGTAAATTTCTGCACTGCCCCGCGTTCTTGGGCAGGGCGGACGTGGTGGCGCACAGAGGAGCCCTGGGCAGCAGCGGACTTGCTCTCCACGCGATATACCGCTGCAGGAGCAATGGAGCCGACGAGATCCGCGTTGCGCTGGAGGTCGTGTATGTGCGTACGCGTACGACCGCGCCAGATGTGGCTGTGAATTGGCTGTGCTGGAGGCGAGGTGCTCGGATCCATTCGACAGCGGGGCAGCGGCTGCAGCCATACGTGTGCCTCTTCGAGTTCGAGTGGAAGGGCTGCAAGGGGTGGGGCGTGCTGCGGAGTGTCTCCGGGAGACACCTTCGGCTGTGACGTGCCGCTGGCGTTTCGGAAGCGCAGGGCACTGCCCTTGAAGCCGACGTTTGAGGCGGCACCCACCAGAGGCATGATGCACGATGGCATATTGAACTTCAATGCATGAGATCGCCCCAACCTACAGATTGTACTGAACTCTTTCTTCAACGAATATTACGTGCTGGCCATTGGCGGGTCTCTGTCGAGCACGGGCACGACGCAGACGCATGCCAACGCTGAGGCCTTCGAGTACCCGTGGAGGCGCTAAAGGGGAATCACGCTGGCGTTGGCGTACAGGTACGAGGAAGGGATGGAGGTATGGCTGTGCTGAGCAGCGAGAGGACTGCAGCGTGGATGCAAGACGTTGTGCTGCACCAGTGACGCGCACAGGATGCTCTGCGTGAAAGGAGCCAGGTGGCCGTTAACGATCGACTGGGCCAACTTCTTCTCCAGCAGCGCACCGGTGACTCAAAACTGGAAACACGTGATCTCCCGTGTGCACCTGCCGGAGCGGACAGTGACGCTGCGGTGCTGTGCACGACAGCGGCCGTGAGCTGGTAGACGATGACATGCATACACGAAGAGAGGTGAGAACGAAGGTTACCGCGTACTGCGGCTAGTATGTTGCTGACACGGGGCACGTGTGCTCGCGTGCAGATCACCTTTTCCCCACCCCCACTAAGGCGAACCCAGAACGTTGCTCCTCGATGACGATGGCTTGATCGTTCCGCGCCGGACTTGCTTCCCCCTCCTCTCTCTCCGTGTTCTCGCTCGACGGCGCTCGTGCGCGTTTCTGTGGATGCGAGCATGTCTCAGCGATTCACGTGTATGCTCCTCATTCGTTCTCTTCCACTAGCGCATACCCGTGTGCTGTGGGGAGGCGCTTGGCGCGTCTCCTGCACTTACACACTCTCTCGAGTCGCTGCCATTTTCTGGTGCGCACATATCTCTGCTTTTGTTCTTACAGACTGCTGCCCACCGCCCCCGGGCCCACTGCTTCCCTTCCTCCCGCCTCCTCCTCCTCCTCCTCCAGGAAGCGGACGTTGCCATATCACGCACTGTTGGTACAATGACTGTGCTGTTTCTCCAAGGGGCCACCTCGCGGGGAGCCTGCGCTGCAGTGGCTCATGTGCGCGCGGGTGAGCCCACACCGGTGTACAGTCGAGCACGCGCGCTTCGCCATCTTGCCCGCTCTCTACTTTCCCTCGCTCCGTTTACATCAACGCTACTCGGCTCTCTTCCTCGCGGCCTCTTTGGGCCTTCCACGCCCCACGCCTCCCTGCGCAGGTTTGGGGGGCTTGTGCCTGTTGCTCCACCTTTGCAGCGCCTCTACAACGTGTGCCGCTCTCTCCTCCTCCTCCTCCTCCTCCTCCTCCTCCTCCTCCTCCTCCTCCTCCTCTCTCTCCGTTGCTCCCTTCTCTTCCCTCCTGTGCGTGCGTGTGCGTGTGTGCGTGTGCGTCTGTGACACAGCTTCCCCTGCGCACCTCTACGCCAGCCAAGCCCTCACCCTTCCCTCAGTCCTTCACCTCTGTACATCCTGCCCATCTCCTTAAGCGCGCCAAACATGTCCGACAACCCGCTGCTTCGGCAGAGTACTCTGCAGTATCAGTACCCACCTTTTGACCAGATTACTGTGGAGCACTACGCACCCGCTTTCGAGCGTGGCATGGAGGAGCAGATGGCGGAGATCGAGACGATCAAGTCTAACCCTGAGACACCTACATTTGATAACACAATTGTGGCACTTGAGAGGAGCGGGAAGCAGCTCCAGCGTGCACGCCTGGTCTTCCACAATCTTTGCGCTGCCCACACGAACCCTGAGATGCAAAATCTTGAGCAGGCCTACGCTCCCAAGTTCTCTGTTCACAAGGACAAGATCTACCTTGATGGTGCCTTATACAGCCGCGTCAAGGCCGTGTACGACAAACGTGCCAGCCTCTCCGGTGAAGACTTGCGACTGGCAGAGCACTACGAGGAGGAGTTTCGCAAGGCCGGCGCCGCGCTCCACGACGCGGACAAGGAGAAGCTGAAGCAGGTGAATGAGCGCCTCGCCACTCTGGAGAGCGCTTTTGTCAAGAAGGTGATGGACACGCGCCAGACCGCCTCGCTTATTGTGGATGACGTTGCGGAGCTGGAGGGACTCAGCGAGGACGAGATCGCGACGGCTCGGAAGGAGGCGGAGGGCCTCGGCCACCCCGGCAAGTACGCACTGATCATCGTGAACACGACGCAGCAGCCACTGCTAGCGTCTCTGAAGAACCGCGAGACGCGCCGCCGCCTGTTCGAGGCGAGCGTGCAGCGCGCTGGACGCGGCGACGAGAACGATACGAGCAGCATCGTCGTGGAGATTGCGCAGCTGCGGCTGAGAAAAGCGAAACTGCTCGGCAAGAAGAGCTTTGCTGAATGGCAGCTCCAGAACCAGATGGCTGATCCCGCATCTGCGGAGGCGCTGCTGCGTGATATGGCGAAGGCGGCAGTGTCAAAGGCGAAGAAGGAGGCGGCGGACATCAAGCAGATGATTCACGAGGAGGGCTGCGACTTCGAGCTGGCGCCCTGGGACTGGTGCTACTACGCGGAGCGGGTGCGCAAGCAGCAATACGACCTCGACGAAGACGAGACGAAGCCGTACTTCGAGCTTAATAACGTGCTTGAGCGTGGTGCGTTCTACACAGCAGAGAAGCTGTACGGCGTGACGATGCGGCGGCGCACAGACCTGCCCGTGTATCACCCCGACGTGATGACGTTTGAGATGTTTGACGTCACGGGTGAGTCTCTTGCCATTTTCTGCCTTGACCCCTACGCACGCGCAAGCAAACGCGGCGGTGCGTGGATGACCTTCTTTGTTCGCCAGAGCTCTCTCCTTGGCCAGAAGCCGGTCGTGTACAATGTGCTGAACGTTGTGAAGCCGACTGAAGGCAAGCCAACCTTGCTGAGCCACCGTGAGGTGACGACGCTCTTCCACGAGTTCGGCCACGGACTGCACGGCATGCTCAGCAACCTCAAGTACTCGACACTTTCCGGCACAAGTGTTGCACGAGACTTTCTCGAGTTTCCATCGCAAATCAACGAGCACTGGGCCATGTACGATACTGTGCTGAGGAACTACGCCCTTCACCACGAAACCGCACAGCCGATCCCACAGCCACTGGTGGACCGCATGAAGGCAGCCGAGACGTACGGCGCCGGCTTCCATACCACCGAGGTGGTCAAGGCGGCGTACCTCGACCTCTACTGGCACCTGGTTTCGGAGGAGGCGGCTGTGCTGCCGCCGGCGCAGATGGAGGAGGCGGCGCTGAGGTCCTTTGGGGCCGGCGTGGACGAGGTGCCGCCGCGCTATCACAGCGGTTATTTCCTGCACACGTTTTCCGGTGGATACGCGTCGAACTACTACGTGTACCAGTGGGCGCGGGTGCTCGACTGCGACGGATTTGAGTGGTTCCTAGAGAACGGCGGACTGACCCGCGAGAACGGTGACCACCTGCGCGCGTGCGTGCTCTCCGTGGGCAACTCGGTGGACGCGAACGTCGCGTACGAGAAGTTCGCCGGCCGCAAGGCAAACATGAAGGCGTTCTTGCGCATCAGCGGCCTGTTGGACGAATAGTGGCCACCGTGTGTGTGTGTGTGTGCCGCTCAGCTCTTATCTATTATTGGTTTCTCTCCTTTTGACGTTCTCCGTGCTTGGTGTGTGCTCGCCATTCAGATGTTCGCGTGAGTGTGGGGTGGGGGCGTGTCCGCATGGACTGTGCGGCTCTTGATTCTTCCTACGTAATTACCCAGGGGGTGCTCGATGTTGAAGTCGAGATCCTCCCCACGCACACTTTCACTGCCTGCCCATCATGGTGTCTCGCGCAGTCCGTCTCCTCCTTGATTTTCCCTGCATGTCTGTGGACGTGTCAGCCAGCGTATCCGGGCTTCCAGCTTGATGGCCGAGCTTCCCAGGTCGTCTACACGATATATCTACCTCTCTCTCTATGTGTGTGTGTGTGTGTGTGTGTGTGTGTGCGTGTTTGGACGTGGACGCCCATGCGCAACCACGCAGAACCACACACCATCTTCTTTTCGACGTTGGCTACTTGCTGGCACTTCTGCACGCTTTCTATGGCCAACATGCGCGGGCAAACTCCCCACGCCTACGCCCGCAAGACGCACCTTTCTCTGTTGTGACACTTTTTCCCCATCTCTTCGTGCGTCTCTCCACCCCCCACCTCCCATCCGCGATGCGCATCTTCCCTCATCCCCCGACTTGTGCGCTTCTCTTTTGTGGTTTGTGCTTTCCCGCAGGAAGCCGTTCTGTGCGTGGGCGCCCGTGCCTTCCAATCAGACGGCGGCCACGTCTAGGTCCGTTTTCCCCTTTCTTTTTATCGACACGAGTGTGTGCGTGGCACACCGCACTGCCTTTCTTCTTCCGACTGGGATTCCCCCATTGCCTATCGCAGCACTGGTCTGAACCGTTTTGCCCCGACACGATCTTGTACACGCGCAGCGCACAGGCAAGAGTGCACGTCAGCTTCCCCCCATAAAGCACAGCGTACCGCTTGACAGCTGCTTGCCGTCCTCCCCGCAAACTTTACAGCACTGTGGCAAACTGTTTCCCCGCCCTCAATTGCGAGAGTCCTGTACTCCTTCCTTTGACACCCGTTTTCTTTCCTGTCTCTTCTCCCCACGCACATGCGTGTGCGTGCGTGTGGGTGTGTGACCCCCCCCCTCTCCTCACATGCGTGGACGATGCAACACCTTTGCCCATACACCACCCGCACTTACCGCCGCACCCGCTCACGTCGCTTCACCACTCAGCACTCCCCTGGCGCCCCGTAGGCGCCCGCGCTCGTGTGTCTCGTCTGCTGCCTGGCGTTGCTTTAGAGGGACAACAGACGGAAACAAAAAAAAAGAAAAAGAAAGAGCAGAAGCCCACCGTACAGGCCACCGGGGCAACGAAGCCACCGCCTGCCATCACTGCGCCTCTCCGCGTAGATTGATGCTGTCTTGTCGTTTTCCTTTGACTGGCTGCGGAGTCACCTGCACGTCGGTCCAGACACCCCCACAGACACTCACAGACGCACGAACCAAAAGGGACGCGCGTGCCGTTTGCACCACTCTCCCTCCGTTTGTGTCTTCGGATCCCCCCTTTCTCCCCCGCCCCCTGCCTCGCTCTCCCGAGAGGCGTTGACTTGCGTAATCAAGGTGTCTTTCGAGTTGCAGTAAAGTATTGCCTCGGCTTTCACGCTACTGAGCATATCGTCGCCGTTCTCCTCTGCTGTCGTTTTGCCGCGGTCGTGACAGCAGTTAGGCATCTGCTCCCCATCTTGGTGTGCGGCTCTGTTTCTCTGCCTTCTTCCCTCTCCGCTCCTGCCATCACTCCCCTCCGTGCGTGTCTTGGAGGCTTTCTCTCTCTTATAGATTCGTATAGCTGCCGTCTTGATTCAAACTGTTTCTCTGCACAGAGAGACCTGTGCGTGTCTCCGTTTGTACGCTCAACATGTACACCGTCGTCGCTACGTAGTTCGGATGCCAACACCTCTCTCCATCTACTCTGTACACTTGTGCCTTCCTCACCTCGCAGACTTATTTTACTGCTTCCCTCGTCTAGTTCCCCCTCTAGTTTACCTCGGCGTTTCTTCCCTTCTCTGTCCCGCTTACTCCTTCTTTTTGCAGAAGGCCACACTTTTTCCTTCGCGCCGATCCCGTCGAGGAGGACTGCTGTGCAACGGTGGGTGCCGAGTCGACGCCGAAATGCGGTTCCGTGCGAGGTGTCCGGTGCTTTGCTTCCTACTTCTTTTCCTTGTGTGCGTGTGGTGGTGGTGGGGGGTAGTGTTGGAGGCAGAGGCCGTGGTCTGCGATACCCACGTCAGCGCACTTCTGTAGCAGCGCATGCCCACGGCTGCGTCGCACCCACGTGACGGACCTTAGCAGGCCTGGGCCCTAGTGCAGTTTCACTCATGCTCGATGGCGTAGTGGACACGCTCTCAAGCGAAAGATTGTCTTCCCTACAGCTCATCTGCTACCGCGCGAGCGATGCGCAACCACCGCTTATTTTGTGTCTGCTCAAGTAGCGGTTTCTTTTCCAGCACTGCCGCTTCTAGGCAGGATGCGTGCGGGATTCTGTCCAGCTCCATCATGGTGAGGCTATGCTGCCTTGCTGCCCAGGAGTGCATGGGCAGAACCACCCCGGTTGCGCTACGGGGTGCCCACCTCTGGTTGCTTTGCTTCTGCACGCTCTGCCCCCCCCCCCCCCCCCTGGTGAAATTTCTGCCTAAGCGGCGCCAGCATAGGCACTCACGCGAGTAGGGAAGCACACGCGCACGGTGCAGGCACGCTTGCGGCGGCCTTCTCTTACCACGTACGCCCACAGCTGCGAAGTATAGCATCACCCGGTGTGTGCTGCTCTTGGAAAAGCGGTGCTGCTCTTCGTCTCTTTCTTTCTGTATGTGCGCCGGAGAAGGTCGTCGTGGAGAGCGGAGTCGGCCCGTTATCGGTAGCGGGGCTCATGACGGGGCTGAAGGCACAGCCGTTTTGTGTCAGTACGCGGTTGTGCATGCATGCATGCATGCGCGAGGCTGTGTGGATTGGGGCAGACAAGTTTCTCCCGATGCACACGCATTTCCTTCTTTTCGTTGGAATGGGGAAGTGGTGCATTCTGTTGTGAGGTGGACCCCCGCCCTGCCGTATTCTTTGTGTGTCTCTCTTTCCTTTTCCCTCACTCCTCCGCGTGCACCTCCTTTCGATGCGTGCATTATGTGCTTGGCTTATGCCCCCTCCATTTGCACGACTCGCTCGTCCTCTGAGAGCCCCCCCCCCCATTGCTCGGTCAAAGGCAACACACAAGGTGATTCGCTGAGAAGGGAAACCGGCGAGGTAGAGGGCGGGCCGGCAGAGAGCGAAGCCCCGCAAGGGGGACCCAGGTAAGGGCTCCCCCCTCTCCTTTCTTACCATGCTGCGCCTGTTGTGTTGTTGCTGATTTCCTGTCTCTCGTGATACCGCTACGCCCTTCTTGTACGGAAGCTGCCCAAGCTGGGGAGGTGCTGGTGGACCTTGCCCCCTCTCCTCTCTCGAATGGGTGCTTTTCCTTGCCCCTGACACAGGGGCGTCTGTTACAGTTGTGCCCGCGCGATGATGCTGTGGTCCCTCCTTGTTGGGTGCATTCTCTACCTTCTTCGCCTCCCTCTCCTTTGCCACCTGTCTGTGCCGGCTCCGAACTGGAATCGCTCGTGCGCGCATACGCACACACGTCGCCTGCTGCTGCAGATTACGCTCCTCAGAAGTCCACCTCGCACGCTGTCCGCTCTGCTCTCGTTAGCGCAATCACCTTTCCTCTACTCAGTTTTCCACAAGCCACAACTACACAGTGCCCGTCTCCACCACCAACAACCATGGCCCCCAAGTTCCTCCTTGCACTTACCCTTCTGCTGGCGACCGCCATGGTCGTGCGAGCTGCAGGTGATTGCACCGCCGCAGAGTGTGCTTCCTGTGTTGATGGGAGCGATACGGAATGCGACAAATGCAATGAGGGCTACGTCGCCGTCGAAGGGACCTGTACGGTGTGTCAAGCGGCCAAGTGTAAGACGTGCACTGACCCTCAAACGTGCACCGAGTGCCAGGATAAGTACAGCCTCACCGAGGAAAAGGAATGCAAACTCTCGGAAGACTCCGCCAGCACGGTCGCCCCTGTCGCCATTGCCAGCACAATCTTGGCAGCCTCGTTGATTGCTGTGGCGGCTTAAGTGGTTTCCCCTTACCCTTTACTGCTTACTGTCCTTTCCTTCTTTTGGCTCCGCTTTACTGTTTTCTTTCCTCTTATTTCCCGTACATTTTATTTCTGATTTGAATTCCGTGAGGGCTGATGCACTCCGATCCTCGACAGGAGGTGCCGCACCACAAGTGTCGACCACTGCTTCCTTTGGTGTTGCATTGTGTCACGCGAGTGCGCTCGTGCGTGTATTCCTGTGTGCGCGCTCTTCCCGTGCTCTACTTCTCACGTGCCCGTTGTGTCATCGTTGCCTTCTGTTCCCTCATCCACCCTTCGGATTTTGACAATACCGGCTGCGCCTCCGCCCTGCTGCTGTGCCACCACACCGACACACCGACTTGCCGCAGCGCATACGCGGTGTGTGTGCCGTTTGAGTGGCTGCTGCTGCTGCCGTGGAGGTGCGCTTAGGCACGTGACTGCTTTCGTGTCCCGTGCGCTTTGCGCGCGGATGCCTCGCGGTGGCGGCGGCTACAGCGTGGAGGCGGCAGAGGCCGTGATTAGGGCGGATGCGCGATGACCTGCATGCATGAGCGTTTCATTGTGCACGCCGTGCCGGCCGAAACGACCATGCAGGCACACTCTAACGGGGCAGTGTGGGGGTGACGCAGCAGACATGTTGGTTTTCGTAACATGCCGGAGTTCCCGCCTTCTTCTCGTTCCTGCCCTATTCCTCTCCAGAAGCATTTGAAAAGCTCCTCTTTCTCTCTCAGAAGAATTCAAACGGACGACGTGGCTATTCCGCCTATTTCTAACCGTGCGTATTCATGGCTCTGCGTTCCGCTTGGAAGAGGAAACAGTGCAGCATGTGCTGCCTGTGTGGGGAGCTCAACCATGCGTTTCTTTCCATATTTTTTCTCATTAATACCAGCGGAACCTGCACGACGGCCTCCATGCGTAGAGCGGGAAAGCCTCCCAGAATCTGTGAAAGAAAAAAAGGAGCTGATTCCCTTCACCTATCCGAGCTTGAGTTGCTTCTTGGCATTGCTTTGCGCATCTTTTAGCCACCCCCTTTTGACCATCACTCCCTCAGGCGGGGTACCTCTGGGCTTTCTGCTGCTCGTTCCCGCTGCTCCTTCATCCCCCGCCACCCCATCTCCGTTTGACTCCTGTGTCGTGCGTCGGAGTGGACGTGATGGCACCGCGTGTGGGACAGCGTATTACACCGTGAGATGCGACGGCGGAGAGCCAGAGAGAGAGAGAGAGAGAGAGGGAAAGGACTGAGGGGGCAGGGACGGCCGCGCTTCTCATGGAGGAATGATGGTATGTATAGGTTATTTTTTCCCTTCCACAAGTTTTCAACTCCTTTTATATCTCAATACGGGGCTCTCAGCAGTGAGCGAGCGTCGTACTTTGAGCTGTTGTTCGTTTCTCCCTTCGACGACTTCCTTCCCAGGCTGAAAGCCTCTTGATGTACAACATGCGAAAATCAAAGTCCAATCGGCACGCGCAGAAACGGAGTCGCAGAGCGCCACACCTGCATACGCCTTCACGACACGACAGCACTCTTGTCTTTTTCCCAGACGGTGCCCGCCCTCTTCGCCACTTCCTCCCTCCTACATTCTCCTCTCTTTTGTCACCTGTCTGTGCCGGCTCCGAACTGGAATTGCTCGTGCGCGCATACGCACACACGTCGCCTGCTGCTGCAGATTACGCTCCTCAGAAGTCCACCTCGCACGCTGTCCGCTCTGCTCTCGTTAGCGCAATCACCTTTCCTCTACTCAGTTTTCCACAAGCCACAACTACACAGTGCCCGTCTCCACCACCAACAACCATGGCCCCCAAGTTCCTCCTTGCACTTACCCTTCTGCTGGCGACCGCCATGGTCGTGCGAGCTGCAGGTGATTGCACCGCCGCAGAGTGTGCTTCCTGTGTTGATGGGAGCGATACGGAATGCGACAAATGCAATGAGGGCTACGTCGCCGTCGAAGGGACCTGTACGGTGTGTCAAGCGGCCAAGTGTAAGACGTGCACTGACCCTCAAACGTGCACCGAGTGCCAGGATAAGTACAGCCTCACCGAGGAAAAGGAATGCAAACTCTCGGAAGACTCCGCCAGCACGGTCGCCCCTGTCGCCATTGCCAGCACAATCTTGGCAGCCTCGTTGATTGCTGTGGCGGCTTAAGTGGTTTCCCCTTACCCTTTACTGCTTACTGTCCTTTCCTTCTTTTGGCTCCGCTTTACTGTTTTCTTTCCTCTTATTTCCCGTACATTTTATTTCTGATTTGAATTCCGTGAGGGCTGATGCACTCCGATCCTCGACAGGAGGTGCCGCACCACAAGTGTCGACCACTGCTTCCTTTGGTGTTGCATTGTGTCACGCGAGTGCGCTCGTGCGTGTATTCCTGTGTGCGCGCTCTTCCCGTGCTCTACTTCTCACGTGCCCGTTGTGTCATCGTTGCCTTCTGTTCCCTCATCCACCCTTCGGATTTTGACAATACCGGCTGCGCCTCCGCCCTGCTGCTGTGCCACCACACCGACACACCGACTTGCCGCAGCGCATACGCGGTGTGTGTGCCGTTTGAGTGGCTGCTGCTGCTGCCGTGGAGGTGCGCTTAGGCACGTGACTGCTTTCGTGTCCCGTGCGCTTTGCGCGCGGATGCCTCGCGGTGGCGGCGGCTACAGCGTGGAGGCGGCAGAGGCCGTGATTAGGGCGGATGCGCGATGACCTGCATGCATGAGCGTTTCATTGTGCACGCCGTGCCGGCCGAAACGACCATGCAGGCACACTCTAACGGGGCAGTGTGGGGGTGACGCAGCAGACATGTTGGTTTTCGTAACATGCCGGAGTTCCCGCCTTCTTCTCGTTCCTGCCCTATTCCTCTCCAGAAGCATTTGAAAAGCTCCTCTTTCTCTCTCAGAAGAATTCAAACGGACGACGTGGCTATTCCGCCTATTTCTAACCGTGCGTATTCATGGCTCTGCGTTCCGCTTGGAAGAGGAAACAGTGCAGCATGTGCTGCCTGTGTGGGGAGCTCAACCATGCGTTTCTTTCCATATTTTTTCTCATTAATACCAGCGGAACCTGCACGACGGCCTCCATGCGTAGAGCGGGAAAGCCTCCCAGAATCTGTGAAAGAAAAAAAGGAGCTGATTCCCTTCACCTATCCGAGCTTGAGTTGCTTCTTGGCATTGCTTTGCGCATCTTTTAGCCACCCCCTTTTGACCATCACTCCCTCAGGCGGGGTACCTCTGGGCTTTCTGCTGCTCGTTCCCGCTGCTCCTTCATCCCCCGCCACCCCATCTCCGTTTGACTCCTGTGTCGTGCGTCGGAGTGGACGTGATGGCACCGCGTGTGGGACAGCGTATTACACCGTGAGATGCGACGGCGGAGAGCCAGAGAGAGAGAGAGAGAGAGAGGGAAAGGACTGAGGGGGCAGGGACGGCCGCGCTTCTCATGGAGGAATGATGGTATGTATAGGTTATTTTTTCCCTTCCACAAGTTTTCAACTCCTTTTATATCTCAATACGGGGCTCTCAGCAGTGAGCGAGCGTCGTACTTTGAGCTGTTGTTCGTTTCTCCCTTCGACGACTTCCTTCCCAGGCTGAAAGCCTCTTGATGTACAACATGCGAAAATCAAAGTCCAATCGGCACGCGCAGAAACGGAGTCGCAGAGCGCCACACCTGCATACGCCTTCACGACACGACAGCACTCTTGTCTTTTTCCCAGACGGTGCCCGCCCTCTTCGCCACTTCCTCCCTCCTACATTCTCCTCTCTTTTGTCACCTGTCTGTGCCGGCTCCGAACTGGAATTGCTCGTGCGCGCATACGCACACACGTCGCCTGCTGCTGCAGATTACGCTCCTCAGAAGTCCACCTCGCACGCTGTCCGCTCTGCTCTCGTTAGCGCAATCACCTTTCCTCTACTCAGTTTTCCACAAGCCACAACTACACAGTGCCCGTCTCCACCACCAACAACCATGGCCCCCAAGTTCCTCCTTGCACTTACCCTTCTGCTGGCGACCGCCATGGTCGTGCGAGCTGCAGGTGATTGCACCGCCGCAGAGTGTGCTTCCTGTGTTGATGGGAGCGATACGGAATGCGACAAATGCAATGAGGGCTACGTCGCCGTCGAAGGGACCTGTACGGTGTGTCAAGCGGCCAAGTGTAAGACGTGCACTGACCCTCAAACGTGCACCGAGTGCCAGGATAAGTACAGCCTCACCGAGGAAAAGGAATGCAAACTCTCGGAAGACTCCGCCAGCACGGTCGCCCCTGTCGCCATTGCCAGCACAATCTTGGCAGCCTCGTTGATTGCTGTGGCGGCTTAAGTGGTTTCCCCTTACCCTTTACTGCTTACTGTCCTTTCCTTCTTTTGGCTCCGCTTTACTGTTTTCTTTCCTCTTATTTCCCGTACATTTTATTTCTGATTTGAATTCCGTGAGGGCTGATGCACTCCGATCCTCGACAGGAGGTGCCGCACCACAAGTGTCGACCACTGCTTCCTTTGGTGTTGCATTGTGTCACGCGAGTGCGCTCGTGCGTGTATTCCTGTGTGCGCGCTCTTCCCGTGCTCTACTTCTCACGTGCCCGTTGTGTCATCGTTGCCTTCTGTTCCCTCATCCACCCTTCGGATTTTGACAATACCGGCTGCGCCTCCGCCCTGCTGCTGTGCCACCACACCGACACACCGACTTGCCGCAGCGCATACGCGGTGTGTGTGCCGTTTGAGTGGCTGCTGCTGCTGCCGTGGAGGTGCGCTTAGGCACGTGACTGCTTTCGTGTCCCGTGCGCTTTGCGCGCGGATGCCTCGCGGTGGCGGCGGCTACAGCGTGGAGGCGGCAGAGGCCGTGATTAGGGCGGATGCGCGATGACCTGCATGCATGAGCGTTTCATTGTGCACGCCGTGCCGGCCGAAACGACCATGCAGGCACACTCTAACGGGGCAGTGTGGGGGTGACGCAGCAGACATGTTGGTTTTCGTAACATGCCGGAGTTCCCGCCTTCTTCTCGTTCCTGCCCTATTCCTCTCCAGAAGCATTTGAAAAGCTCCTCTTTCTCTCTCAGAAGAATTCAAACGGACGACGTGGCTATTCCGCCTATTTCTAACCGTGCGTATTCATGGCTCTGCGTTCCGCTTGGAAGAGGAAACAGTGCAGCATGTGCTGCCTGTGTGGGGAGCTCAACCATGCGTTTCTTTCCATATTTTTTCTCATTAATACCAGCGGAACCTGCACGACGGCCTCCATGCGTAGAGCGGGAAAGCCTCCCAGAATCTGTGAAAGAAAAAAAGGAGCTGATTCCCTTCACCTATCCGAGCTTGAGTTGCTTCTTGGCATTGCTTTGCGCATCTTTTAGCCACCCCCTTTTGACCATCACTCCCTCAGGCGGGGTACCTCTGGGCTTTCTGCTGCTCGTTCCCGCTGCTCCTTCATCCCCCGCCACCCCATCTCCGTTTGACTCCTGTGTCGTGCGTCGGAGTGGACGTGATGGCACCGCGTGTGGGACAGCGTATTACACCGTGAGATGCGACGGCGGAGAGCCAGAGAGAGAGAGAGAGAGAGAGGGAAAGGACTGAGGGGGCAGGGACGGCCGCGCTTCTCATGGAGGAATGATGGTATGTATAGGTTATTTTTTCCCTTCCACAAGTTTTCAACTCCTTTTATATCTCAATACGGGGCTCTCAGCAGTGAGCGAGCGTCGTACTTTGAGCTGTTGTTCGTTTCTCCCTTCGACGACTTCCTTCCCAGGCTGAAAGCCTCTTGATGTACAACATGCGAAAATCAAAGTCCAATCGGCACGCGCAGAAACGGAGTCGCAGAGCGCCACACCTGCATACGCCTTCACGACACGACAGCACTCTTGTCTTTTTCCCAGACGGTGCCCGCCCTCTTCGCCACTTCCTCCCTCCTACATTCTCCTCTCTTTTGTCACCTGTCTGTGCCGGCTCCGAACTGGAATCGCTCGTGCGCGCATACGCACACACGTCGCCTGCTGCTGCAGATTACGCTCCTCAGAAGTCCACCTCGCACGCTGTCCGCTCTGCTCTCGTTAGCGCAATCACCTTTCCTCTACTCAGTTTTCCACAAGCCACAACTACACAGTGCCCGTCTCCACCACCAACAACCATGGCCCCCAAGTTCCTCCTTGCACTTACCCTTCTGCTGGCGACCGCCATGGTCGTGCGAGCTGCAGGTGATTGCACCGCCGCAGAGTGTGCTTCCTGTGTTGATGGGAGCGATACGGAATGCGACAAATGCAATGAGGGCTACGTCGCCGTCGAAGGGACCTGTACGGTGTGTCAAGCGGCCAAGTGTAAGACGTGCACTGACCCTCAAACGTGCACCGAGTGCCAGGATAAGTACAGCCTCACCGAGGAAAAGGAATGCAAACTCTCGGAAGACTCCGCCAGCACGGTCGCCCCTGTCGCCATTGCCAGCACAATCTTGGCAGCCTCGTTGATTGCTGTGGCGGCTTAAGTGGTTTCCCCTTACCCTTTACTGCTTACTGTCCTTTCCTTCTTTTGGCTCCGCTTTACTGTTTTCTTTCCTCTTATTTCCCGTACATTTTATTTCTGATTTGAATTCCGTGAGGGCTGATGCACTCCGATCCTCGACAGGAGGTGCCGCACCACAAGTGTCGACCACTGCTTCCTTTGGTGTTGCATTGTGTCACGCGAGTGCGCTCGTGCGTGTATTCCTGTGTGCGCGCTCTTCCCGTGCTCTACTTCTCACGTGCCCGTTGTGTCATCGTTGCCTTCTGTTCCCTCATCCACCCTTCGGATTTTGACAATACCGGCTGCGCCTCCGCCCTGCTGCTGTGCCACCACACCGACACACCGACTTGCCGCAGCGCATACGCGGTGTGTGTGCCGTTTGAGTGGCTGCTGCTGCTGCCGTGGAGGTGCGCTTAGGCACGTGACTGCTTTCGTGTCCCGTGCGCTTTGCGCGCGGATGCCTCGCGGTGGCGGCGGCTACAGCGTGGAGGCGGCAGAGGCCGTGATTAGGGCGGATGCGCGATGACCTGCATGCATGAGCGTTTCATTGTGCACGCCGTGCCGGCCGAAACGACCATGCAGGCACACTCTAACGGGGCAGTGTGGGGGTGACGCAGCAGACATGTTGGTTTTCGTAACATGCCGGAGTTCCCGCCTTCTTCTCGTTCCTGCCCTATTCCTCTCCAGAAGCATTTGAAAAGCTCCTCTTTCTCTCTCAGAAGAATTCAAACGGACGACGTGGCTATTCCGCCTATTTCTAACCGTGCGTATTCATGGCTCTGCGTTCCGCTTGGAAGAGGAAACAGTGCAGCATGTGCTGCCTGTGTGGGGAGCTCAACCATGCGTTTCTTTCCATATTTTTTCTCATTAATACCAGCGGAACCTGCACGACGGCCTCCATGCGTAGAGCGGGAAAGCCTCCCAGAATCTGTGAAAGAAAAAAAGGAGCTGATTCCCTTCACCTATCCGAGCTTGAGTTGCTTCTTGGCATTGCTTTGCGCATCTTTTAGCCACCCCCTTTTGACCATCACTCCCTCAGGCGGGGTACCTCTGGGCTTTCTGCTGCTCGTTCCCGCTGCTCCTTCATCCCCCGCCACCCCATCTCCGTTTGACTCCTGTGTCGTGCGTCGGAGTGGACGTGATGGCACCGCGTGTGGGACAGCGTATTACACCGTGAGATGCGACGGCGGAGAGCCAGAGAGAGAGAGAGAGAGAGAGGGAAAGGACTGAGGGGGCAGGGACGGCCGCGCTTCTCATGGAGGAATGATGGTATGTATAGGTTATTTTTTCCCTTCCACAAGTTTTCAACTCCTTTTATATCTCAATACGGGGCTCTCAGCAGTGAGCGAGCGTCGTACTTTGAGCTGTTGTTCGTTTCTCCCTTCGACGACTTCCTTCCCAGGCTGAAAGCCTCTTGATGTACAACATGCGAAAATCAAAGTCCAATCGGCACGCGCAGAAACGGAGTCGCAGAGCGCCACACCTGCATACGCCTTCACGACACGACAGCACTCTTGTCTTTTTCCCAGACGGTGCCCGCCCTCTTCGCCACTTCCTCCCTCCTACATTCTCCTCTCTTTTGTCACCTGTCTGTGCCGGCTCCGAACTGGAATCGCTCGTGCGCGCATACGCACACACGTCGCCTGCTGCTGCAGATTACGCTCCTCAGAAGTCCACCTCGCACGCTGTCCGCTCTGCTCTCGTTAGCGCAATCACCTTTCCTCTACTCAGTTTTCCACAAGCCACAACTACACAGTGCCCGTCTCCACCACCAACAACCATGGCCCCCAAGTTCCTCCTTGCACTTACCCTTCTGCTGGCGACCGCCATGGTCGTGCGAGCTGCAGGTGATTGCACCGCCGCAGAGTGTGCTTCCTGTGTTGATGGGAGCGATACGGAATGCGACAAATGCAATGAGGGCTACGTCGCCGTCGAAGGGACCTGTACGGTGTGTCAAGCGGCCAAGTGTAAGACGTGCACTGACCCTCAAACGTGCACCGAGTGCCAGGATAAGTACAGCCTCACCGAGGAAAAGGAATGCAAACTCTCGGAAGACTCCGCCAGCACGGTCGCCCCTGTCGCCATTGCCAGCACAATCTTGGCAGCCTCGTTGATTGCTGTGGCGGCTTAAGTGGTTTCCCCTTACCCTTTACTGCTTACTGTCCTTTCCTTCTTTTGGCTCCGCTTTACTGTTTTCTTTCCTCTTATTTCCCGTACATTTTATTTCTGATTTGAATTCCGTGAGGGCTGATGCACTCCGATCCTCGACAGGAGGTGCCGCACCACAAGTGTCGACCACTGCTTCCTTTGGTGTTGCATTGTGTCACGCGAGTGCGCTCGTGCGTGTATTCCTGTGTGCGCGCTCTTCCCGTGCTCTACTTCT